>OY757550.1:10938251-11084975 GCA_963584105.1 Alviniconcha strummeri
AATGGAGAGCCAAAGTGGAATCAAGCTGAGGCCCTTCTGCTTACCAGCCTAACGCCTTACCGCTAGGCCAAGCTGGCTCATAAGCTGCTTGTGATATCTCGTGATAACAGTGGGAAAGGGGCGGGGCTGTGGATGGGTCCATGCCAGTGAGGCAGAGTGTCATACAAAAACAAAACAAAAAATGGGTTGCTGTCTTTAAGATCACGGTCACAGTGAGACTGTCCCCAGCATAGCAGTTATAGCTTCAGACTGTGGGTTGGAAGGTCATGGGTTCAAATCCCATCAGTCACAAGGGATTTTTCAGTCCTGACAGTCTCCTACCCAGAACTGTGAGTGCTATGGGTCCAATGGGAAGGCTGGGACCACACAGCGGAGCTTCAGTCACTTCATGGATGCATCTTTGAGTGTGTTGTTCTAATTGCTTGATAAACGCCACAGGTACTGCAGTGGCTGGGCCTGTTTAAACTGGCATATTTATGACAGTAAGCATGGTCTATGGACCTGTCAAGTAGTCTCAGGTCAAAATGGACATTGAGTATCATCAGTGGTCATCCTCTTGACCACCTTTTGTTGCATAATAAAAGATTGTCTCAGCTTCTGTAGCCGTGCTCTTGTGGTGACCTCAGTCTCCCTGTTCCTTCTTCCTTCCTTGTCTGAGGCAGTTCTGTTTAAAGGCTTCAACATCAGAGAGTCCCCATAGAAGGAGGGACACGGTGATTGTCTACTCTCTGGAGGGATTACACACTAAGTCTGCTTATGCTTACTGAGCTCAGTCACACAGCTTAGCTAACATTGTCATCAGTTGGGGGCACAGTAGGCAGTGTCCTGTGTATATTGAATCAGAACAGACAACACTGAAGACCACGGAAATGACCCAGCAATGTTTCCTTCAGAAAGCAGCCCTACAACATTAATCAGAGTTAGAATACTGACACACAGCTCACCTGCCCCCCCTACATGACCAGGTTTGTCCCCTGTTGTTTAGAAGAGTCCTGACCTGGGAAAAATGGAAGAAAGGCACTGCCACCACCACCAGATTGATATTGCAGTGGGAGAGCTGTGTAAGCTAGTATGACTTATGGGCCCTGAGTTCTCTCACCCCTTCTCTCCAGTTGGATGCTGCCTGCTGGTCAACCCCACTTTATTCCCTGAGTCTACATGCTGAAAAGTGTTGCTCTTCCCTTAGTTAGAGGACTTGGTGCTGAAAAGTGCTAGTCCACCCCTACCCCTTGAGTCTACATGCTGAAAAGTGTGTTGCTCTTCCCTTAATTATTAGAGACCTGTGCTGCAAAGTGCAGGCATGCATGATTAGTTTAGAAGACTTGTGCTGCAAAGTGCAAGTGTTAGTTAAGTTTATGTTTGTTTGTCTTCTTGTGCTGCAAAGTGCAAGTATTAGTTAAGACAGTGCAAGGATGCAACTTACTTTTGTAGGTAACTGGTACTGAGCCTATGTGGGTAGCTAAGTTTAGTGCGTAGGTTAGTTATAGCCATGTGTCAGTTTGGTTTGTTCTTGTGTTTACTATATGTGTAACACGCAGTACTGTAAATAAAAAATGTATGCATTTCTTTATTTGGTTCATCACTATAATGGGAGTGAGAGTATGTACTGAGACGTGGTCAGTGCGCATGTCTGTGAGCATGCCTCAGTGTTTTTGTCATGTTGGTCAATGTGTACAACATCTGTCTCCCCTTATCTTTGTCTAGTGTCTGTTTTAAGTGGCATATGTGCCTAGTGAAACGGCACACCTACCTCTGAGCAGCAGAAAAGCAACCAAACACTAACACAGGTTTTTTTCTGGTACCAAGGTTGGCTGATTGTAGTTATTTTGAACACAATGCAAGGAACATTGAAATGCACACTACATGAAGAAGACTAGAGACAATTGTGTATTCCATTGTGAGTGTCTCTCCTTGGCAATCTCCAGCCTCCCCTTGAACCTAAAATGAGGAATGGGCCACAGGTCTGGTTACAATATTTTACTGCCCTGTGTGAGCATCAACAGTAACTGTGTAACCCATTGGATCACATTTGCAAGAGCATACACAGAAGATGGGCTGCACTTTTGGGGCAAATCATCCAAGATTTGGGCATGCATAACCTGCTAACTTTAACATTCAAAATTGAAGTGACTGAAGACATATTCCCCAAATGGAAGACTATTATGAGAAGGGAAGGTACATATTCACAATACTGACCTTGTAGAACTGTTGTTGTTTGTCTGGCAGCTTGCGGGCATGTCGTAATACCTTTTGCATGTCAGACTGAAAAACACAAAACAAGCAAGGGTTTTCTCTCATTTACTGCAATGTAACAAACTTATATCATGATTTATATATATATATTTTTTAGACCATTTTTAGTGCAAAGACGGTCATTCATTGTGATGTATCAGCATTTAAGACATGATCTTTGTGCATCAGATACAGGCTAAATATTAGAATGTGGCCTTAAACTGTCCAGTGGTAAGGGGTACAACCACTGAAAAGTAAAAGTCAAGTAAAAAAAACTTCAATCATCCCTTACAGGGCAATTCAGCTTAACCAATATAAGGCTCATTAATTTGAAAACATGTAAAAGGAATGGCAAAATATTTATGTTTACGACAATCACAAACAGGTTATACTCGATAAAAATCCATAAGACAAATACAAAATATCACATAAAATGTAAATGGGTGTGTACTAATATCACAACAGCATACACACCACAGAGCCTAAAAGGCAGGGGTTCAGGAGAAAAAAAAACCAGGCCCCCAGTGGGGCACAAAAAAAAGGGGGGGGGGGGGGGGGTGGAGTGGGGCTCTCTTGATGCTAAAAAGAAATTTGAAATCCAATGGTTAATTTGAAGGAGTCTCACTGAATTTAAGGTAAGAAAAAAATCATTGCACAAATGCTGACTACTTATATGTATCACTGAAATAATTATATGAAACTTGGTATCTTCCTTCAGTTTTTCTTTCCACTGGTGCCATAAATAACTGTTTTGCAAAAAAGGAGACAAGAACAACATCCCAGCCATACTGGTTCTTCTGGTCATCATCTTTTTCACTGAGCAATTGCCACCTCAATTTGCTTAAACACAGAAACTGAGAAAAACTTCACTTTAGTTACTGCAAAAATACAATGGAGACAGGCCAGATTGTAGGAAATACCTGAGCTTTGAAACAGAATATGCTTCCCAGGAATGATATGGCCCACACAGCCTTCTGGAAATGCATCTAAAATTCCACACTGAGACAATAAACTGTGATTATATTTGAAACAAAATTGAAACTATCAGCGATTTACAATTAACAGACAATCTTGGGAACTCCTCATTTCACATGCGCCTGTTGTACCGGGCTAAAAATGTACTTGGATAGCTTCCAGCCCAGCCACCTCTCCCTAACTCTACCCCCCACCCCCCCAAATTGTTTATCAGTACTAATTACAAATTTGTCAGCATTTGTTAATACTTCTCAGTACCCTTCACAGTGCAGCTTCCACATGGACTGTTCACAATAGTCACATATTACAAAATAATACTTAATTCACCTGGAGCTGCTTTCTCTGCAGTTAAGACAACTTCATATCAGCATACATCTGACATGTTTGTTTTTCTTTTTGCAACTAACATACATTTTTGTGTGTGCATTTTGTCTCGTATTGAAATGAGGTAAACTATAAACAAGTATAATGTAAATGGCATGAAGCAAAAAAAAATTATGTTAGTGCAAGTTATGTGACTGTAATCTTTTCCTTCTTTTCTAAATTATTATTATATAAATAATTGTTCAATATATATATTTATGATTCTTATTATATACATGTAACCGAGTTCATCTGCAAATTGTGTTTGTGTCATTGTACTCTGTATGTTGCTCTGCTAATGTTCTTTTGTGTGTGGACGCCATTTATTCATTTACATATCTTTTACATTTTATTATTTGGGACCATATCTGCTACAGAACTGACAGGCGCTTCTTTGATCTGTGGTGACTGAAAGCCATCACCAAAGTGCAAGAAGCTCTGGTCCACGACTTCCTGTTTGCAGACAACTGATCATTTCTCTACTGCTGCCAAGACCTTCAGCCTGACAATTAGCATTAAGAAAACTGAGGTCCTCTGCCAGGTGGCCCCGGGCACCACTCAGCCAGAGCCATCTATCAAGATCGATGGAACTGCACTGAAGAATGTTGAGGGCTTCACATGCCTTGGCAGTTGCCTGTCCTCATTTGGTAGCCTAGTCACTGAAATCTCCTGTCGACTGTCCAAGGCCAGCAGCGCATTGGGGTGCCTATGGACATGAATTTGGCATAAGCACGGTATCACCCAGGAAACAAAGCTTGCTGTTTACAGAGCTGTAGTCCTCCCAACCTTGCTGTATGGCTGCAAGACCTGGACATGCTACTGCAGACACCTCTAGAAACTGGACCAATTCCACCTCTGCTGCCTCTGCAGGCACTGGGCATTTCCTGGGAGGACAGAGTCACCAACCAGGAGGTACTTTGCTGTTCCAGCATGCCAGGTGTTGAGGTCTTGATCATGAAGGCCCAACTCAGATGGACTCGCCACGTGATGAGAATGGAGGACAGCTGTCTTCCAAAACAGATTTTCTGTTCTGAACTGGCTCGCAGCACTCAAAGGCAGGGTGGCCAAACAAAGCACTACAAAGACTCCCTCAAGAACTCTCTGTGAGCCTGTGACATCCCTGTTAAAGGCTGGGAGCATCTTGCAGCAGATTGTAGCGCTTGGAGGCTCGCAACCCACAATGGTGCTCAAGCCTTCGAGGAAAGGCAACTGTCACAGCTAAACATCAAACGCCAAGCCAGGAAAGAGTGGAAGGCCAACCCAGCTGCTGCCATAGCCTGCCCGGTGTGTGAGCACATCTGTGCATCAGAGTTTGGTCTGCGATCACACCAGACTGTCACAATGTCATCATCACTTCACGATGGACAACGATGATGATATCTTTTACATGTTATTACTCTGGATGTCACTAAAAGACATGGTAAGAGAGTGTGAGAGAAAGCAAGAGGTGATACCAACTGCCTCTTGCAGATACCATCCGGAAAGAAAAAAAGAATAAAACAGGAAATTCTGGCTGTGGCTCATTTGTTGTTGCCTACTTCCAACCCGCTACTTCCATTGACTGTATACATCTGGTGCTGCAAGCAGGATTGGAAGTAGGAAAGCCAAACAATACCACGCCAACCAACAGACGAGCCTCTAACGGTCACAGCCATGGATGTCAAATGAAAAGAACAGGACAGAAACCAAGATCTTTGTCAACCTCAGCATGATGCAGAAAGAACTCTACACCAAGATCCTGATGAAGAACTTTGATGTGGTGAATGAGATGGGAAAGTCCGATGAGATGCACCGGCTGAACATTCTAATACAGCTGAGGAAGAGCATCAACCATCTTTACACCTTTGACGGCATGGACCCTGGTCTGCCATCACAACAGACTACCACCTGGTGGATTATTTTGCAGTGTTGAGCACGCCAAGAGAAAGCTCTGCATAGACAACCTTACCATCCAGCAAGGTCGGCTGATGGACAACCAGACAAACAAGAGGAAGAACTACACATAGGATGAGGATCGGTTCCTTGTCTACATGCTGCACAAGATACATTTTGAGTTTGACAAGGAGAACATGTATGATGAGCTGAGGCAAGCTGTGCATCAGGCCCACAATACAGATCTGACTGGTTGAGCATAATTTGCAGAGTATTTTATGAAACTGTTACCTTCTTTTACTTTGGCTGGGTGTTTTCTTGTGACTTGCTTGCACAGCATTTAGTGATGCGTGGAATCTGACTGGTTGTTTAGCTGTCATTTATTAGATTGCTGGGGGAGAGGCCCACAGGAGGTGAGTACCATGAAACACAAAACAGACTGGATCCAGTTTTCTGCATATCTGCATGCTTGTCCCTACTTGTGGACTTGTCTGTTTGAATCACATCCCTTTCGACTTGATTTGAGTGTGTTGGTTCCATGCGGTACATAATGAAATGTGACAATGAACTCTGTGTTGTTAATGTCAACATCTGAATTGCAATTGGAGAGAATGTTTAGAAGTACCAGCTGAGTCTCTATTTTGTGGCGTTGTTTTGAATTTGTATGCATCTGATTGTTGTCATCATGGTGCCATGTTTTAGGGGAGGGGGGATATGATGCTTGGTATGGTCGTTTGGTAATGACTTGTGTTTGTATGTTAAAGGGTTGCTGTAAGGGTCTTTAACATGCGCAAACTTAGTGGCATTGGTTTAGATTTAGCATGTAACTTAATTGCTATTTTGAGTGCGTACCTTGAACTAGTTAGTTTGTGTCCTTTCATGGACCTGTAATTTGTTAACTGTTGATGCTGTTTTGTTGAGTCAAGGTAAATTTATGTAATGTCGCACTGTTGCTTAGGATTATGTGGACTGGATTTGGCATCAATTGAATATGGACTGTTGGTCAGGTAGTCACGTTTGGGAAACAAACAGGCATCAATTATACTTTGTATAAACTTAAGAAGGTTGCTGGTACCTGCGGAGAAACACAATTGTATCTGTGTTGCATTTTGTATACATGGATTTGTATGCAAATGGTTATATACCCGCCTTATACAGATTGTATCTGTTGCATTTTGTATATATATGTGGATTTGTATGCAAATGGTTATATACCCACCTTATACAGTCTATTAGGGTTCTCAGTAAGTGTGATTACATCGGTTAGTTGATTGTTACTCCATATCTGCCACAACTTCCATTTTTCTTGAGCAGTGTAATCTTATTTGTTCTTTTATATCTGTGTGTGTATGTGTATGTATTTATGACAGAGTGCAAACAAATGTTGTAGGAAGACCTGGGTTTCTTGGCTTAAATGCAGCAATCCTGTCATCCTTTGGTTGCAAGGCAGTCATCATTGTTCTGAGATGGTTTTTGCTTGTAAAGTTGGTCAAGCCAAAGTTGGTACTACTTTGGGAAAATGGAATTATTGCTGTTGTCTAAAGCAGTTTTGTTAACTCATCTCTCAGTGGCCCCTGAATGTATTGCTGTTCGGCTTTGATGGTTTGTTAATTCAGCTCATGGTAGATCTAGCTCCAGAATGATCTTCTGTTGTGTGTTCCAGCAATTAGGGTGTTGGTAGTCATTGAGTAGGGGGGATTGGGAAGGTTCTATCTAGATGATTTGTTAATCCAACTCTTGGTAGCCTTTGAATAATGTTACTGTTAATTAATTCACCATCAAGGACACTGGTGGTGACTGAGAGGGGGGTGGGGGTGGCAGGGGAATGTGAGTGCATAGATCTGCGCATTGTTTCTGTATTACTGTACTTGTATGTCACTTTGTCTGTCAGTGTCACTAGCTTTTTCTTCTTTTGGGTGTGGGGGAGGATTATGACATCATTTAATTGTAATAATTATTTTACTATGTTTTACCTGTTATTATTTTGGATGTCACTAAAAGAAGTGGCGAGAGAAAGTGCGAGGTGATACCAATTGCCTCTCATTGATACCATCACAAAAGCAGAATAAAACACAAATATCTGGCTGTGGCTTGTTTGTTGTTGCCTACTTCCATCGACCATTTACATACAGTTGTCATTGTTAAGTGCTTAGGGCTCATCTTGAGATGAGCCCTAAGCACTTAACAATAGCAGCTGTACAATGTTATTCTCTGCTTCTGAGCAGACCTACTGCACTCTGGTAATATGCAACTCTGAAAGAGTGACTGCAGCGTTACACAGTGCTTAAAAAGAAGTATTCACCAAAGTGTTGTACTTAGAGCACTGTCTGGTTGTTACATGGCTGGTGCCATGTGAAACTGTTGCTGTCTCAGCTGTGAACACCATACAAACATGCAACAGTTACTTTATTCAAAGCCACATACATAGGGTGCATGTGCATTTAGTTGTAGTCTGCCACCTGCATTTTTGGCAGAATGATTGGTATCTTTCGTGGGCTACTGCAGCAACACAGGGGTGGAACAGATACCAAAAGTCAGCACAGAAAGTTGACACTGGCAAAGAAATTCCTCCCACAGCTCCTGGTGGGATTCAAACATGACCTTTTATGAGTCTGGTGGTCTACCATTGAGCTCCCCCTGCTCCCCAATTAAAACATCAACCGAAAAACCACTGGGATACTTTGCCAGTTGTACAAAGAAGAAGAAAAAGTTTCACATAACTCAGGAGAATCAACAAAGATATTCTAAGCGAGTTACAGTCACTGATGGAATTACAAACTAAAATGCAAAGCACACTTACCTGTAGACCGGAGTCTTTAATCCAGACAACACAACTCTGAGCATAGCTTCTTTTTTCACCTGGTCGCACAGGAAAATGGGGCAGAGTCTGTGGCTGAACAGGGGTAATAAGAGAGGTGGGAACTAGGGAGGCTGGACACAGGTTGTCCAGATTACCTAGCCAAGGAATGTTCTTGACACCTGTGCAACAGTGAGAAGTTCCCAATAAAAATTGTAACAAAGGCATAAACATTTCAAAAGCTAAAAAACTAAACAAAACAAAAACTGAAAATGAAATGGAGTTGACTGCCAGTGTTCTGAAAAAAAGATAAAAAAACACACAAAAGGTAGAACACATAACATGGGACAAAATAAAACATGCAAATGTTTTGGGTAGACCTGAGAGACAGTCATTCTCCAAAAAAAAAAAAAAAAAAAAAAATTGAAATCACTCAGATTTCGCTTGATCCAATTTTGGCCATGAAGAACCAGAGCATGAGGCTGACATACTTGCAGAAAGGAAGTTCAGGTATAAGTAGCATATATTAAGTGCCAGTACCTCTACAAAACTAACTTTTTAAAAACAAATTTTGCCTAACAGGTAGAACAAGCAACCCCCCCCCCCCCCCCCCCCAAAGCTACTAAAAATTAAAGATTCTTAGTTTTAAAATGCTCCCTTTTCTTTATAATTATATAATGCCAAATTTCAAAACTTTGTTTTGTTTATGACAACTGGCTAATGGCTGCATGTTGCACAGATTGCCTCTTTGTTATTGTTAACTAGTTCTTAAGAAACAAGATGAAAGAGGCCCTGGGAAGCCATTAGGTCAGTTGTGACACTTGATATTGTTTTTAAACTCAAGTCCCACTACTCATTACTGGTGCAAAAGGATTGTAAACATAATCAATTGAGCAATTTAAAGCAAAACTCTCGATTCTGATCTCTTTTACCTGTTAGAAAAAGGATTGCTTTCTTTGACAATGCAAGATGTGAGAAAACTAGCTTGGTTAACGAAGTCATCAACACAACCTTACTGAGCAAAGGGGAATAACTCTGTATAATGTGCACAATATAATTATGAAACAGAACATAAAATCAATCAGTACTTTGTTTTGCTCAGCTGATGAATGAAATAACCCACAACACATTGTAATTTCCCAAAATGACAACTTCACTATAGTTGCTCTGATGGAAAGAGTGATTTTTTTTCTCCTTCCCTTTTCAACAGAAATATTGAGTCAATGATGACAGCAAGTAAGCATGTCCACCAGAATGTTCTTATGGTTTCTAGTCAAGTGCAGGAAACTATTTTGGTTAAGGTGTTGTTGTTGTTTGCAGACATCCAATGCAAATCACAGAGCGTGTCTCTTTTCTGACAGTTCTGCATGTAAAGAAAGTACTGGTAAAGAATCAACAATGCAGCTGCACAAAAATCGGTGTTTAGCTAGCACTGCTTTTTGAGCCCTACAGGTTGTACTGGTGGTAGTACTGCTGAATGATATGTACTACTGCATGGCCAGTCCATGGTGGAACCTGCTGAAACAGAAGCCTTTGCACAGGTGTACCTGGAAAACAAGACTGGGGTGTAGTTTTTCTTGGCAAAATACTGTCAAAAAATCTTCATTTTTTGCAGAAATATCAAGATCAGTGTCTGATTTCTCTCCCTTGACTACCTTCTGGAGTGTAAAACCAAAGAATGCTTCATCATTGTTGCCATCACTGTTCCCCATGACAGAAATCATGAGGTCCCAAATGTCATCGTCAGCCATTTTTATCACAAAAATGTGTAAAAAAGTTTTTTAATTTGTTGTTCGAAAACTACCTTGGCTACAGTATTTCTGTAGTCTTGTCAGAAGTCTCAAAAAATAAAAGCACACAAAGAAAAGTAAAGCAAAATACTGCGCCTTGCAGCCACTTTTACATTTAGTCCATGTGTGTACATTATGTGTTAGCTTTTGTTACATTGTGAATAACATTCTCTGTCTCAGTATACATTATGTGTGTTATATTTCTTCATCACTTTCAGCCATGGTGCTTTACAAATTTCCATTCTTCTTATTATTATTACTGGTCAACTCTCACAGTCTGTTTTATGCTGATCAGGGAGAAAAAAAGAAAACAGTCATGCAAAAATGAATTCAGTAAAACAGTTTTGAAAAAGTAAAATCAGTAAAACAATGTTGCTGTTTGTGTGTCATGACAGATTGCTGCTTTCAGCTGTTGAAAAACCAGGCTAGCAAGGACAATTCAAGCAAGCACAGCAAGGCCTTTCTAGACTGATTTGTGTCAGTGGCTGGTCAGGAAATTAGCCCTCTGATTTTTGTATATGCATAATTGCATCATAATCTAAATTTTTATGTGGCATCAAAATACATATAAAACATGCAATCCCTCCGACACTCATCTCGTTCTCTCTGATCCACATGGGAGTCATTTCTTGATGTTTTCAGGACCAAACAATATGGTCAGTGAGCTTTCAGATGTATCACCCATTCCCAGCGGTAGTGGAATGCCCTACCCTGCCAAGGAGCATCAGGGAGCGAGATTCTATTCACTCTTTCCAGTCTGCTCTTAAGACACACTTTACAGTAGCTTGTAATTCTCCTTCTCACTGTTTAACATAAAAAAAAACTCCCTTTAAAAGAATTATCACCGAAGGATGCATACCAACTGACTTATTGTCTTGAAGAGACAGTGTGGCAAAAGCAATTTGCACTACATTTACGCAGCTAAAACCTCTGCCTTCATGAAACAGCTTGGTTAAAAACACAATTAGTTCATTTGCAGAGATATGAAAGGGAACTGTATTCCAGTCATCATAATGTTAGATCCATTTTTTATATATATGTGGTAACACAGTTTTGTCCAATCTCACCATGCTGACATAATGATTTCAGTCGAGTCTCTAGGAACTACCTGGTTTTCCAACACATTCATTGCAAGAAGCATGCATCAAGAATAATATTTTTCAGTCATGGATGTTTTCCCATCAGAGGATGACTGAGAAGGGGTGGTACAGCTGGCAGTAGAACAAAGAAGTCCACCAAGAGGTGAAGCATTTTCCTGGTACAGTGTGAAAGAGTCTGGTTGATCATGATAATAATAATAACGGATAATTCTTATAAACAGCTTTTTTCTAACACAAGTTAAACTCAGTGTGCTGTACAAACAACTTGACAAAAAACACGTTTACATGCACTTCAGCAAACCTCAATTCACACCATATATATATATACTGACACACACACTCAGCCCATTGCCACAGAAATGCATGGTCTGCCTAGGCCAGTGAAAAGGCCTGTTCAAAGAGGAAAGTCCTGAGCTGCCCTGAACCCAGACAGAGTGGGTACACCTCACAGACTGGCAGACAGCAATTCACTGAAAGTTTCCTCCAACACAGAGGCTGAGATTATGTCATGATAGCAGTGGTGTGTGCATGTAGGTTGGGTGAGGAGTGTGTGTGTATGGGGGAGGGGGGGGGGGGGGGGCAAGAGGGATATGTTTTCTGTTGTAATATAATTTGTATTATGATTTTTTTCTTCTTCAAATATCCAATAGGTCTGTTAATGTAGTTATTATCTATTACAAACTTATTGTGTTGCTTTGATGTTCTTTTTACATTTTGTTTTTAAATTAATGAGCCTTTAGTAGTTAGCTGAATTCCCTCTCAGGGATGATTAAAGTCAGCTGACTTGACTAACTGTGCTTGTTCATTTCAGGAGACCAATTTTCTCTCTCTCCGCTTTTGACAGCTGACTGTGAAACACATTTTGCAAGAATCAAGAAGGAATTCAGTATACTGAGTAGGCTGATTAACTGATTTCACATAATGAATGGCAAAACCCTCATGGGAGAGCCAAAATTTCACACAAAACCCTTATGGGAGAGCCAAAAATTCATAGGCTATGCCATGAAAGACCAATAATTACGATTCCCCCCCCCCCCCCCCCCCTCCCCCTTCTGAACTCTGGTGCTACCCTAACTAAATAATACATGTTTTTCAAGTCTTTCAAGATGCAAAAAAGCACCCTTTTTTCATCAGTACTTTTGAGTGTGTCCATTTTAAAAGGAATTTGTCTATGCTTTGGTTCAAATTCAGATTTAAAATGATTCTCTGGGTCCCATCTCTTTTCTTTGAAAGAAAAACATTTGACAGCACCTGATCTTCCAATGGTTCAGTCTCCTGGATGACACCTTTCTGAAGTAAAGCTTTAAATTTCACGTTTAATCACTTTGTGAACATATCATTTATCTGGAATTTGACCTGCGTCCCCACAGAATGCTACTTCTACACATTCCTACTTGATGAAGAATCCACCAATCTAACATTAATGTTTTCCACACACAGATGTGAGCAGAAAAATAATCTTCAATGTACAGCCCACTTGATCCTGTGTGGCACATAAGTAGCACAGATAAGAGGCAACCACACTTTCAGGCACTGAGATCAAGAACTTGCAACTCTGTTGATGAGAAGTGTGTGAAGGGATTCCACATTTGCTAGTTATATATTCTTGCATGATGTTCATGATACACAAATGATCTGGCATAATAAGTAGTCCCTTGTTCATTTGATGTGCTATGTTAGCATTGACTGCCTCTCCAGTTTTGTTTGTGACAACACCAGCATCAAAACCAGTACATTATCAAAACACCTAAATCCACTTCAAATTCTTGGTGAGAACAGCTAGATCTAGCATGCAAGTTGTTGGCTTCTGCATTCTTTGACCAGCACTACTTTCCTGTCCTCCTACAAATGTACACAACTACTAACTAGTACTAAAATATTTACCTGTAAGTGCTTTGATCACAACTAGCAGCATTAATCATGCACAAATATGAAATATTTAAGTAACTGATGATGTGTGTGTATGTCTGTGCATTTGTGCTCATGCTACAGAAGCACAAACACAGAATGTGAGCAGGGGAGAGTTTTGGGAATGATTTGGAGTGATGTGGGGCTGTGAGTATACAGCCATTTTTATCAGCTATAGAAGTAATACAAACACATCTGGTGCAAAATTTCCTTCAGTTTCCAGTCTGAATAAAGTTTGAGCATGTGTATACACGCTTGATTGTGAATGGGAAAAAGTGAAGATTTCAGTTGCAAGAATTTTTTGTAGTATTGTAATTTGGACCCATAAATCAATTGTTGATTCAATAAATAATGCTTACAAAGTTCTACAACTACTAACCAGCACGACAATATCTACATGTAAGTGCTTTTCATCATGAATAACCAGCAGCCTTCATCAGTAGCACTGATCAAATATAAATAATTAATGATACATGTGTATTTGCGCACATGCCACAAAGTGTATGTGGGGGAGAGAGTTTTTGGAGTGATGTGGATTGTGAGTATATATATATATTCCCCCCCAGGTTGTGCAAGGATTTGCAATTGAATGACTGAATGTTTGTATTGTGCGACTGAATCATTGATAATGAAGCTGCATATGAATAATTATTATATATCCCCCATCTCAGTGCTACATTTTTCTGACATTTTTCCTTCTTGTAAGCACCTTGGGGTTACCTGAGATGGGACACCAGAAATAATAATGTTATTAATATTATCATTAATTACACTAACATAATGGTAAATATTAATTATTATGACTCATTTGTTTCAGCTTGGGGGTGAGGTTGGAACTGCCTGAATGATCTGTGCTGATAGTATAGTGTGTGATTAGATAGTAATACTTGGTTGGATGATTCAGCTGATAATCCCTTGCTAAATTTTGACTCAGCTGGAAATCCATTGCTAAATTTTGAGCCGGTCACTGATGAATTTGTCTTAAAAATCATCAGCAGTCCAACTGCCAAGTCTTGTGAACTTGATCCCATTCCCACCATGCTTCTTTATGAAAACCTTGACATCCTCTTGCCGACCATAATGAACATCATCCACACATCTCTTACCACTGGCATTGTACCAGGTGATGTGAAGACAGCCATCATCAAACCTCTTTTGAAAATGCCACCACTTGACAAAAATCTTTTGGAAAACTACTGCCCCATTTCTAACCTTCTGTTTCTGTCCAAAATCCTTGAAAGAGTTGTTCTCCACAAACTTCTCTCCCATCTCCAAGAAAACAACCTCTGCAACCCCTTTCAGCCAGCCTATCGAGCAGGACACAGCACAGAGACCGTTTTGTGTTGTACATGATATTCTCTCCACTCTGGACAATGACATCTCCATTCTTCTTTTATTGGATCTTTCTGCAACTTTTGACACTACTGACCACAACATTCTCCTCTCCCGCCTGAACTCTGTTTTTGGCATTCAGTCTACTGCACTCCAGTGGTTTCAGTCATACTTCTCAGACAGATATCAGTCCACTTCAGTCAATAACTCATCTTCCTCACCATCACAGCTCATGTACGGTGTGCCTCAGGGCTCAGTACTGGGGCCCATTCTCTTCGTCCTGTACACTACACCTCCCTCCGGTATCATAGCTAATCACTCTGTAAATCATCTGCTTTTTGTGGATGATACACAGCTCCAGAAATCCGCTCCTCTCAGTGAAGTTACCAGCCTCACCAAAGAACTCAATGCCTGCACAGATGACATAAAAACATGGATCAGCTCAAACTTAATGACGACAAAACAGAAGCTCTTCTCTTTCCATTTTCATCTTCCTTGAGACCTTCCACCGTTTCCCTCCCTGACTTGATTACTCTTGGCTCTCACAACATCCCCGTCTCTGATTCTGCCAGGTAGCTTGGAGTCATTCTTGACTCAAACCTGTCCATGAAGAAGCACATCATAAAAATCTGCCAAAATGCTTACTTTGAGCTTAAACGCATTAGTTTGATCCACAGGTTTTTCACTGAAGATGCAGCCAAGACTCTTGTTACTTCCTATATCCTCTCACAGCTTGACTACCGAAACTGTCTCCTCATGGGTACACCTAATTTTGTCATCCAACCTCTCCAGAAAATTCTGAACTTTGCTGCAAGACTAGTTTAGTACTCTTGGCACCCCGCCACCAGCACTCAACACCTCTCCTGGAAAAACTGCACTGGCTTCCCATTTCAGAATGTATTAAATATAAAGTTGCTTGTGTGTGTTTCAATACTATAAATGGTTCTGGTCCGGCTTACCTTTCTGAACTGCTACATGTCTACGCTCTGTCTCGTACACTACACTCTTCTTCTGACACCCGCATGGTGAAAATCCAGCAATACAAATGCAAGAGTCATGGCTTTCGTGCTTTCTCTTGCTTTGGACCCCACATTTGGAATTCACTCCCACAAGACCTTAGATGCTGCTCAACCTTGTCATCTTTTAAAGCCAAACTGACAACCGTCCTCTTCTCACAGTATTTCCACACCAACTAATATCAACACCCAATTTCTGCTATAGTCACTGTGTGTTGTGTGTGTGTGTGTGTGTGTTTCCATTTGTAAATTGTTTTGGTAGGACTGTGCTCTACATGTGTACAGAATATTGTATTTAGGTTAATATGTATCATGTGAGCACTGAGAGTGTTGATAAGCACATGATAAATGAACATTATTATTATTATAATGATGGTGATAATAATGAAGAAAATTAAAGTGTCATTTGCAGAACTTTCTTTTTCCACTGATTGACAGCTTCATGTTTCTGACAGCCACAAATCTGTCAGTCAGCAGGCCCTTTCCATGTCACGAGTGGGTCATCTCATGAATGCAGGCCATGAATACATTCCTGTTTTAACTGCTATTTGTAATTATTTCCTTGGAGTGAGGTTATAATTTTCTAATTTTGTTGTTGTTGTGTGCTTGTACTTTTGTTGTTTTACTGATTGTAAAGCATTTTGGGTTTTTGTAAGGAAAGGCACTTAAAGGAAAAGTCCAAGGTTTTTAAATGTGCAAAATGACTGTCGAAATGACTGACAAATGAGCCACTAGTTTGGGATTTAACAAAATAAAAAACAAATTTATTTTGGTTTTTAATCAATTTTATTTTCTGTAGGCCGGCCGAGACTGCTGTCTCTGGTTCTCCATCAGTCATGTGACTTTCTTGGAAGTGACGTCAGTCTGGGGAGTCTGTGCAGTTGCCATCTTAGATTGTTCATTGAATGTGCATGCATGTGGTCGAAAAAAAGCTCTAACCATACCGGCCTACTGTACTGCAGCAAACTTTAACAACTCACAAGCAACCCAAAGCATAACTATGCACGAGTTCCCACAGAATCGGCCCACTGTGAGGTGAAAATGGGTAAAATTTGTACAATTAAAACGAGCTGTCTTTGATGCTGCGCTTCAGTCACGCCCATTTGTGTAGCAAGCACTTCGCTGAGTGCAATTTCGTAAAATTTATGGCGGAATACCAAATGGGATTTGCTTCAAAGCAGAATTTGCAGAGCTGTCCACAGGGTAACCGACTTGGAAAAAATTCCAGTTTGAATCTCCAAGGATGAAGCTGGTGAGCAACAAGTGCACAGCACGATACCAAAAATTGAGAGATACACTGATACCCTGAAACAAGCGCTAACAAGGCAAAGACAAAAAGTCTAACACGAATGCCTATGACAGAAAAGGCTGTGAAAAAAAGAGACCGCACACAAATGCCTGTGGCAAAGAAAGAAAGAATAGACCACAAATGCCTGTGGCAAAGAAAGAAAGACCAAACCACAAATGCTGGTGGCAAACGAAAAATGGCTGCCCTAATCAGTCAAGCAAACAGCTGACACCAAATGAAAGAAACAAAACAGCTGAAACCATCTCAGAATCCCAAACGGTTGCCTACCTGCAAGCATAAGGTGGAAGAACCCCCCCCCCCCCAATCTCAACAGTCTAAAAAGACTACTGTCTGCAACAAAGGAGTGGATGACTACAGTCAGAAGAGCCCAGAGCAAATACAACTGTGCCAACGACAAACCGATGGAAAGCCAAACTAACCATAACTAACTCTAAACTAACCCCTCACTAACCCAGCTTCCATCTGGAAAAAAACAAAGGCTGCAGACTGATAAAGCAAAACGCTAATCAGGACTACCAATGACAAAGCAACGGGATGTAAACAAATGCAGACGATAAGATTAAGAGAAATACAAAATGGCTGCCCTAATCAGGCAAACTAACAAGCATGTACGAAACTGCCAATAAACCAAATATAAAAAAGAAAGAACGCATGGTGAAAAAGAAGGGGAAAAGAGAGAAAACAACAAAACTTTCTGAAAAGAAAGAGGAGGCAAGTAATGTCAGCGAGCAACAGGACAAAGGCTGGATACATGTAATCCGTGTACAAGATACAACCCACTTAGCTGTGACAACAACACGGCAGGGCAACAGATGCTTAGGAACTGCCCCAGACAAAGAAAGAATGAGAGGTCTTGTTAAACATTGTGACTACCCCCCTCACTCATACATCGTAAATGAACAATATACCTCGAGAAACAAAAGGGCAAGCCAAGAGAAAAAACTGTGAATGGCAAGAACCGGTAACTAGCCCAACCCCAAACCCAGGGAGGCCACGAAATTGCTAGTCTATTGAACTAGAACGAACAAAACTTTTTCATTTTTACATATGATGAAACAAACAAGGATAAATTGGGAAAATAAAATAAAACACTCAATAAAAGGCAGGCTCCCTGATGAGGTAAACAGAACAAAAAAGACTGAAACGCCACGCACCTAACAAGGTTCGAGAAAGAGGAAATAACAAGAAGGAAATAAACAAAGGCCCAACTACTGACAACGGCGTTGGAGCTTCATCCTTGGAGATTTGAACTGGAATCCCCCCCCCCCCCCCCCCCACATTGGTACCCTGTGGCTACTAGCCATTCTGCAGCGACTCCCCAGAGTGACGTAGTGCGTATATGTGCACATGATTTTTAGCGTCATGTCAACACTTTTGGTATGACAGAAAATGCCTGTTTTCGTGCATTTATAACCCTCAGATCACAATTTCACCTACATCATTGTTCTCAGCGAACTTTATTGGAAATCATGTCAAAAATCACACCAAACCTTGGACTTGTCTTTTAAGAAATTCCCATTATTATTACTACAATGAAAGAACAGGTCAGTTGGGTGTAAGATGTGACTGAGGAAAGACTGGAAAACTGAACAGTAGTTTAAAACAAATGTGGAATTTATTTGGCCCATTCCCATTAACATTGGTACCATGGAAACTATCCTTGGCGGGAGCTGCCACAAGTAGCATTTTTGTCATGACAAAGTTTTGTTGTGACAAACATGTGTTTGTCGTGACAAAAATGTGTTTGGCGCGACAAACATTGTAGTTGTCATGATAAAAGTGTTTGCCATAACAAAAGTGTGTTTGTCGCGACAACACTTGGAAAAGGTGTGTTTATCACGACAAAAACTTGGAAAAAGTGTGTTTGTCGTGACAAAACTTGTTGTGACAAAAGAGTGTTTGTCGCAACAAAATTTGGACAGACTTTTGTCATGCCAAAAGTGGTATAAATATTTGCATCACAAGCACTAGGTTCAGCTGTTGTAATGATATACTTGTGAATTCAGTTTTACTTATGGCTCTGGTGCTTCCACTGAAAATGGAGGGGGAGAGAAATATATTCTTATTAAGGGTAGAGGCTGAAATCCGCTACTGCACAGGATTGAAAATCATGATGACAAATTACGTACATGAGTTATATTAAAAGCAGCACCACCACTGAAGCTGGTGTAAACAGCATAGTTTTGACCTACATAGCGCAAAAAATGGCGGCTGCATACATGTTTATGCGATGTTGGGTGAGGCAAAGAGAGAGAGTGTTTTGAGACCGCATGCATCCCTTTGAGGAATATGACGACTTAGTGTACAAAAAGTTCCAGTTCCACTGGCAGTTCATATTTTGAACTGGCTGAAGAAGTGTCACAGGACGATGAATTCTATTTGCTGAGAAAAGGGTCTTTAACACCCGTCTTGCAAGTGTGTCTGGCTCTGTGTTTCTACACAACTGAAAGCTTCCAAAGTGTAGTGGGAGAACTGATCGGTATTGATCAGTCAACAGCATACTGTACCATCACTATGGTGACTGATGCACTGATGCTGCGTGTATGGGACTGGATCAAGCTGCCAATGCAGGCAGCAGCAAATCGCCAAAAGCAAACGTTCTATGCCATGAGAGCGATTCCAAGTGTCACTGGATGCATTGATGACAGACACATCCACATCCAAGGCCCAAACCAACAGGAACATGAACTCATCAACCGGAAGAATTATCATTCAATAAATGTTCAGGTAAGGCAATTTTGCTTCACAATACAATCTGTGTACAGTCTTGATTTGAGACACTCTTAAAATAATTAGTCTCCTTTTTGGTGACATCAGCCCCAATATGTTTATTTTAACAATCATAAATTTTATTCTTCCTTCCAGATTATTACTCTCATGATGCTGTCCCCCCCCCCCCCCCCCCAATACTTGGGTACATTTTGTACCATCTGTTTTCTCACATAACAATTACATTTAAAAACTATGGTTTTTGTAATATATCTTTTAGACATGTATATAATTATAAACCAACTGAGCTTACCCACTTATTTTTCTTTTGTTTTTGTGTCTGTTTCTCTCTTTATGGCCCTTTCAGCTGTATTTCATTCCATAAATTCCCATGATAGCTCTCTGCTTCCTTTGTTCTTCCTGTCTTCTTTCTGCTTTTTGGTCCCATTTGGGTTGTGTTTGTATTACTTAAGTAGATAGTTCATGTGCTATCCTCACACAAATTTTCAGGTTCCTTACCATGAAATACAAGTGTAACAGTATGAAGCCAGTAGATGTGAGAAAAACACAATCACATCAAATGGCTTTATCACCAGCATGATATTCTTATCTCCCGCACATTTTGATAATGTATGCAGTAAGGTGATGGACAGAGGTTTGTATGAGAAATAAGTTAGCAGAGCTGGTACTGTGGTAGCATTATTTTATAATGAGTTGACAATGTAACTGGTTTGTTTTTAGGTGATGCAGATCTCAAATTTATCAATGTTGTGGCAAGATGGCCTGGGTCAGTGCACAATGCCAGAATCTTGAGGAATTGTCATGTTTGCTGCCTTTGAAAGCAACAGGCCTCCCCTGGATGGACTCCTTGGCGAGTGGATATATATGATAAGACCCTGGTTCATGACACCTGTACAATGTCCAACAACTTAGTCACAAAGGTGATACAACTTTGCCCACAGTTCTACATGTACAACTGTGCAGTGAAGCATTGGTATGGCAAAACAGAGGTGGCATTGCCTCTGCTGTGGTTTGCATCTTCAGCCACAAAAGGCATGCAAGGTTATCCTGGTTTGCTTCATGCTGCACAACTGCGCCAGACATCTCAAACTCCCACCTCTTCGTCAAGATTCTGACAACTGGGAAGATGATGATGCTGGTGATGAAGAAAATGATGAAAACCCATCTCTTCTCCTCTGCATACTGATGTTGTTTTACCAATCCTTCACCAGTAATACAAGTATTTGTAGTGTGTGTGTGTGGGCATGCGTGTGTCTGTGATGAAATGAGTGTATTCTTATGTCTTTCTTATGAGATGGCGTACTATAAATAGTCTATTATTATTATAAAATGACCACCAGAATGTAACTGAAAGGGCAAAAACAGTAGCTGGGAAAAGGAACCAAGAAAGAATCATTGATGACAACTTCTCATGAGGTAAATTGTCAAGTAACTTGGAAATGTGCTTTTATTGCTTTCAGAGTCTTTCTGACTGAGGAATGTTTAACATATTAGGGAGGAATGTGCACATCTGCATGCATGCATGTGTGTATGCATGTACACATACACATGCAAGTGTGTATTTGTCTTTGTGTTTGATATTTGGGCTGAAATAACTCACTAAATGACACTCTTTCAAAAAACACTTTCAGAAACTATTTTCACTTTACATATTTTATTTACAAAACAGTCTCAATCTAGATGAACAGTAACTGCATGAGGAATATGAACTTTGAAGTGCTGAGGGTGAAAAAAGCCTTATTCAGTAAGCACTAAGTAGTGCATCATTCTTAACAGTAGTGAAGATTCAAGTAAATTGATAGTGTTTTCTTCTAAATCTTTATCAAAGTGAAACACACGCACAGAAAGAAACTTGAACAAATATATGCTAACAATCACTTGTGTCCGCTGTATCCTGTTCCAGTTTCTTAATACGCAGTACAAGTTCCTTTTTCTCTAGCTGCATCAGTTCTACTTTGGCTTGTGTCTCCAGTTCAAGATTATTTTTCTTTAATTGTATCAGTTCCAGCTTGGCTACATTCAAGGCAGTTTCAGACTTGAGCCACTTTTCGTTGAGCACCTTTTCATCCTCCAGACCTTGCTGGTCACAGATCCTTTTTTTTCTCTTTTTTTTTGCAGAATGCTCTGGTGCGCTAGGCTTGATGATGCTGATGGTCTTTTGCTGATGGGCTGGTCAACAGATGTGGACTTGCTCTTGGATGTGGTCTTCCCACATGGATTTCTGGTGCTAACAGATGTCTGGTTCATGCTATGATTCTGAAGTTGGCTGGAGCATGAAGAACGGCTGCTGCCTGTTTGCTGTGACTGGCCACCATTGTGAGAAGCATGATGTTCTGAAACAGTTTTATGAAAACTTTACAGATATTTCATACACCTCAAAGTGAACAGCTTGCTGTATCATGAAGTTACATGGATGTTTTTGGTCAAGGTGAACTTGCCACCCCTACCCCCCACAACATGCCAATTCTATAATCATATATATGTTACAGGCAATCTGTGAAGTAAGGCATTTCATGAGGTGGAGAAAAGCTTTAGGCAATACACGTAATGCCTAAATTTTGTAGGCAATACGTGCATTGCCTGCAAGTTACCTCTAGGAGTTTCATGTATTGCCCGAGCATTTCGAAGGAACAGAAGGAAGTGTTTCAAATTTCTTTTTATCTTTATTGTACACTCACTGAAGTAAAAACTATAAGAAATATTTAATTTACAATACACATTAACTTTTAAAAAGGCACATACACTTACAACATATCAATTGAAACCATTTCCACTGATAATTACATTCTGCTATTTCATTTCGTGCATACTAAGATACACCGGGAAATGTTTTAAATGGCAACTTACACACAGTTCAAATGATTATACAAAATGCAGATATACATTTTTTAACCATAATTCACTCACAGGAACAAGTTATGAAAATGCACTGGAATAAGCTTCCCAAATTACATATTCAGTTCTGTTCCACAAAGTAATCAAAGTTCTCCTCTTCTTTATCATCATACTAGGTAGGTTAAAAGGCATTTGTTTTGGAAAGCAAGCAGATAGCTAAATGGTTAGAGTGCTGGACTTGTGATCGAAAGGTCGCAGGTTTGAATCCCTGCTGGAGCGGTGGGAGAATTTTCTTCTCCAGGGTCAACTTTCTGTGCTGACTCTTATTTCCGTATCCGTTCCACCCCTGTGTTATCACAGTAGCATGTAAAAGACCCTGGTCATTCTGCCAAAAGCGCAGGTGGCAGGTTACAGCTAAACACGCATACACCTTATGTATGTGGCTTTGCATGAAGTGATATGGTACATGGTTGTATGGTGTACACAGAATGCTAATAGATGGCAGCAGTTTCATGTGGCACCAGCCATGCCACAGCTGTAAGTACACCACTTTGGTGGATATTTAAAAACGTGATATAAAAAGCTATTCACTCATGTAGAATCACATCAAGTGCAGTGAGTCTGCTCAAGAGCAGAGAATAGTGCTAAATAAAAGCAATCAAAAATAATAATAATAACTAAACACACACAGCGGTACAGAATCAATACACAGTTTGCCTGAATACAGAAATTGGCAGTCAGGCAAACTGTGAAATCTTGAGCACTATTTTTCAGGCAATACTCGTATTGCCTACAAAATTTAGGCATTATGTGTATTGCCTATTAGCTTTTCGCCACTTTATGAAATGCCTGACATTTTTAGGCAAAAGGAGGCCAGGGATGTCTGATGCCATCCTCCTGTCTGGAATCTCAGGGCTGTCATTTGATTCCCCTTTCCTATCTCCTCTCTTGTTTTGTTTTCTTTCTGCCTAGTCCTCTTGCTCTTTCTGTCTTGTCATTTTTCTGCTAATGGTCCATTCTCCTGACTTTTTTTCCAGAGAACTCTCAAATATTTTTCTTTAAGGGTTAGGCTTTTTTGTATGGCTCTTGTTGAGCAGCTAGGAGATGATAGTTGGTAGGTGGTATGTGCAGCTTGCTGCCATATGGCATTGGCATTTGACATTATCCATTAATATATAAAAAAAAGTTTATATTGTGTCTGTCCATTCCTTTTTTATATTTTTCTTTAACCTGGTATATGGCACTGGTATTTGCCATTACGCATTTATATAAAAACTTTTTATATTGTGTCTGTCCATTCCTTTTTTATATTTTTCTTTAACCAGGTATTGATAAATTAGATGGAATGGTTGATGATACCAGCATGTCCTAGTCTTATGTGCTCTTTTAACAGGGGTAATATTGAAGGGACACTCTTCAAAAATTTGTGTCTGATGTTTGTGTATGTATGTTTTATGTTTGCAAAGTGACTGGTTTTGTAGACTGACTTGACAGAGTGTTTATATATATGTAAGAAGAGTTTAGAAATGTGTATTTGTTTATGACCTGAGTTTGAATGTCCTGAGGTGACCATGTGTGGTTGACAGGACATTAAAATCCAATTACTACTATCATGAAATGCCTTACTTCATGGATTGCCTGTAACATATATATTATGATGATGTGTGCCATCTACAGCAATCAGCATTTCAATACAATGAAGTTTAAATCTTTGACAGCGTCAGAGTTGTTGCCAATACTGGATATAAAAGTAATGCAACACTGCATTTATATCAACGAGAGTTGTGTATTGTCAAAACAGAAAACTGTACAGACATGATAAAGGTTTTTCTTCCTTAAATATCCAAAATCATCTTGCTGATCATTGACATTACTGATGTGTTTGGGGTGGTGGGTAGGGTGAACACAAACATGGCTGGTTTCAAATTGCCAACAGTTGCATAGCTTTAAATACTTTCTGAGCCTTTACTCATTTTTTTTATGGCTTTCTTGTCTGTTAAAATCATAAAACTAACTCAACAATAAAAGCAAAGACTGTTTTCTTGAATAAATTAAAACTAACAATAAAGCAAAGACTGTTTTCTTGCTTGCAAAGAACTAACCTAGGATCTCAATTCTCAAGCATTCATAAATATGGCTAAGTTCCTCTTCCATCAGAAATCAACTTGATAATTACTGATGTTCTGACGAAATAAACTTGATAATTACTGTTGTTCTGTTTTGGAATTCACCCCAACCTACCCCTGTAGATTGGGGTGAATTCCAAAACAATTTGGAGTTGTATTGAATCAGTTTTAACATTTTTGTTCCTATGCTGGTTTGGAGGCTTAAATGTGAAAAGCAAACTTTTCTGAATAAAGTGGTGAATGTGTGTGGCAAGGTTGTGGGAGAAAGACAACAATTAAGTCAGTTGCATGAATGGCATGTGGTACAGAAGGCTAGGATGATTGTAGAAGACAACAACCATGTCCTTGCTAAACATTATGAACTTCTTCCATCTGGTAGATGATTTCATGTACCTAAATCAAATGCAGTCAACAGCATTTCTGAACAGATAAATCTGTTCAAATGTCAGAGCAGTGTGTATGTGAGTGTGCGTGTGTGTAAATTATCTAAATTACTAGTTTATTATGTAATTTTTGGATTTTCAATAACTGTTCTGTGAGTTTTAAAATATAAAATATGTGTTATTGTGTACTATGATGTGGTTAATGTTCAGCCACGTTTTAATTTCTCTCATGAGATAATAATCTTGAATCTTGAACAGTACAATTTTAAATACAGTGACTGGGACTTGGAACATTGAAGCATCACTTTTATTTTGGGACTTTTATTTAGAATAAAGTTCAAAGAATCATTATCATCTCTTTGGCATGTACTCGTCTTGTGATTATGTGTTTGTTTGCATACTATCCTGACGTGTTTGCACTTGCATACATGCCACATTTATTTACACAGGCA
Source organism: Alviniconcha strummeri (assembly GCA_963584105.1). NCBI lineage: Eukaryota > Metazoa > Mollusca > Gastropoda > Provannidae > Alviniconcha > Alviniconcha strummeri. The sequence continues at coordinate 10,963,472 of OY757550.1, forward strand.
CATCTCAGAGACAGTTAAATTTAGTAAAGCAACAGTTTGTTTTTATGCTAGTACTAGTAGTAGTACCTTAAAGAAATATGGTTGCCTAATTGGAGACCTTACCTGTTTGGGTGAAATTGAAGCTGCTGTTTGCACCATCAAGTGACACAGCCTCCCCAGAGTGAATCAAAATGTTGTGATTGTGAATCTGCAACCAGACAGAATCATTAACATTACTAATAATAAAATCATGTTCGCCTGACGCTAAATTTCTGTGTCTGCTGGAGATTAAATATTGGTGTAATTTACAGCCCCTCCCCACCACCCCCTCCAAGTTTTATAGAAGCAAAAAGAACAAAAGTTCCAGTTTTACAGCCCTCAGATTATAACTGACCTAAAAATAATTATAGCAGAGAAAAAGATCACTTTGCAGAACAAACAAAGTTGGTAGAAAGAAGTTTATAGTTAAATAAATTACTTGTGTTACTTGTTCTAATGTTTACCTTCTATATTGTTCTTGTCCAGCATCTCATGAGCAGGACTGTTGGCAATGTCGTCAAAATATTCAATGTGTTCCACCTGAGGAGGTTTCATCACAGAAACTGCAATCATAAGCAACAAATTATACTATAATTATGTAGTGTAGGGGTAAATTACTGGCCAAAATGTCAGCATACCTAAACCTTTGTATCATGAAATTGTGAATATGACAAACTGTCACTTTTCACAGCTGCACTTGCAGACTGCTACTAGTACTAGAAGTTAGTTACTGTTGGGTGTAGAAAATACATATATATATAGTAATTGCTCAGTCAGTGGTTATCTTATCACAGATTCTGTGGTTACACAACTAGTATGCAGAATAATGGGCACATCAATACGATTTTACGGCTGACTGGGTTAAAAATACTCTTATCACAAACCCATTCTATCCAACAGAGTTGGAAACATACTTCTGCTTTTCTCTTTTCTTTTCTTGTGAATGATTGGAAACTGCATATTCAAGACTGCGTGTGTGTGTCTGTGAGAGAGAGAGAGAGAGAGAGAGAGAGAGAGAGAGAGAGAGAGAGAGAGAGAGAGAGAGAGAGAGAGACTGAGGGAAGGAGAAACCTATTGGTCTGTTGCATAATGTGAGATGTGAGTTCTCCCCCCCCCCCCTCCCCCCCACATATTTTTGATCACTTTCTTGAAAACTCATTTTGTTTCATGCAGTGGACCTTGTAAAAAGAAAAAGAAAAAAGTAAGCCCAAGGAATATGTTATTATTATAAATTATACAAAAATATTTTCACGACATAGAGTACCTTGCAAATCAGTCTTTGTCACACACTCAGAAGATATTTTTTTCTGGGAATGGGTAGGTGTCACCACCAGCATCATCAACTGCACAAAATATGTGGGACATGCCAAATTGCCATTACTATTCACGACAACAATACAGCGGTAATCATTTAATAACTATTAATACTAAAAAATAAAAACAAAAAGTTAAAAAAGAAAAGAAATACATTTAGAATTATAGAAACTCAAAGCAACCTGTACATGTGGGTCTACCCACTACATGAATGTTTTTGTTTTTGTCATTTAATTATTTTCATTTTTATATACATGTAAATGCACAAACAACTTGGCATAATAATGAACATAGTCACCTCACTATTCTGTCTCCACACAAAGCACATGGTATCAAAATTTGAACATTTCTGATAATTGTTATTGTTAGTGTTACTAAATGGTGACTTAGACTAGTTGGTGAGGACAGAAACTGGTTGAGCAAATCAAAACGGTACTCACGCTGCTCAATCCCGTTGATATGGTTGCTGTTTTCACCCAGGATAGTGAGAATAAAGTCCTCATATGGTGCAGGTGTCTCCGGAAGTCCACCAGCCATGTGAGTCGCTGCCTTTGGCTGAGTCTCATGCCCTTCCAGCGTTTCTGGATGGCACTGACTGCCCTCCCTTGCCCGCCAACAGCATTCACGGATTCAGCTATTCTCATCCATGCCTCTTTTTTCTTTAGCACAACGCTGCCAGTTTTTAATGACTGCGTTAGCAAGCCATAATTTCCTCACACATCTTCCAACAAACGTATATTTTCTTGATCTGAGAATATTTTTTTTCCCTCAGTCTTTTCACAACTGTAGAACATTCTTCTGTAGCCAGTCTTGCAGGAAGTGCAGTAAATACCTTTTGGCGCATGCACAGTGGCTGGGATTCCCTCAGCTAAATATAGCGCACTCATCTAGGTCTTTGTAGGCTCTCCACATCACTTTCATGCATTGGTAACTTGCTCAGGCGATAGTTGCAAACTAAGAAGGCATACTTGTACCCATCGTAGTTTCCAGCATGGCCATTAATGTTTCGGACAACATCTAGTAAATGTCCGCTTGCCACTTTCGCCCACATACCTTGTTCTCGCCAAAGCTATGCACATGTGCACGCTTTATAATACTACAATCCTGTCTGGGTATGTTATTTTCATCACTACACATCACACAACACATTCTTGTCATCCTAATTTTGTTGTGACAAAAGTCGGCCCGATTTTTGTCGCGACAAGCATACTTTTGTCACGACAAAATTTTGTTGTGACAAAAATGCTACTTGTGGCAGCTCCTGCCAATGATAGGAAACTAGTGTTTGTAAGTTGTATACATTATTTGCTTACATGTAAGCTTAAGTAAGTAAGTAACTTGGTGTTTTTACGCCCAGTCAATCAGTATGGTTATACCAGGGTGATATTCACTTACATCCCAATTATCTTTGTCACAAATCTGGATCTTGAAGTCAGACTGAATAAAATTAAAAGAAAAGAGCTAATGGTCCTTGTTTTCCATCTCATTTTCCCCCCTTTGTTTCTTTCTTTTGCCCTCATCTTACTGTTTTTCACTTTTACGTTACAATATTTTCATGTTTCACACATAGTATTTACAGTAATCCAGCAACAGCTGAATGAAGGAGACAGTAGTTATTTTGGTAGTTTTGTTGTTGATGTATTGGTGGAGTTGGCAAGGTAGCCACAAGAAGTAATACACATAAATTCTGAGCTTGCTTACCTGGCTCAAACACAGACAGCATCAGGTTTGACTTCTTCTTACTGTCGGCCCAAGAGTACAGCATACCAAACCACTCTTCCCTGTAAAACAGTAAAACCAAAAAACAATGACAAACCACGTACCATTTCATGTTCCCTCCCCTCCACATGTTAGACACTAAAACAGATCTAAACTCAATTCACAGCAGTTTTTCTTTTCATCCTACAATGTCCAGTTTGTTTGGAATGCAACTGCAAATGAAAGTGAAAAAAAAAGAGAAAAAAAAGAGAAAAAAATCACTGAATAATTATGAAAGTGAAAAAAAAGAAAAGAAAAAAGTCACTGAATAATTATGTATCAGATTCACTTGGATTGCCAAAAGCAGTGAAGTTGTTTGGGGTATATCCTGAGTCTGACCAATCTCTATAGAAGCAAGTTTCATCCACTGTCAAAGCCTGTCCCAAGCCTTGACTGGCTTCAGCAGCATCACAAGCAAAGCTGCTAATCCTATAGCAGTCTGCCGAATTCTGTCAAAATCTCCTATTTTGGCTGCCACAAATGCAGATCAAGAGGTTGCTGCAGTTCAGAATGCAGCAGTTGGGGTCCTGGTGAAACAGAAAAAATGTGATCACACTGCCAACACTCTCAGAGAGCTGCACTAGCTGCCTGTGCATGGCCCTGCTCTCCATATAATAAGCTGTTGTATTTTATTACCCTGTCCATAAATGTCTGCCACTCTATCTCTCTGAGCTCATTCTGCCATATGCTCCATGATACACTCTTGTCTGATCAGTGTGGGACCTATTTCTTGATATTCCTGGGCCCAAGGATTGTTAAACAAAGCCATATGCCATATGGCCAGTGATCCATTAGAGATATCACCCCCTGCCAGTGGAATTCTCTCACCACAAGCATCTGGGAGACTCTATTCAGTCTTTCCAGTCTGTTCTCAAGACACTTCTTTCATAATAACTTGTAATTGTCCCCAGATGTCTTTGTAGTTTTATTTGTTTGGAATACAAATGAAAGTAAAAACAAAACAAAAAACTACATTTCGGATCAATCATAATTATGATCTTATGAGTTATTAGCATTTATTATGTATTAGTCCATATGATCTGAGAAACTGAGAGTTTAACACAACTTTAAGTAAAATTAATAGCCTGGATTTGTGCACTTCAGGTTGGCAGGTTACAGCTAAACATGCATGCACCTTACATTTGCGGCTTTGAATAAAGTGACACTGTAAACTGGTGTGTGGCTGTATGGTGTACACAAAACACAGAGAGATAGCAGCAGTTTCATGGGGCACCAGCGAAGTAACATAAAAATAACATGGTACCATACCAGTACCAGTGTCATGTCCATTTTTATTGTCTGAATGTACACACTGTTTTACATGCATGTAGACACACCAATTTGGCAATGAATAGGAAATCTGAAGGTCAGCCATGGCAACGCCCATTTTTGTGATGCAAGTTCTGAGTTTCACACTGTCCAGAGAACATTCTGAGAGTTTCAAATTGTTGGGGTATCTCTGTCTTGTGAGGCTTGACACTTTCTCTCATGCTACAGGTTGCACAGATGATCAGCAAAAGTGCATGCTTTTACTGCACACTGCCAGTGAAGAAGTACATGATATTTTTGTGACTCTAGCTGACACAGGTGCAATTTATAATTAATTTCAGACCAAACAACCGTGGTGGCAGTTACTCATCTGTGCGCAAACCACCAGACCAGAAGACTAGTTTGAAATGTGGTTGTTGTGCACTTGAAGATCAGCAAATCTGATCAGCATCGTTGCATGAGAAACAAGCAGTGCCACAAGTGCAATCGTGTAGGGCATTTTGCATTAAGTGCCATTCAAAACAGAGGAAACCACAGCCACATGACAAAAACTCAGTTTCCTTCCCAGATATTCCCGAGGAATCATCAGATTTGTTTTCTGATACAGTAGCTGCTGCACAGGTCTGTGCTCTTGAATCACATGCCAACACAACTACAGTCAATATTGCCAATGTTCCCATTCAGGTCATCATTAACTTGGGTACATTGTGCAATATGCTGAATACCATTGATTCTGAGAAACTAGCCACTCACATACTCAAACTGCACATGCAACAGAACACTGTTTCCATACAATTCTCCACCACTCAAAGTTACTCAGTGTCTGGTTGCTGATGTTCAGTTTGTGATTATCTGCCAGTTTCTGCTGAATTGCTTTCTTCCTGGCTCCCAGTCTTCACTCTTCACATCTTGCATGTACTGCAAATATCAGCTCCATCTCTGCTGGTGCCAAAAAAAACAACCCATACTTTGGCAAATACCCTGGTCTTTGTGAAGGAACGGGAAAGCTGAAAAATCATTATGTCAAACTGCATATTGACAAATCTGTACCTCCAGTAGCTAGGAAGCACAGTTGTAGAAAAAGAACTCCAGAGATTGGAAAGAGAAGACATCATACAGATAGACACAGGTCCAACTGAATGGGTATCATGCATAGTTACGCTGCCAAAAACCACAAACCCACCTGAAATCAGACTCTGTATTGACATGTGAAGTGCAAACAAAGTGATCTGCCAAACATAACATGCCATACCCACAACTGAAGAGCTGGTCTCAGATCTCAATGGTGCTACTGTATTTTTTAGCAAGATCAATCTTTGTTCTGGATATCACCAGCTACAACTTGATCCTATGTCAAGATACATCACGATATTCTCAAATCATACAGGTGTATACTGCTTCAAAAGACTTCTCTTTGGTCTGAACTCTGACGCTGAAGTATTGCAGCACACAATTCAAGAGGTCATTGCTGGCACATCTGGTGCAAGAAATGTGTCAGATGACATCATCTGCTTTGGTTCAAATCAAGCTGAACATGACTGAGCTCTTGGTGCCACACTCCACAGACTTGACTCCTCAGGACTGATGGTGAACGAGCAAAAGTGCAAATTCAACAAAGATGAAACCGAAATATTTAGTTTCATCTTTTCTGCAGCTTTTTTTGTTTTTGTTTTTTTGTTAAATCTTTTCCGACCCAAAGAAAGTGCAGGCACTCCATGAAGCTCCCAGACTGCAAAATGCATCCAAGATGCTTTCATTTCTCAGCATGGCACACAGTACAGTGCAAGGTTCATTGGCAACTTTGCAACCATCACAGAACCACTCTGGTCACTCACCAAACAAAAATAAGACTCAGAATAAATTAAGGAAAGAAAGTCAAATTGTTCATGAAATGGATAAATAACAATCACCAATCTTAAACTGTGTAAACTGTATTTTATCATCATTTTTGTACAGGTGATCGTGTAAGGGTTTGTTTAACATCACTATTGATCATACCTACCCAATCTTTGTGATAGCCACCATGCTTTCCACTTTCAGGCTGCCATGAAGCAGGACTGCAAATGAGGGAGTTTTTCCATCTTCTGTTCCATCTTCCTCTTCCTCCATTTTCATCCCTCCCAGTTTAGCACCATCCTTGTTGATGTCTAAAATACAGTGGGTACACAACAAATAATCACTCCTTGAAACAGAACAGAATATATTTACTGCACTTTTACAATATAAAAACCATCTTAAACTGTAAACTTTTTGTACATACTAATGCAAGCAGAAATTAAGACATTTGGTGATTCAAGCCAGCATACAGCGATGAGTTGAATCACACACATGCATGCATGCACGCACGCACACCCCCACACACCACTCACTCACAATGTACTAATGCATGAGAAAATGGAATAAAACAATTAACAATAAAATAGTTATAAAAAATAGGATAAAAACATGGCCATGAACCCAAAGGTTGAGTACAAGCTGGTGGAAACAAGAGAAATGCACAATCACATCAATATCTGTCCAGTCAAAGTGTGTTGACAGCCAATCTAACTGTTAGTGTTTGACAAGGAATATGCAGTAAATGTGATGCCATAGCATCACTGTCTTGTGAATGATTTATATATTTAACTGTTGCTCTAGGTATTGCTGACTTCATTTGAGGGCATGAAAAGCAAACGCAGCAAGCTTCCAGCATTTTTCTTCTGAATTACAACAAAACATGTGAAAGTATTTTTCTTGCATGTCAGGATCAATATATTTTGTCCTGAGCCTCTTATATAGCGGACACATACAGATGAAGTGAAATTCATCCTCCACCTGAATTTGACAAAAGTCACACAGCTTTTTTCTGTCATCTTCAGTATATCTAAACTTACTGTTTTTGATTGGTAGAACACCAAGTTGAATCTTGATAAGAGCATCTTGATAGCACTTTAGGGTTATACAACTGAAATACTGCTCTGACAGTAAACTGGACTGAAATGTCACATAGAAGGAGAACCTACTACTGGTATTAACTGGACTTAAATGTCACATAGAAGGAGAACCTACTACTGGTATTAACTGCATTCAACCATTCATGATTATACTTCTCAAGAAATCTCTGCTTTAGAACTGACAGAAAAATATGTTTGTCACCATTCCCTGCTACTGCCAGATGTCAGTAAAACCAAAATCACATAGGAAGTTTTTGGCTCTTGTTACCCAACATGTGTTCAGGTTTTCACCAAGTTTTAACTGCATTTTGTAAGCCTGCTTGGGTATCTGCTGTCATGCAGTGTCTGTAGTTTCCTAAATACCACACCTCTTTTTTGCCAAGGTGTCCACCTTTTCTGAATACCATCACCTTTGTTTTCTCAATATTGATTTTTAGGAGACGTTCATCACACCTGCTAAGCTGATTTTGAAGACCAACAGATGATCTTTGGAAATCCAGGGGATTGCACTCGGTAAGTGTAGGACAGAGTAGGCACACTTTGTTGGGGGTACAGTAAAACCACGGGAAAGATGGCCAGATACTGGTAAAAGAGGCAGAAAAGGCATTAGAAATGCCGGTCAAGTACTGTCTGTGGGGTATATACAGCTGTAATTAATAGTAGGTTCCCCCAGTTTTGTGAAGGCATCCGTTTTGTGCCGTTTGCCAAACCAGCGTGAACGCTTGGAACATTCCTTCATTGGAGCAAAGCCTGCGAGCGTCCCCACAGCCAATGTCAGCAAAATTATATCTTTTTTAAATTTTATTATTATTACTCAAAACGATTGGAATTTTGCACACGAAAGGAGCGTCTGAGCCTATGAAATGACCATTAGTGATGTGCCCTGTTGCCTTTTGTTTGTAGTTGTTGACGGTCATGTGTGTGTGTGTATGTGTGTTAGGGAGCCAGTTGTATGTTTTTGTTTGAGGATGGAATAACAAATGTATATGTAAGCACTGTGTAAAATATGAAAACCTTCGGTAATACTAGGAGACAGTCGGAAATTCCTGGGACATTTTAAACTCCATTTTGAGTCACTTATATCATTTAAATAAATAAAATGGCTTCATATCTAATGAATGAATCCAAAATTTGCAACAAAAGTGAGTTTTATTCCAGTCCGTAAAAGGTGAGATTTCAGTACAGGAAAAATTGTTTTGCCCATCAGCACTGAGGAGGCCTGCACTGTGTTACTTGAAAACTAGATCTAGATCAAACGTCAATGGCGCATAAGCATACTGAAAGACAAATGTGATAAAACTCATTCTTCAGTCAGGCCTGGGGACTTTTACACCTGTCTCCAATAAATTCTGCATTATGTGTTGTTATTATGTTTGTTTTGATCTGCTTATGCAGATTTCTCTGGCAGATTATTCTGCTTACTTACATGAGTTACCAGTTAGTTGCACACTTTGATCTATCCTTAGATCTATTTCTGGGTGATTTCTGAATTTCAATTCATTATTCTCTAAGACACACAACACAGAGCTGTCGATCTATTGAGATATCAGTTTCTACAAGAAATTATTGACACCTCAGGACTAACCATATTTAAAGCAATCTTTAGGTGAGATACCTGGAGAAGACTGTCAACTGCTATCCACAATCCAATGCAAGTGATGGAATAGAGCAACTGGCTTCGCTATTCCTGGTTCTGTATTCAATCCTCTGCTCGCAGTGATCTGCTTCTGGTAAGCCATGAAGCACTAGTGATGATGCAGCAGAGGCTACTGATGATATTTTTTTTTACATTTCTTCTTCTTAATTGAGAACATGATGTAAATAATGAACACTCGCAATCGATTCAGTCAGTCCGCCATTCCAAACGGACACACCGCATGTAGCCCCACCAAAAAGACTGAAGTACACAGAAAAAAGAAGAAGAAGAAAAGTGTTCCTAGCCGTAGCGCATAGCGCGCATCTGGCAGTCCAGTATAGTATAGGTCCATGCCTGAAGATCTGCTACTGTCACAGACCAGTGCTTTTCGACTGCTGCCTCCATTCTGAAATCATGGACATATATATGACAGTAGTCCATGTCTGAAATGATGTCCTACCGCAGGGACTTCACTCTTCTGTTATTTCCGGAAATCGTCTATTGCTATGCTAGAGAGCAAGGCTAAATCATCTGCAAAGTGCAACAGAAAAAGTTCAAGCATGCCTGGCTGCAGTTAGATGCCATGCTGTCCCACATTACTTAATTCCACTGCAATATATTTATATAGTTAATAATTAAAATATGCCAAGAATTACCTGAGGTAGAAAGGCATGCAGTTAGCTCATTATTTATTTTTGATGTATTAACTGATGGGTAGGTCTGTGGGCTAGGAGACAATAGCCTGAATGGGCATGTATATGGTGCACAGTTGTATTTAATAAACGGGCAACTTTGTGGGTCTTGAGACCATATAGGTGGACGTTACTGAACAGGTTTATTTCTGAGCAGGTGTGTGGGTGGGTGGGTGGGTGGGGGTGGGGGGGGAGAAAGTCTTATGCTCCTCATAAAGAGCCTATTGGGTGCATCAGCTGCCATTCCCCCCCCCACACACACACTCAAAGCAAATCCAATTTTTGGCCCACCATGCTAAGCAGACTGCAGACGGTTTAGCAAAATCTGATCCTGGTGGGGACCATTATAATGTTGGCTGCCTAGGTCAGAAATTGCTACTGAAATAGCTCATGAGTGACCACCTGCATAGCCCAATACTCACAAAAGAAAACCACCATCTATGTGGTAGACTCCATTAGCATGGGGGGATACTCTGAGCTGACACACCCAGCAAGCCTAACACCGATTGTTGTATAGATCCACTTTTGTTTATCAAGTAAAACAACAACAACTTCAAAACATCTGAATGATTTTAAATTAAAAAATATTGCCAGGAAGCCTCTACTGTCAAATGAAACCAAGCATCCAAATGCTGCTGCGTACCTTCAACACCAACACCATTGTTCTCTGACCTAACACTGCGTTCTCGAGTTGATGTGGGCAGAATGAGATGTCGGGACAGTGTTGGAGGGCTGGCTACCTCAGCAATGTCCAGAAAACCCACTACATCCAGCATGCTGGACATCTTGCAGTGAACATACTGGAACTCTAGTTCCCTGAAACACAATTGAAACAAACATGCACTGAATACAACACAATTTTGTTGAATATGAACTTCCAGTTTGGACACTGAAAAGAATTTGGACACACCATTTTTCTATTAAAAACAAAATCACAGAAATGTATGTCAGGTGGATATAAGTAAGTATCCATTTACCCTCCTAAATACAGGACTGCTCTTAAAAATGTAAACAAGGTTTTGTCACCTGGATGGCAAAAGCCCCCTCGCCCATTCTCCTCATTATGTGCAGTTATAGTGTCAGTACATGCTAAATTCTTGTCAGTAAAACAAAAGGTGATTGGTTCCAATTGGCACACCCCATCAAAGAAATTTTACAGGACCTCATCAGACAGTTAGCTTCTTATACCCTTTTGATGTAGTAGTGCAGCATAACTATGGAACACACACAAAAAGTCAGTAATTGGATTTTAACACAAGGTCACCTCAGGACAACAAAACTGTTGTCACAAATGAACATTTCAAAACTCTCCTCACAGTCACATACACATCTGCAAATCCTTTCTCAAGTCAAATCCACAAAAATTAATCCATACACAAATACAAAACAGACATACACAAACATCAAAATTATCTGATTCATTTTGAGCACCTCATCTTGAGAAAGACAACTTCACAAAGACAACCTTAGCACTATTGTCTGTTTCCAAGCAGACCCACAGTGCTGTAGTCGTATGTGAATGAGTGACTGTAGCAAAGCAATCTTTTCAAGAGCTAGTCCCTTCAATATTGCCTCTGTTAAAAAAGCAATGCTGGTATAATTGACCATCTAATTAATTTATCAACATCAGATTAAAGAAAACTAAATTAAAAAACTGTTATATCAATGAATAATGGCAAATGCCAATTGACCTTTCACTGTGATGTTTTAGTTTTACCGTCAACAAAATCCAGTCTTTTCACAAGACACTGGCTAATAGTTTTGTCTCTTTAAACTTGGGTCCAAACCAGTGGCTGAGATGTTGGCTTCCTGCAAAGACTGCTTCAGTTCAGGAATAAAAGGTATGAGCACAAGTAAGATAGGAGAGAGAGAGAGAGGGTGTGTGTGTGTGTGGGGGGGGGGGGGGGGGGGGGGGTGTACGCATGCATGCGAGTGTGGGCATGGATGAGTGAAAGCCTTATAATGATACTCTGATACACATTTTGGGGGGGACTGATACTGTGTAATTCTACACATTGTGATGATTTATTTTAGGTTGTTTGTTACTGGTTTTAGTTTTTTAGTTTTTTAAATGTGTAAACTGAGACCGTAATTTTACATAATGGGATGAATAAAGTATTCTATACTCTGAAAAAGGCAGCTTATACTCCTCTTTATTTTTAGAAGTCCAGGCCTTTTTTTCTTTTTCCTTTTTTAAAAAATCAAAAATAATTTTAACACTTTGAAAATCAGAATAATAATTTTCTGTTGAACAATTTTTAAAAAGATTTGTGGTTACTAGTTCTGCAACTTGCTTTTTGTCAGTAACAGGAGTATGGCTAGCCTATAAATGGTTAATCAAATTAAGACCACCCTTACCCTTCATCTTTTTAAAGGAAAAGTCCAAGGTTTGGGGTGATTTTTGACACAATTTCCGTTAAAGTTCGCTGAGAACAATGATGCAGGTGAAATTGTGATCTGAATGCATGAAAACAGGCATTTTCTGTCATACCAAAAACGTCGCCATAACGCTGAAAATCATGTGTACATGTGCGCACTATTTTACTCTGGGGAGTCGCTGCAAAATGGCTAGTAGCCACAGGGTATCTGAAGGGGGGGGGGGGGGGGGGGGGGGGAATTCCAGTTTGAGTCAAATCTCCAAGGATGAAGCTCTGACACCATTGTCAGTAGTTGGCCCTTTGATTATTTCCTCCTTGTTATTTCTTGAGCCTTGTTAGGTGTGTGGCGTTTCAGTCTTTTTGGTTCTGTTTACTCTAGCTTTTACAACAGACTAGACCTCATCAGGGAGCCTTGCATTTTATTGGGTGTTTTATTTTCCCAATTTATCCTCGTTTGTTTTATCACATGTAAGAATGAAAAAGTTTTGCTCATTCTAGTTCAATAGACTAGCGATTTCGTGGCCTCCCTGGGTTAGGGTTTGGGGTTGGGCTAGTTACTGGTTCTTGCCATTCACTGGTTTTCTCTTGGCTTGCTCTTTTGTTTCTCAAGTTATATCATTCATTTATGATGTATGAGTGAGGGGGGTAGTCTTGATGTTTAATGAGATCTCTCATTCTTTCTTTGTGTGGGGTAGTTCGCGAGCGTCTGTTGCCCTGCCGTGTTGTTACTGCTAAGTGGGTTCTATCGTGTACTGACATGTATTATGTGTATCCAGCCTTTGTCCCGTTGCTCGCTGACATTACTTGCCTCCTCTTTCTTTTCAGAAAGTGTGTTGTTGTTTTCTCTCTCTTTTCCCCTTCTTTTTCACCATGCATTCTTTCTATCTTTAGTTTATTGGCCTTTTCGTACCTGCTTGTTAGCTTGCCTGATTAGGGCAGCCATTTTGTATTTCTCTTGTTGTCTGCATTTGTTTACATCCCAATGCTTTGTCATTGGTAGTCCTGATTAGTGTTTTGCTTTATCATTCTGCAGCTTTTGTTTTTCTAGATGGCCATCTGTTTGTCGCTGGCACAGTTATTTTTGCTCTGTGCTCTAATGACTGTAGTCGTCCACTCCTTTGTTGCAGGCAGTACTCTATTAGACTCTTGTGATCTGGTGGTTTTTGTTGTTTTTTCCCACCTTATGCTTTCAGGTAGGCAACCATTTGGGGTTTTGAGGTGGTTTCAGCTGTTTTGTTTCTTTCATTTGGTGTCAGCTGTTTGCTTGCCTGATTAGGGCAGCCATTTTTCGTTTGCCACCAGCATTTGTGGTTTGGTCTTTCTTTTGTTTGCCACAGGCATTTGTGGTCTGTTCTTTCTTTCTTTGCCTCAGGTATCTGTGTACAGTCTCTTTCTTTCACAGCCTTTTCTGCCAGAGGCATTTGTATTAGACTTTTTGTCTTTGCCTTGTTAGTGCTTGTTTCAGGGTATCAGTGTATCTCTCAATTTTTTTGTATCATGCTGTGTGCTTGCTGCTCGTCAGCTTCATCCTTGGAGATTTGAACTGGAATTGTTTCCAAGTCGGTTACCTTATGGACAGCCATACAAGTTCTGCTTTGAAGCAAACCGCATTTGGTATTCCACCATAAAGTTTATGAAATCGCACTCAGCGAAGTGCTCGCTACACAAATGGGCATTACTGAGGTGCAGCATCAAAGTCAGCTCGTTTGAATTGTACAAATTTGACCCAATTTCGCCTCACAGTGGATCAATTCCACGGGAACTCGTGCATAGTTATGCTTTGGGTTGCTTGTGAGTTGTTACAGTTTGCTGCAAGACAGTAGGCCGGCATGGTTAGAGCTTTTTGTCAACTACACACATACACATTCAATGAACAATCCAAGATGGCAACCACACTGACTCCCCAGACTGACATCACTTCAGAGAAGGTCACGTGACTGATGGAGAACCTGAGACAGCAGAGCCAGCCTACAGAAAATAAAACTGATTAAAAACCAACATGAACATTTTTCTTCATTTTTTATTTCATTAAATCTCAAACTAGTGACTCAATTGTCAATCATTTCGATGGTCATTTTACATACTTAAAAACCTTGGACTTTTCCTTTAATGGCCTGCCAGACCTTCTGTGTTTGCATTTTAGAGTTTAGTTTAGAAAAACAATTTTGCCTCTAATTCTTTACAATAACAGTATGATGAGCTTTGGCCCTTAACTGTTTAAAATTCTGACTGTTGGTTAACATGGGTTGTAAAAAACAAAACAATTTTTTTTCTTCTTCTTCTTCTTGCAGTTATCGTCACACCACCACCAAGTCCAACAAGGTGACGTACATAACCAGCAGTACTCCAGCAAGTGTACACCAGGGCTCTAAGTGTAATATACTCAGGTGACCCCCCCCCCCCCCCCAAACAAAAACAAAAAAAAGAGAAAAAAGTTTAGTTCTATCCCCTCAGCCACTGTTTTCTCATCAAGATTAGGGCAAAACAAACCAGCCAACTGATTGGGTTGGACCAACCCAATCATCCATGTAGAAGTCTGGGCCAAAGAAGTGTGTTGGATCCTACAGATCGTAGTCTGTAGGGGACCTCTGCCAACACAGGATGAGAAGATGACCACAGAGAATTAAGAAGTATAAAAGGAAGAGTTGTGAAAGGTCAGTTAGACAGAAATCAATTGCAAGAAAGGAGCTGAAAATGGAGGCATCATGGGAATTTGTTTTAGAATAAAACAGAGGTGAAAGGACTGGCAGACAGAAACTAGACAGAAGAAATGAGTGAAAGGGGTGAAGCAATGATGGGGGCAAGCAATGATGCACATCTGGAGGATTTCATGTACCTTCTGATACATGCCAGGTGACAGTTACCATAGGTAATTCATATGGCTATTGTTATGTAAGTCATGTTGGTCATGCACTACTGATTCCCTTTGGTGCTGTCTTTTCATAGCCTTAAATGCTTAGCTTACAGTCATGAATTATAGCACCTTAATTTCTACCTTCATAGTTCACTTGACATCATTTTTCTTAATCCTCTTTCCATTTTTCAAGCAGTGGCAAAAACTTTTTTTTATATATGAGCCAGTGACAAAAGGTCATACAAAAAAATGGGACAATGCACTCAAAATTTCAACACAGAAATTTAACTAAAATGTCTGAATTTAATGAAAGAACAAATAATTACTTTTAAAAAATATAAAAAAAAGACAAAAGATAACAGACCAAACTCATCAAGTGAACATGACGTTTTCCCAGCTGCCCTGCATATTTTGCAGAGAAAAATTAATTTTTACCTTTAATATAGTGCTTACACTCTTTATTCTATTGTATGTATCTCTTTAGAAAACAAACAATCCAACAAAGCAAACATCAAAACACACTGAGGATGTACATGTTAGTTTATTATCAGTTTAATACTTGTAGTGCTCTGTATCACCATCTTTTGTCATTGGCTCATATACTTTCAGTGGATTTTATATACTTTATATTTACTTGCATGCCATGTGGGAGTTACCATACCCAAGTCAGGGCTCTGGTGCAATATTCCTTGTTACGCACTTGTTGTCTTTTGAGCAGTAAATCAGTCTTTTCTCCAGAGAAAATGAACAGTCCTTTTGAAAAGTTTATGAAACCATTTAATAATATACAAATGATACAGCTTTGATCTTTTTTGCTTTGTGAATGCGTAACTGATATGTTCCAATCAAAGTGCTGCATGCCCTTTTGATTTAAATAGGAACTTGGTCGAAGGATCAAAGCTGGTTGAGATTAGGAGTGACAATAGACGATCTTCGGAAATCCAGGGTCTGCACTCGATAAGTGCCTACAGGTATATATACAGGTCCAGGCCTGTGGGTGTAGCGCAGAGTAGGCATGCTTTTGTTGGGGGTACACTGAGCACGTGGGCAAGATGACAGATACCCGTAAACAAAGGCAGAAAAGGCACCAGAAACGCTGATCAAGTGCTCACTGTTCGTTGGGAACATGCAGATCAGATAGTATGTTCCCCCAGCTGGTAGTCTAGTATAAGTTATAATAGGTCCATGCTTGAAGATCTAAAACTGTCGCAGATCAACTCTTCTCAGCTGCCGCCTCCCTTCAGGGGACTTCACTCTCCCGGAGTAAGAAAACACTGTCAAATTATCTTTGCCTGTTATTTCCAGAAATTGTCTATTTGCAAAAGACATTCAACCAGTGTCTACATGGCCACTGAGAGCAGCTGGAAAATGATAATTATTAAGTTAATAATAATGAAAACATCTTAGAGAGTCTTAGATGCAAATATGCTATAAACTTCAACAGGCACAATGCAATGAATTATTCAGACAAAAACACACACAATCATCATACCAATAGTCAGTCCACATTTACATTCAACCTCAACAAACCATAGTAGTTGTTCCATCAGACATATATCTACAGGACATCCACAACACATGTCAAAGCACATGATCACTCAATACCTACATAATCATATTCAACACAGCTCACATAGCTACAGGCAGCAGTAGCATTATAGTTTACTCAAAACACAGAATAATTTTAGTTTAACACTGACTGAGGTGGGGGTAATAAAACACAACAGAACACACATTAATGATAATAATAAAGAGGAAAGACAGATTATACACAGAACCTTTCAGCACAATTTGTCACTGCATGGTGACAAAATGTTCTGGGGTGGCAAAACATGAACTTTGACATGTCACATTCAATCCTCTCACACTGTCCAAACTGCATTAAAAACTCACCTCTACAAACAATACCACAAGTTTCTTCAAATTCTGCCTTCTTACTTCCCTCCCCTATTTACCCTCCCTCAACCCTCATTACATTCCTTCTGTATGCCCGTGTGTGTGTGTGAGGGGGGGAGGTGTAAATGACAACAGCCATGTCCTTGCTAAACATTATGAGCTTCTTCCATCTGGTAGACGATATCACGCCTAAATCAAATGCATGCAGGGTGGACGGCAACAAAGGTTTGTTCTGCAGTCAATAGCATTTCTGAACAGATAAATCTGTTCAAATGTCAGAACAGTGTATGTGTGTCTGTGTGTAAATTACGTAAATTACTAGTTTATTATGTAACTTTTGCATTTTCAAGAACTGTTCTTTGAGTTTTAAAATATAAAATAGTTGTTATTGTGTACTGTGATGTGGTTAATATTCTGCCACATTTTAATTTTTGTGATGAGATAATAATCTTGAATGCATGGGCCATTTTCAAGAATTGTCTGCAAAAGGGGATGGTGGTGGGTAACTTCTGCAGCTGCTCAACTATCCAATGCCTCTGATTGAATCTGCCATGTGTACCATTATATGACCATCCTGTCATCACTGCTACCAGCTCAAGACTGAAACTAACCTCAGGGTGTTGTTCACATGGGGGAAGTAGCGGGGTAGCATGTGATGCCACGTGGCCTGAATGCTGGAAGAAAGGGGTGGGGGGAGAGGGGGGGATGCACATGTGCCCTGTACACCTTTACAACTCTCCGTCCCCCCACCCCCCACATCCAACCCCCTCCCCCCCAATTCCCTGTGGACTGACACTGAACATACAAACAGAGCTTTAAGCCCATTCTTAATTGGGTGAACTGTTTGTTCACTGAACATACTTAGGACAGTTCGATGAACTATAATTTGTTTCTTAATTAAACTTTTAGTTCACCGAACATGGTTTGGACAGTATGATGAACTATGCTTCATTCTTAACTGGCTTATAAAGAGATGCATGCAAGCTTCAGCCTGAACTTGCAGCAGAAGTGCAGTAGACAGCATGATCCAAAATGTAGGCGAAAGTCATGTCAATATACTTAAGTCATCCCTCTCAGGGTAATTCAAGTAACTACTATATCATTTTGGGTCCCACAGACAAGGCTGCGCTTTCCACAAGTCAACAAATAGTAAATTCCCTCTGAAGTGAGTAAAATATCGACACAGGCATCCAGTTTTACTACGAGTTTTCTTTCTTTTCTCTTTCTCATCCACAGGAGAGCTCTTTGCTCTCAACCAATCCGAGGCAATATTCACTGAACTGGGCGAATATTCCCAGAACATGTTGAGTGAAGCTTCTTGGACCCTGAATATAGCTTCGTTGCAGTTTGATAAATACCCCGAACTAGGTTCGCAAAGCAAAAGTTTGTCCAATTAAGAACCAACTGTGTTGGCCTAGGTTCAACAAATAACCAGAACTATGCTCGTGAAGCTAAATGTTCACCCAATTAACCTTTGCCTTATGTTGTGGGTAAGAAATCACCCATACTTGTGGTTATTGCCTCATAACTTGAGCAGTTTATGAGGTAATGCTATGAATTTCTATGACTTTGTTAATGAAGGATTGATACCCGTGCTCACCAAAATTGGTGTGTTTTGATGAATAAACATAGGAGTAAACAAACACCAAAGCTGTCTGTATAAGACTTCTGTATGTCTTCAGCACACCCACACTTTGCAAAGGAGCTAAATCTGCCCCTTCTGCAGGGCCAGGATAGAATCTTTTCCTTGCATGCTGGCGCTCTCAGTGGTAATTTTGTTATGGTCATTCACCTGCACTGCACCCTGTTCCTGCTTTTTTTGGATCAGTTTTGATGTAAATTTCAAGTCACCTGCTGTTTGCAGCTAACCTGAGGCTATTTGGTTTTATTCAGGTTTATTTATTTATTGTGATAAGAGAGATTCTAAAGCATCAGTTTTGGAAAACAAGATATATGACATTAGAATAAAATAAAAGTAAATAACTATCCAAGGAAAGTTTTTCAGGACTTGCAACCAAATTGTACACTTACGAAGATTTGCAGGAAAATACTTTGACAAATGCGCTAACTGCCATGTCTGAGCAGCTTGGAATCTAGGATATGAAAGAGGGCATGTTACAAATCAAGATTGCCGAGGAACTAGAATCACTTGAACAAACTTGGAGGCCCGTGGTATGCACAATAGTTCTGAAGCCTACCCTAACGTTTTTTTACTTCCTCCATCCCCACAGAACCCTTCATTCATTCATTATTTATAAATTCTTGCTTTATGTCAGTATCACAAGGTGGACCAACTCTGCAGAACTCACACCAGACATGGGCCATAAACAAAACGAACACTGGCACCAACCATTGCTACAGCCATACAACCTGCTGCCTGCTTCCACACAGTTCCATGTGCACTACTGCCAAGCACAAGCTCATCTTGTTCACGCTTTTGCAGGGAATTACAGATGGAAGACTTGATAAGAAGATGTAACTGGATCCCCCACCCCTCCCCACCAAGCAAAGAGAAATGAATGACCAGTGCACCTGTAGTGTATAATATGTAAAAAACAAATTGAAAGTGAAAGATTATCCATGTTTGTCACTCATGTTGTTCAACAACTGCGGCTGTGCCAATAAATGGGAGTGGGTATCAGTAAACAGTAGCCGGACTGGTCTAGTCGGTTGGAGATGTAAAAAGCCGGTGGGACACTTGAAACTCTTTTGTTTGTATGTGTGGTTTTCAAAAGTGACATACTCTTCAGTATGATGGTCATTTTATGAAAGAGGAAGAGCATTTGAGCTGAAGTGAAAGTTTGTGAAGAGATAAGGAAGCCTGAAATACACTGGCACATGGCTTTGTGATGTTGCAGTTTTTGATCTTGATTGTATAGGTTGCAGATAACCAAAAACCTTATCTTTGGTTTAGATGCGATAAGGAGTGTGCGCTCGAGTTAGATGGTGCTTGTGGTGGTGGGGGGAGGGAGGGGGGGGCACACCCCAGGACCCCCTAGATTTTAGATTTTATCCTTTGAATCAATTCCCATGCCTGCTCTCTCTCTCTTGTACACACACACACACACACACACCATACACACTTTTGGTGAGAAGAAACCTCCATTTTTTCAATGATGGTCACTATAGCCCACTGCAGGGAAGTGGAGAGATGACAAAGAAAAATTAGGTTTAATGCAGTGCAACGGTTAAAATTTGACCAGCAGAATTTATGACAGTGGGACGAGCAAGTAATGCTGTTAAAGAAGAAAAGAAGAAAAGAAAAAAAAGAGAAGGAAAAAAAGAAGAGCATCAACAATGGTGACAGATGTCACAAACATAATAAGAGACACAGCAACAGAGACTAAACCTCTTACTGTTGCCTAGCTCATGAGTAATTGATACCTAAAATCCTCCAAATGAACATCATCTCTTAAAAAAGAGAGCGTTTGAAAACACTGGGTACTCAGTATTTTTGGGTCCACAGTGCCCATCTGATGGATCGTCAGAACACACCCACATCCATGCAGACATGCACACAGCCCTGCCATCCCCTCTCCCTTTTCCTGTCCTTGCAACACACAACACACACACACACACTGACATTTGCACAAACACACACACAATATCACATGTACTGATATCCAAGTATAAAAAAAACGGTACAGTGTCTGCATGATTTTTCACCACTTTGTTCATGGCGAAACATACATGCAGTGAAAATGAGTGATGCCTGCATGTTTTGTTGCCATTGTGACGAAACATGCTGTGGTGACAAAACATGCCACAAGAGGACCATTTGTTTTCAACACTTTTCATCACTCCAGTTCTTTTGATCTACTACAGCCCTTGTTATCAAGTCTTCTTCATGTGTACTCTTAGTCAAATTCTCTATCCCTCCATCTTGTTTTTACATTATTTTAGTTCACTGGTGTGTGTGTGTGTGTGTGTGTGTGTGTGTGTGTGTGTGTGTGTGTGTGTGTGTGTGTGTGTGTGTGTGTGTAATGCAGGTCCTGCTGTTTAGTCTCTTGTGATTTAAACTGCTTGTGGTCATTGCTATTGTAGTTTTCTGCTTGTGGTGTGGGTGTGTTTTTTAATATCAATTCTGTACAGTATGTCAAGCTCTATTTTTATGTCAGAGGTTCATGCTTTATAAATACATTGTTATTGTTATTTTTCCATGAAGAAAAACTGCACACTAGAAGGGACAAAAGGAGAAACATTTATCTTTCCTGCACAGTGAGGAGAAACTATGTGAGTCAGTGAAATTAAAAACCAAAGAAATTAAGAAATTTTTCTCCATTCATTCCCTGTTTTGTTTATTCTGCATATCAGTTCAGAATACTACCTGTAACTTGTTTCTGATACAGAACTTGTCTGAAAATGCAATAAGAAATCTGTGAATCGAACTGATGCGTTTTAGCTCAGAATACAGTTTGGCATATTTCTTTTTCATTACATAGCTCTTCAGGAAAGAGAAAGGCTCCTCGGAGAATCAGAGAAAGGAATATTGTGAGAATTGGCAGTAACTGAATCAGGTAGAGAACTGTTGAAAGGTTGTATGGCAGTAGAGAAGGAAAAGAAAATCTAGCTTCTGTCTTGTTGTTGTCAAGTTTCATTTGATTTTGAATCATCCATGTTCTTAGGTTATCTGCGCATGCATTGAATTATGTGGTAAGCTTGTCCATTTCATTAAGAGGAGAGCAGATTTTTGAAGCTATGTGTCATCTGCAAAAAGCTTGTGATTTACAGAATGTCTGTAAGTGATATTAGAGGTGTAGTGTATAAAACAAAACAGGCCTCATCACTGAACCCTGAATCACACCATTCGTGAGATGTGACAGTGGCAAGGACAAGTTTCTGAAGTGGACTGGTATTTGTCTAAGAGATATGACCAAAACCATCTTAGTGCAGTTGAATGAATACCAAAAACAAGAGTTGAGAAAAGCAGCAGAAAGATCTAGCACCAGAAGTGGTCTTTGTCCAAAGCAGAGAGAATGTTGTTTACAACTTGGTCTCAGTGCTGTGACCTGCTCGATAGGCTGACTGGAAGTGGATGCATAGGTTGTTTTCTTGACAATGGAACAGAAATTTGTGGAGACCAACTTTTTCAATAATTTTGGACTGGTAGGAAGATGGGGTGGTAGTTTTTCAGAGGATTTTTGTCAAGTAATAGCTATTTCAACAAAGGTTTGATGATGGCACTTTTGGCAGTCCACAAATCACATAGTACAGTGCCAGTAGTAAGATGATGATGTTTGTGATCCTCAGCAAGAGGATGTCAAGATTTTCATACAGAAGTGCGATGGGAATGGGATCGAGCTCACAAGGCTTGGCTGGTGTACTCTTGTACCTCAAGAAAAATTCTTCTGTGGCAGGATCAAATGTCAGAGTCAAAAGTGGAAAAAAATGGGTGAAAAATGTGTGTATGTGCATGTTTTAACCACAAATTATGTGAAAGTTTAGAAAAGGTTGTTTACAAGTTGTACTAGACTGAATCTTGGCAGAGTAGTAGCTTTGGGGGAATTATCTATGCCACGATGCAAATCTCCCTACCATGCTCAACACTAACAGGTTTGTGCATTTAAAAGTTTTATTCAAACAGTAATACTAATACCACTCTCTTCAAAAGGTACTAAAATTTATGTACTGTTAAATTAAATCAAACTCACCTCAAGCAAATACAATAGAGTAACTCAGACTGAAAACTGAGCTCTGGAAACCCAACAATACCCTCACATCTCATTTGAGTATAAAAAGAATAGGAGATAGGACAGTGTCTTGTGGAGAGCATGAGAACATGTGGTGAATGTGGGTGTGTCCACAAGCATATGTGGTGTATGTGTGTGTGTGTGTGTGTTTGTGTGCGTGTGAGTGAGTGAGTGACTGTGTGTGTGTGTTTGTGTTTTGTTATTGACAAGCAGCAATATTAACAGTAAACTTAAAAATAAAAAATAAAAAAAAGTCTCTTGACATGTATATAACATAATACTTAATAGCACTGTATGAAACATATACTGTTGTCTATGATCCTCACTGGACTACTGTGCCTTGATTTTAACCTTCTTCAGTTAACATGAAAAAATAAATTAGAAAAAAACAAAGGAAAAAAACACAAATCAATTTCTACATAATTCTAATGGGGTTTCTATTTAAGCATACCCACACATATTTTTGCTACTAATATTACTATTATATGATTAATAAACTGGATTACTGTATCAAAGGGTTGACTATTTCCTTTATAACCAAGCAACATGTCGTTACAGTTAACTTCAGATTGATCTCAAACTTAAGACAAACTGTTCAGTTCTTTTTGTGATACCTTGGTGAGGAATCAGTGGTTGAATCTCATCAGAGGGCTATTACTGTTGTGATCAATATATAGGGTTTTCCCCTTTCCCTTGACATGAGGTCTGGATACAATCGTATATTTTTGTGTGATGTAACTGCAACTTCTTTCTTTCTTTTGCATATTTTTCTTTCTTATTCATGACTCATCACAACTGGCCCATTGGCACCATTTTTAAGTAACAGTGCACAAGTCTTTATGCTGGCTGTCCCTGGGTTATCATTGTTTGTCATCTGTAGTTTCATTTGAATTGTTCAGAAAATACTTGTAATTGTTGCTTGTATGTAGTCTGGAATTATTTATTTCTCAGTGACCTCTTGAAGTGTTTCCATTTGGTGACATTGGCTTTGTGCAGTATTTTCATACATGGCTAAGCAGGTATTTCCATATTTGTCTTTTGATTTGTTTGGCATGGGTGGCATTTGCCAGAATATTTATTGAGCTCATTTGTTCACCCCCCCCCCCCCCCCACCCCCATTCTAAGATCCTCTTTTTTGTCTTTGGTTTCTTTAGCTGTTTGCCTGCCTGACTGCCTTGAGTTCAACTGAAATACTGTTCACATAGGTAGCTAACCTAACTAAACATTGTTTCTTCAATCTTTTAGGACTAATTCCTTGTTTTCAAGTATATTGCTTAAGGCTTTCACAGTCCAGTTTAAAAAACAACACTGTATGTCACAACACTGTCTTTACTTTCACAGTCCAACATGAACCAATGATCATCTGATTTAACTGACACTTTCACATTCCCCCAGAGTATTATTCCCTTCTTGCTATGCAGTTTCTACTTTCTCAGTTAGGTCTTTAGTACCTTCTTGCTACTATGGTGAGGAGAAAAGTCATGAGCTCTGAAATGACAGCTGCTGACAGACCTTGTGTCCATTAAAAACCTCCTCCATACCACCTTCTGCTTCATCATTGACACTGGGAAAAAAACAGAAGTTGCATAGGCCAAAGTCTGGACTGAGGGTGCTGGTGTTACCACTAAGACGTATTTGGGGGTTGGGGGTCCATGGTTCTTCGGGGTCATGGTTGTGTAACATTACATGTGCAACACCAAACTTGCTGTAAAGCTCTGCCAATAGACAATTTTCAGAAATAAAAAGGGGCGTTTTCTTTACTGTGATAAAGTTGTGTACTCCTAATCCCCTGATAGGTGGGTACAGTGACATCGCACTCATTTCTTTGCTATACGCTTTAACTATCCATCATGTATGTGTGTGTGTATGTGTGTGTGTGTGTGTGGGGGGGAGTATGTTTGTGTGCCACAGTGCATCAGTTTGTGCGCTAGTATGTGTCAGTATGTGTGCTAGTGTGTGTCAGTGTATGTGCTAGCGTTCATCAGTGTTTGCGCTAGTGTGTCAATCTGTGCCTGTTCACATTTCAGACTCTGTATACTTCTTCCAGAAACAGCATCGCATGTGTAGCAGGCTATGTCACATTCCATGTACCTTTTTTTCTTGGATATCTTTATCACGTGACATGGATGTAGTGTCATTCTGAGAATCAGACAACCGCCCACCCCACCCCCACATACACCCTTCACTCTAGTTAGTCTTGTTGCTCAGATCAGTGCTATATGTCAAGTGTGTGTGTGACTCTGTGTGTGTGTGTGTGAGTGAGAGAGAGAGAGAGAGAGAGAGAGAGAGAGAGAGAGAGAGAGAGAGAGAGAGGGGGAGAGAGAGAGTCATAGTGTGTGTGTGTGTGTGTGTGTGTGTGTGTGTGTGTGTATGTGTGTGTGTGACGTGCTGAGTTTTATCTTCACATAGAACAATTAGAAGAAAAAAACGTAAATTAAAACTAATGTAAATCAAAACTAATGGACCAAAACAAATTGTATGTATAATGCTTGTGACAAAATCAGTGATGCACACAAAATGCTGTTCTCTCAATCAAAAGCCTGAAAAATATTTCAGAGCAACTTACAAAACAAATTATAAGTATACAGTAGCGACATTTCAGGGAGTTGCCACTAGATCACTGTGTTAAAAAAAAAATGCAGTTTTTAATGAAGTCAGAATGGAACCAACCTAGATTCATTCACTGGCGTATTTTATTGTCCGAAGATCATACTAACACCAATCAGGGTGAACAGTTTTTGTTTTCTTTTTTGCTGCTGTTGTCACTATTCCCCCATACTACACTCTGCCTAGTTGACACTTGCTGTGTGCTACCAAGGCTTCTTTATCAGCAGGTTAGCTGTGCTGCAATGCTCAAATGCACTGGCCATGTACTCTCTGTTTTTTCTGAAGATTGTCTATTGCTCATGAAGTTTCACAGGATTGTCTCTATGAGTTGTGTAACAGCTCAAAAAACCATCGTTGCTGACTTCTCTGTTTTATACCTCATTTGGCCGTAGACTGACCAGCCCAGTTTGGCATCAAACATTCAAAGGAAAAGAATGTGAGAGCAAGCATGCAACCATGTATGCACATGTGTGTGTGTGTGTGTGTGTGTGTGTGTGTGTGTGTGTGTGTGTGTGTGTGTGTGTGTGCGTGTGATGAAATGCATGTATCTATATGCCCTTGTTGTAGTGTAATGTATTAATATGTTCGTGAGACATTTAATATGCATAAGCCTCGATCTGAGTCATTGGTGAACTGACCGATGAGAGGAGACTTGGAAAACGGCTGCCTAACAAGAAACATCAACAAACATTGCTTATAAACTTGAGTCTGGTTTACCTTGTGTTCGACAACACTACATGGTGTCAGAAGTGTTCATTTAATTCAGAAAGGACCAAAGAAGCGAGCAGATGCCGGAAGAACATCAAAATTACGTCATTCAGTGAGAAAAGAATTTAATTTTTCCTCTTGACGTAATCCACCATGCAAAGCAGGCAATACACAGCAAATGTTCCGCTGCCATCAAAACTTAATGTGTCCGATGGATGTCTTAGCCATAACTGGAAAAAGTTCAAACGCCAGTTCCAGAATTATCGAGTTGCGAGCAGGCTTGATAAGGAACCTAATGAGTTTCAAAGCGCTGTCTTTCTGGCAACTGTTGGAGAAGACGCGATCGACATATTTGATGGATTCAAGTTCGAGCAAGAAGCTGACATGCAAGACCTGGGGAAAATCATGGAGAAGTTTGAAGATTTTTGCGTCGGTGAAACACACGAAGCGTATGAATCGTACAAGTTTCATCTCCGACGTCAAGAACCGTCAGAAACAATCGAAGCGTACATCTCCTCTCTGCGCCAACAGGCAAAGAACTGTAACTTTGGAGTTCTTGAGGACAGAATGATATGAGATCAAGTCGTGATGGGAGTCAGGGAAGATGCGGTTCGAGAAACGTTGCTGGAGGATAAAAAACTCGACCTGGCAAAATGTCTGGAGTTAGGCAGAGCCTACGAAACTTCAAGACAGCAGTCTCAGTCTATGTCCAAGTCCGATACCATAAGTGCACAGGTCAATAGAATACCAGCAAAACAGGGGAAACAAAACCCATGGAAAGTGAACCACTCTGAGGGATTTCAACGTTCTGGAAACAGAGCTAGCAAGAAATGTACACGCTGCGGTAAAAGCCCTATGCATGGAAGAAAGGACTGTCCAGCCAAAGAGGCGGAATGCCGAAAGTGTTTTGTGAAGGGACACTACGCAGCTATGTGCCATTCAAAGAAAACTCTCCGAAGACTGGAAGAAGAAGAGGATGTCATATTGGGTGTCATCACAGCAGTTGATTCCAGAAAGAGAGCGAAATCGAGGGGAACAGCCTCAGTCAACTCTCTGGAACTCCAAGACCAGTGGCATGCAAAAATCCTGGTCAACGGCAAAAAGGTTAACTTTAGAGTGGACACCGGAGCCGATGTCACTGTCGTCCCAAGAAGATACTTCACTAAGAACTCTCCGCTGATCCAGAAGACAAACAAGAAGCTTTTCGGTCCAGGGAAGACAAAAATCGACGTCATCGGTCAGTTCCAAGCAACACTGACAACAGAACACACCGAAACGAAGCAGACTTTGTTCGTTGTAGGCAATCTTCAAGAGCCACTTCTGGGCAGACCAGCGATAGAGGCTCTCCATCTGCTCGAAAGAGTGAACACACTACAGTCTCAAGGAGGCTCTGACCAAAACAATGTCAAGAATGAGTTTCCAAAGTTGTTCAAAGGTCTTGGAAAGCTGAAATCAATATACAAAATCATGATGGAGAACCATGCAAAGCCATTTTCTATTGCAACTCCTCGTTGATTGCCGCTGCCAATGAGACAGAAAGTGGAGGAAGAACTGAAACGTATGGAGGAGGAAGACATCATACGCCCCGTCAAAAATCCGACTGAGTGGTGCGCACCCATTGTGGTGGTGGCCAAGTCAAATGGCAAAGTGAGAATCTGCGTAGATCTCACAAAACTCAACGACAGCGTTCGACGTGAGAACTTCCCCCTTCCCTCTACTGATCAACTTCTTGCACAACTCCCGGGTGCCAAAGTGTTTTATCAAATCCCATTGCATGAAGAGTCTCAGGAACTGACTACATTCATCATGCCATTCGGGTGATACTGTTTCAAACGACTTCCTTTTGGAATCAGTCCCGGGCCTGAAGTCTTCCACAGGGAAATGACTCATATCCTGTCCGCCAGGAGTTATTGTCAACATTGATGACGTCCTCATCAGTGGAAGAAGTCAGCAAGAACACGACGAACGACTGTGATCAGTACTGGAAAGAATGCAAGAAGCAGGCGTCACACTCAATGAGAAGTGCGTCTTTTCAGTTGATACCATCAAGTTCCTAGGCCACATCATTTCACAGGAGAGAATCAAAAAAATTCGGCCAAGGTTGAAGCCATCACCAACCTCCCAAGACCGACCAACATTCAGGAGTTGCGACGACTGTTAGGAATATGGTGAACCACATTGGCAAATTCGCACCAAATCTGGCTGACACCACCAAGCCTTTCCGTGATCTCCTCAAGAAAGAGAACTCGTGGACCTGGGACACTCAACAAGAGACAGCATTTCAAACACTCAAGAAACAGCTGAGTACCGCGCCAGTGTTGGCACACTACAGTCCTGAAAAGGAAACAAAGGTGTCTGCCGATGCATCATCATATGGACTAGGCGGAGTCCTACTCCAGAAAGACGGACAAGATTGGAGGCCAGTCTTTTATGCGTCCAGATCGCTGACAGACACAGAGCAAAGGTATGCCCAGGTGGAGAAGGAAGCACTCGCAGTCACCTGGTGCTGTGAGAAATTCTCCAAATTTCTTATTGGACTGAAAATGTTCACGACTGAAACGGATCACAAGCCGTTGCTGGCCTTACTGAAGACCAAGCATTTTGACGAGCTGACCCCAAGAATCCAACGCTTCCGAATGAGAATGATGCGATTTTCCTATCAGATGAAACACACCGCGGGAAAAAATCTCATGATGGCGGACGCTCTGTCATGGGCTCCTGGAGGTGTTCCTGCTGAACAGGATCGCCAGATGGAAGTCGATACTGACATGTTCGTTCGCTCTGTCATAGAGGGATTCCCCGTGACTGACCAGCGCCTGGAGGAAATCAGAGTCAAACAGGCAAAAGACAACATCTGCAACCAAGTGATGAATTTCACAGTCACACTGGCCTGAAAAAGCAAAGCGGGATCCAGCACTGAAACCGTTCTGGACAGTCCGAGATGAACTGACAGTGCAACAGGGACTCCTGCTGTTTCAGAGTCGACTGGTCATTCCGACAGAACTGCAAGAAGATATTCTGCAACGATTGCACCAAGGTCACCAAGGGATTGTTAAATGCAGAGCACTGGCCAAGAGCAGTGTCTGGTGGCCGGGACTCTCGAAACAGATAGAAGCGAAAATTTCAAACTGCTCTGTCTGTGAGAAGGAGAGGGTACTGCATCCGGAGCCTCTGCAGCCTACAAAGACGCCGGACTACCCTTGGCAGCGCGTCGGAATGGATCTTTTTGAGTGGAAAGGTCACCAGTACCTACTGGTTGTAGATTACTTTTCCCGATGGATAGAGATAGCACACCTGACGCAGACTACTTCATCAGCTGTGATCAAACATGTGAAGGCTATCTTCGCCCGTCAGGGAATACCAGAGATCGTCGCTTCAGACAATGGCCCACAGTTCAACTCCAGAGTGTTCGTAAGTTTCTCAGAAAACTACGGTTTCACCATGTTACCAGCAGTCCGCTGCATCCCCAGGGAAACGGTGAAGCTGAGCGTGCCGTGCAGATGGTGAAGAAGCTGCTGAAGAAAGCCGACGATCCCTACGTCGCTCTTCTGAACTACCGTGCCACGCCACTTCAACACGGGTCCAGCCCTGCCGAGCTGTTGATGGGAAGAAAACTCAGGACCAGGGTACCGACCCTACCAACTCAACATGTTCCTGACGGGAGGGACATGAGCAAGTTCCAGGAAACTGATGCTCGCCTGAGACTGCGGCAAAAGATCGACTATGATCGGCGTCATAAAGTCCAACCTCTTCCCCGACTGACTGATGGACAACCAGTCTGGGTCAAGACTCCTGGAGACGCTGAAGCTGTTGTGGTGGGACCATCATCAACCACCTCCACTCGATCGTACAACGTCCGGACAGAGAGAGGCATCCAAAGAAGGGACCAATATCCTCTCCGTCGCAGAGATCAACAATCTTCATCAGGCTACGATGGGGTACCCAAGCCAACATCCACCACCATACCGAGTCAATCGTCACAGCAAACAGATCAGTGTGACGACCAGTCTGATGTTCAGCCAGATATTCAGCCCCAGGTGGCAAATGATGGATGTGCTCAACGAGCAACGGTTTACACCTGTTCTGGGCGCCGTGTCAAGATACCCGAAAGACTTAATCTTTAAAACCTATATAAGCACCTGGACTATTATCGCGAAAAGGCAAATGTCTTGACCTGATTACAAACTACATTTCGTTTCAACGCGGTGGTCGCGTTCGGTTTCGTTTTGAACACGCTTATTTCAGTTTCAAACAATTAATTTTTTCTAGCTTTTAACTCTCGTCATATCTCAGTAAGGGGGATGTAGTGTAATGTATTAATATGTTCATGAGACATTTAATATGCATAAGCCTCGATCTGAGTCATTGGTGAACTGACCAATGAGAGGAGACTTGGAAAACGGCTGCCTAACGAGAAACATCAACAAACATCGCTTATAAACTTGAGTCCGGTTTACCTTGTGTTCGACAACACTACACTTGTGGGGTGCCATAAATAATCATATCTCAGACTTTCACATTCCTCAAAAGCATTCTCCCTGCTCTTCTTATGTATGTATGGTTTCAAATGATTAAATTACATTTCAAGTGCACACTGTCACTGGGAATGGGAACAACACCAGCTTTTGTCCTGTAGCAGTGAAAACCTTCGCCATGCCAGTCCCTACTTCAATATCTAGAAAAACCAGAAGTCACATAATGCCAAGTCTGGCCTGTGGTATGGGGTGGGACAGAATGTGGAAATTTACTCTCCTAGGTAGGGCACAAAGACCTTGGCTTTGTGAAGACTGGCGCTATCATAAAGGTGCCAGCTTTTTTGGATACCCCCAGTTGAGCATTTCCTGTGGACTGTGTTATTTTAAAAATAAAAACATTTACATCATACTTTGCAATATACATGTAGATTTCTATGTGAACTGTTACTGGACGGCAGGGACTATGGCTATGCTCGTCTTCTTTGTTGATTTTCCACATCACTCTTTTTACCATCACGCTGAACCCATCTACCAAATGGAAAAATGGATACATCTGTCAAATGCACATGATGCTTACTCCTTGGACAAGATGGTAGGTATATTTTAAAACAGAGTAGCAGTTAGCACTTAGTGGTGGCCCTTCAAAATCTTCAAGGGTGTAAAAAATCTCATGCACTGATCTTGTTTCACTTGCCAGTTGACCAGGAGTTGCAATTCAAATCAATTCACTGTCACAAACCTGTCATATGGTTCAGGTCTGGGGTGCAGCTGAACTGGACAAATGAAGTTTCCACACTGCAGCTTGGCATGAAAAGGGGTGTAGATTTTTTCAGCAAGCATCTGAAACATCTCCTTAACTGTCTTAAATGACAGAGTTCCATTGGGTATGTAGATCTCTCCACCCTGAAATCAAAAGATGTAACAGAGTGACGAACATGCAAAGTTAGATACATGATACCGAGTCAGCCGCGTAAATTATATCAGAGTAAAACACAGCATGGAAATAATATGAACAAAAGCCATACAGTTAAAGTTACCTGAAACAGAATGAGGTGCCCACATGTTTTTGTATATTATATTTTGTAGTTGTTTCTTGTTCTCTTCTGTTAGGCAATGTACTGCAATGATTAACTGAAGCTTAAAAAAGGGGGTAAGCAAGAAGGGTGCGGATTGGACAGTCTCACCATGGAGGCTTGCTTGGTGGGTTTATGCTGTATTGCCAAACAGCTTTTTTGTTTGTTTTTTGTGACTGGCCTTAACAACTGTCTTTTTTGTTTTGACTTGTACAATGGGACTAGCAAGTGCAAATCTGCGGTATGGTGTAACCAAGAGGTGATGTTTTTTGTTGTTGCTTCCACTGTGTGGCTTGCTCGTACATGCCTAATGCTGTGTACGCTACACTACGCACACACACACACACACACACACACATGCATATACGCACGCAAGAATACACACACACATCTATATTTAGGATTACATTTTTGGAATGTGTGTGTAACACTTTTATATTAATATTATACCTGTGTAAAACGTTTATCCAATGGTGAATGACAATTGTTTCTTTTTTTATGACTTGCTTTGCTCTGACTTACTGAGATGACTGAACAGAAAAAAGCTTATGACCAGTCACACATTTACACACACACACATACCTACAACCTTTGGCCTCCTGAATGCACTATTAGTAACAGCAGTTCTTTCACCCAGAGAATGTTTTTTTCATTCTTTTGCTATAGTTGTTTCTTTTTCTTTAGGTTCATCAGAATTGCTTATTACCTTTTACAAACTCTTTTGTCTATGACTTACATATTCTGTTTTTGTTTTATTGATTTGATGTCTTTTTTTTCCAACTGTCATGGTTATCACTGCCAATACTTTACTGAAACTCTGAATGTACCTACTCACACGGTGGCTGTGCACCTTTCTGACACTGGGGATTTTTTAATATTTTTTTATATTATCTGAATACTTTTCCATTGACATAATTAACCTGATAAAATCAACATAGGAATATTAAATGTAAAGTATCAGCATTGTATCTCTAAGCTGTCAAGGCCTTGGTAGTTTCCCCAAAAGAAGTGGTGTTTTTCATTATCTTAGAGAGAAAAAGAAGTGGTGTTTTTCATTATCTTAGAGAGAAAAAGAAAAACCAACCCCCCCACCCCAAAAAATCTACCTTTTGCAAGACACTCATTCTGACCCAAAATTGGAAAATGTCTACCCTGAATGGGGATACAACGGTTATTTTGCATCAATTAGTTCACAGTCTAGGGGTGTTGCTATACTGTTCAATAATAATTTTGAGTTTAAAGTGAAAAAAGTATACAATAACAAAGATGCAGGTGGTAACTTTCTGTTCATCTCTCTCACAACTATGGAGAAAGCCCTGCTATTACTTATGTTTATGGTCCTAACAGAGATAGTCCTGAGTTTTATGATGGGCCTTTCAGACATAACAATAACAATATACTTTATTCATCCCAGCAGGAATTAAAGCTGTCATTTGATCACACAACAAAGAACAAATCTCAATAATTCTAAGTCATGAAACACACACACATAGTGACATACACATTTTTACTCTTAGACATACTCCCCCTTTCTCTCAATCTGCATACACTAATAGCAAACCCAAAATTATCTAGAATAATGCTTTCTCTGTCAAACCAAAACATAAAAACTCTCAAATTAAATAAAAATCATTAGGTTCACACATCCCCAACCCTCCCTTAGAAAGTTATCATCCTCAACAGACGTCTTGACGCATACTTTTTTCACTTTAAACTCAAAATTATTATTGAACAGTATAGCAACAGTTGATTGGAATTTTACGATGAAAGTTCTGAAGGCCTTTGGCCTTTGGTCCAATAATATGTGGGTGGATTTATACTTTTGTAACAAAATTCAATCATTGGTCATTGTTAATAGGCCTACTTTACCCTGGTTTTCTATTGAAAGAGGATGTCATCCAGGGAATCCAATTTTGCCATATTTGTTTCTGTTATGTGTGGAAATTCTTGGTATTATGATCCAAGAAAATAGACTAATTAAAGGGATTAATATTAATAATGAACAACATAAGAGTTTCCAATTTGCTGATGATACTCAGATGATGTCAGAGAGTGAGGCAATCTCCTTTGATCAAAGTATTAGTACCATATATATATAAGTTTGGGAGAAAGTTTGACTTTGCCATGAACTCTGGTAAAACTCAAGCAATTTGGCCTGGAAGTGAAAGGCAGTCCTTGACCAGATACTTACCCCATATAAAAATAGATTGGAATCCTCCCAAATTTAAGAATCTAGGTGTGTGGCTTACTGATTTAACTGATTGTGAAGAAATCAATTGTAACAATAAATTCTCTGAAATGAAAATACTATTTAATATTTGGATCAAAAGAATGATAATGCCATTAGGAAAGATAGCCATTTGGAAATCTCTGATTCTATTTAAATTTGTGCAGTTATGGCTGCTACTGCCAAATCCACCTGATGGTTTTATTGATAGACTGCAAAATATGTGCTTTAAGTTCATATGGAACAGAAAACAAGATAGGATTAGCAGAAACTGTCATAAAGAGTATCCAAAAAGGAGAAGGAAAAAAACTGAAATAAGAATGACTGCTAGCATTCTAAAACAAGATCCAAACACATAAAAAGGATATTATACACTTGTATGCCACACTTGAATGGACCGAAAGCTTTACAGTATTTCCTTAACAATTGTACAACCTTGTACCCACCCACTGATACTCTGATTCGCCTTGCTGAGCTGGTCATAAACAAAAACACGTTTTCTTTCAAAGGTGAAGCATTCTCACAAATGAATGGCATAGCAATGGGTACAAAAATGGGCCCCATCTCTTTATGGGACATTGAACAAAAACTGCTCCAACACTACAGCAAACCAGTGCTTGAGATGTATAAAAAATATACTGATGATGGCACTGGTGCAACATCAATGAGTCACAGTCAACTTCTGGACTTCATTGAGTTTGTGCAGAACTTCCATCCTGCTGTAAAGTTCATGTATGAAATCAGTGAACAATTAGTTGCATTTTTGGACATGGACATTTCCCCGAAACTGGGAAAACTAACAACATCTGTCCATTACAAAGCAACCGATTCCCACTCATACCTGGACCACCGTTCTTTGCACAACCCTAGCATGGAAAAAAAACAGCATCCCACCTTCTTAGTTCCTGAGACTTCGTCGCCTGTGTTCTGACCATTCTAAAGCCATGCCTTGTATTACAAAATCATGGTGAAGTTGGTGGAGTAATATGCTATGGTCTATTGTATCAAAAGAATGATTAGTTGTAATTTAGTAAGTTGGTGTTTTACGCCTAGTCAACTGGTGCGGTTGTATCAGGGCGATCAAAAGAATGAGCAGAGAAACATTTCCTGCACCTAAAGGAAGAAGGTCATTGACTATTTTTAGAAGTGCAGTTTTGGTGCTGTGCCCAGGTCAATAAGCAGACTGACAGCGACTGTAGAGGTTGTTTGTAGAGATGTTCAGAAAGAAACAAGTTTTCAATGATCTTGGTAACAAACAATAGATTAGAGACAGGGGGGTATTTCTTTAGTTTGCTTTGAAAACTGAGACGCCAAAGGACAGGGAAGAGATGACGAGAGCAGTGAGAAAATGAAGGGGAGTATCAAGACATTCCACAAGAAGAGGGGTAGGAACTGGATCAAACTGGCAGGTTTTGGGGGCTGACTTTAAGATGAAACTCCTAATGTCAGACTCAGAAACAGGCTGGAAAGTAGAGAGGGGGATGCTGCCAAATGGAACTGCCACAGGCAGAGAGATGGAGCATATTGACTGAAAATCAAGTTCTCATCTAATTTTGATGATTTTATCAAGAAAGAAGTTAGAGAACCGTTTTGGGAGATCATGCAGTGAAAGCAAGTCAGAAGACAAGTTGATTTTGTCTTAGCAATGTATTTTCAAATTCAGATTTCTCAAATTCCCCCAATATCCTTTTTTGTGCTACATATGTTGTTCAGCATACACTGATCTTTCAAAACTTGTCAAACTGTAACAGAAAGAAACTTGTTCCTTGATAATGAAACTAACTGGTGATGTCATCAGAAATATATACATGAGGTCATGTAGACTATCATACAGTGAGTGATGTCATCAGTGGAAAGACACATCCTCATTTTACATCATTTAGAGCTGTGAGTATGACACCATTTAGAAGAAAAAGAAAAAAATTGGCCATTGATTTTCATTACACTTTACAGGCTGTAACTGTCTGCAGGTGTTGCTTCATTATTCAATGTTAGTGTTTGCACACACATGCATTACCCCCCCCCCCCCCCCCACACACACACACACACAGAGTCAGCCACAAAGAACAATTGCTGTAAATGTAAAGCTGTCACTAGGAGTAGGAGTCTGTGTTTAAAAAAGAAGCGAAAAATAACAAAGCAAACAGAAAAATAAGATAACAAATTATATTAGTTTATACGGAATGCGGTGATTGTACTGTTACTTTGTTGACTGACTAATCAACTGCATCACAAAAGATAACAAATTATATTAGTTTATACAGAATGCGGTGATTGTACTGTTACTTTGTTGACTGACTAATCAACTGCATCACAAGTTTGACAATGACCTATCAAAACTTGAGATTTACTGTGACTGCTATTCCTAGATAAGAGCAGCAACCTTGGATGAAATACTTATACTACAGTTTATAGTACAAGAGCATCAACAATCAATTAAAATAAAATAAAAACTGAAAGGAACCAAAACTCCAATCAAGTCCATGGAAGACTTTCATGTACCACATGATTGTGTCTGGTTCCAAATGTGCAGTCAAATTCACTAATCATTGTACTATTTTCTCAATGGGAACAAGAGGCTGTATTACCTGAGCATTGATGTCAATCAGCTTCTGATAGAGTGGCAGAGAAGCTTTGAGGTCAGCATCACCAGGACTGGATACACACAGGATGTGTAGCTTGGCAGGAAATGGGAATGGCAATGGAAACTTAGCATCAGCACCCATGTGCTGGCTGTATGTCTGCAGAGAGTGTTTCAATGAACCCTGGCCCATTCCAGAACTGCCATCTGTCACTAGAATCACCTGAAAAGTGACAAAAAAATCTGACACATAAAGCTAAATGCAGGCAGTAACAAATGCTTCATACAATCGCATTAAACAAGAACAGAAAACCCAAATTTTACCTTCTTCCATCCAGCTTAATGGTTGTGACATACCTTTGTCCAACTCTGTCCAGAACTTAGGTGTCACTCTTGAGCAAACCTTCTCTTTCCAAAAATATGTATCTGGTACATGTCAGGCTTGAAACAGTTCTAATCATCACTATTTCAGCCATGATGCTCTCAAAATTCTTATCTGTGCTTTCGTTCTGTCCCATACAGATTACTGTAATTCACTTCTCACTGGGTGCCCCAAAATTCTGGCCTGTAAACTTCAAAATATTGCTGCTCGCCTCATCAGTCATTCTGCCAGGTCTGACCACATATCTTTGATCCTTTGTGCTCTACATCAGCTTCCTATCAAATCCTGCAATCAGTACAAAATTATTACTCTTACCTATAAATCACTGAGCAACCAAGCCTCTCCCTATCTATCTGATATCCAGCGCTATGTTCCATCTTGCCAACTCAATTCATCTGCTGTATGATACTCCATTCCTTTGTCTTTCAAGTTCCATCCGCTCACCTCATCTTTTGATTGATGCGCCTTCTTCTGTTAAGCACCATTACTCTGGAACAATCTACCCTACTCTCTCTGACTCTTCTTCCATAGCATCATTTAAATCTGCCTTCAAGACCCACCTTTTCTCCTCTGGACTCTGAATGCTTTGCCTTCATGTGTGCATGTGCGCATGCGTGCCTCTGTGTGTGTGTGTGTGTGTGTGTGTGTGTGTGTGTGTGTGTGTGTGTGTGTTGGGTGTGATGAGAAAGATGTTCAATGAAATGTTGTAGTAGGGTCCATTGTGCTAAGGCTGCAATTTATTTCATTAATCTTATTGCTTTTGTACTGTGTGCTTTGGACTCACATTAGGTGTAAGCACCTTACAAATACTCTTTTACAATACATTATGTCATGGGCCTCAAACCAGAGTGACAAACTTCTTCATAGGACTCTGTTTTAGTAAGCCAGGAACAGCAGGTCTGGATTTAGAAAAAAAACACAACCTGGCAGTTTTAGTGGGTCCCATGGAACCCTTGTGACATAACTGCATCCCTTTGAGCTCTACTGTGTAAGAGACACACAACTGTGTGTTAATGAGAGCCCTCCTGACACCAGCATAGTGCATCATTATTTTGCAGTTTCTGTACAAATGTCTTCCACACTTAACTGATTTCTCTTGATCTTGATGGTGATTATGATTTATGTTCCTTTGTTAATTTTTTAAAAATCCTTATTTGCCTAAATGTCATGAAATTTTTACTCATGGGAACACCAGAGTTCAATGACATTTTTTGTTGCCAAACTGCCTGACATATATATACATTCACAGTGACTCAACTTACAACTAGAACATGGTCTAGTTATAAGTTGAGTCAAAACATAGGTTTCCCAACAAATAATTCATGACAAAACAGACATGTTTTCCTTCAAACTGCTAAATAAGCAGAGAAAAAATCTGAAACAAGGATGACTGATAGCATTCTAAAACATGATCCAAATACAAAAATGGTTAAAAAGAATGCTAATTTAATATGACACCACAAAACATCTGCAAAATTTTAGGGGTTGCTCATTTTTCAAAGTGACAAAACAACAGATAAATGGTGATTAATGAAAATGTACTTATCTTGTTGTGGTAGTGGAGTACTGAATGTCTTGAGTGTTTGGAAGAACGTTGGCATCCTTATTTGGGTGGGAGCCCCACAAAAATAACCACTGTTCATGAGATTATTTGTCAAATAAGGAACATAAATATCAATCAGTGAGTGCACTAACTCAGGAGAAATCAATGAATCAGTGAGCTGGCTTTTAGTTTACAACACATCAACACACAATCAGTAAAAAAAAAAAAAAAAAAACTTCCATCACCCCTCACATCTGTATTGACAGTTTCTGATGTCCTACCTGACATGGAACACCAGTGCTCCACTCTTCCTGTACCACTGTGCTGACAGCAGCTAGTGCCGTTTCTATACAAGTCTTATTGTACAGCTCCACTTTGGTCAGGGCACACTTCAGGGACTCAAAGTCACGTGTGAAAGGCACTGTGTGTTCCCACAGGTAAGAATAAGAAACCTGAACAAGAAAAAACAACAAACATAAAAGCAATTATTGATAATAAATAGACAATTCATTTTTAACATGCAGTCAGATATAAATATACAGGTAGTATGGAGAAAAAAAGTCTAGTTATTCATGAATTACAGCTCTAACTTATTAGTACTCTACAGATTAAACTAATTTAAAGTAATCATGAGTCAAACATGATCTGTATCTGAAGGCCTCTTTGAATTTTTGGTGTGAAGTAAAATACCTGTCCAAAGAATCAGAAGAATCAAACATTAATATACCAGTAACCTTCGTAAGTTTGGTAACCTTCTTTCATTGCCTCATGTACAGCAAACATTGGAAGTTAAAGTAACATAAACTGAATCAGTTCTGTCAACAGTTGGGTAAACATTTTAATTATATGAAGAATTGGACAACCAAAGTACAAAAATCACAACTGGCCTTGGTCATTTTCAAAACAAGCAATCACAATGAGTCAACCGAACAAACAACATACTTGTTTTTTTGTTTTGTCTTATTTTTAATTTTGTTTTTGTTTTTTGGTTAGCAATCATAACATTGATTTTTTCCCCTCACAAAGCATGTCACCTAAAGGTGAGAATACCCTCATCCAACATTTTAAAAATATGATTTTTTTCTCTCCATATCATGTAAACATTTCTTACTAACCACTGTTCTCACATGACAGCTAAACTTAAGAATATAAAGCTAAACTGAGGTAAAGATTTCACACGTGTAAGCAGGGACAACAATGCTCCAACGATTACATGCTGTTGAAGCGAATGCCTTTGGAGTGAATCCTTCGGAGCAACTTCACTTGGAGCAAATGCTGCTGGAGCAACTTCCTTTCAAGCAAACACTTCAGAAGTGAGAGAGATAGTTCCCTTCATGTACATCTCATGAACACTGGTCATAGTTTGTTTGGGTTAGTTAGTAATAGGATTTTAATGTCCTGTCAACAGCACAGGGTCACCGCAGGATAATCAAACTTGGTTGTAAGCATATTCACATTTCAAAACTCTTCTCACATATGGGTCATTCTCCTGAAAACGGGTCAAAATGGTGACTCAGAGGGTTACAATTCAAAGCGTGAATTTTTAAATATTATTTGGAAATAAAAGCTTGACATCTCTTGTGTACATAAAATAAGACATACGTTGACAGAGTGACAGGAACTTGGTTACTTGTGCATTATGTTACATCATAGGTCAGTGTCTGGCATGTTACAGAAAACACCAGAAATTTATGAATAGTCACTTCAGCAGCCAGTTTGACTCTTGCCTTTTTCATTATACAGTATTTCCTAATTAATGAAGGAATATCTGTTGCTTCTAACCTTCTTTTGTGTGTGTGTGTGTGTGTGTGGGGGGGGGGGGGGGGGGGGTACTTTCCTGCCTCTTTAATGATTTTGCTTTAAAATGTCTTCTTCAAAGTACTGACATGCGCAAAATAAATCACATTTTTTTTCCGTAGTTTTCTTTTGAAAGTAATTTGGAGGGTGATCGGGGATGTGTTGTTCTAACTTGTTATGAACCTTATATCTATATGGGTGGGTGGGGGGATGTGTTGCTCTAACTTGTTATGAACCTTATATCTGTATATATATATCTATACACATGTCAGAGGGATGTTAGTTTCTTGCTTTCTAAAGTTAATAATCAATCACAATTAATTAGTAATTGTCTCATGTGTTAATTTATGTAGACATGATCACAAGTACAAAAGGATGTAAGAATCACACACTTCAACCACTGACTAATAAGCTTCATAAACAAGTATATTCATTACAAAAGCAATGTTCTTTCCACATTTTCTTGAGTGGAAGCGGTACTGACCCCTGCTTTAGAGACCAGGATGGCCAAGAGTGGCAGCAATCTAGTCCACAGTCACCCAAGCCTGGTATAGCTGACCATTCTAATTTATCGATACCAGATTAAAGAAACGTGAAAAAAGAATGGACTCAAACAAACAACAACCCCCCCCAAAACTTCATGTAACTGCATTGTGGTAAATACCAGTGCCATATGGCAGCAAACTGCACATACCACCTACCACCTCCTAGATACTCAACAAGAGCATACAACAAAGTCTAACTCTTAATGAAAAATGTTTGAAAGTTTCCTGGAAAAAAGTCAGGAGAATGGGCCATTAGCAGAAAAATGACAAGACAGAAAGAGCAAGAGGAACAAGCAGAAGAACAAAAGAGGAGATAGGAAAGGGGAATCAAATAACAGCCCCAAGATTCCAGACTGGGGGTTTCTCAAACATCCCCGGCCTCCCTTCAGGTTTTTTTTTTTTGAGTGGTGGTGGGGGGGAGGGGGGGGGGGGGTACAGGGGAGAGAGAGTGAGAGATAAAACTGCTGAAGATATCTTTCCAAGGGAGGGTGGGGGATGTGTGTACATAATGAATTTATTTGAGTTTTGGTTTGTCAGATATAACATTATTCCAGGTAGTTTTGGGTTTGCCAGGTATTAATGCTTTAGTGTCTGTTGATTGGGAGACCTGTCTAAAACTGTGTACATGTGTGTTTCATGTCTTTGAATTATTGAGATGTGTGCAGTTCAATTCTTTATTGTGCGTTAATGTATAAGATTGAATGACAGCTTTAATTTCCCACTAATAATAATAATGTACATTTATCATGTGCTCATCAACGCCCAGAGCTGACACATGATATATATTAACCTAAATATATTCTATACACATGTAGAGCATAGTCCTACCAAAACAATTTACATAAAGTATCATACAAAACAAAAAATGCACTACAAATACATACACAATGACTGTAGCAGAAACTGGGTACTGATATTAGTTAGGACAAAAATACTGTGAGAAGAGGAAGGTTTTCAGTTGGGCTTTAAAAGATGACAGGGCTGAGCAGTGTCTAAGGTCTTGTGGCAGTGAATTCCAAATGTGGTGTCCAAAGCAAGAGAAGGTGTGGAAGCCATGAGTCTTGCATTTGTATTGTTGGATTTCCAGCATGCAGGTGTCAGAAGAAGAGCTTAGTGTACGAGACAGGGTGTAGACATGCAGCAGTGCAGGGAGGTAAGCAGGACCAGAACCACTTATAGCACTGAAACGTGTACAAGCGATTTTATACTTAATACGTTCTGAAATGGGAAGCCAGTGCAGTTTTTCCAGGAGAGGTGCTGAGTGGTGGTGATGGGGTGCCAAGAGAACAAGTCTTGCAGCAAGTAAGTAAGTTGGTATTTTACACCCAGTCAACCGGTATGGTTATATAAGGGCGATACACATCTCTTATATTTTAGTAATATGTATTTCTTAAAATAAGGATATATATACAGTTTTAAAACCATGCTTAAAAGGTGTGTAACATAAACACAACTAAAAGTTTATTTTTCCAAAAATATTGATTTCTTTCAAAAAGTTAAAAATCTTCTCAGGTAAAATATATTGAAATAACATGTGCAGTGATTTAGCTGTAAAGTGGCTCTCTCTTATTTCAATAAAATCCGAACAAGTAAGTAAAATATGCTTTATGGTTAAACGTTTATCACATCCGATACACATTGGTGGTTCCTCACCCTTCAATAAAAAGGAATGAGTAATAAAAGAATGGCCAATGTGCAATCAGGCCATCACAGTCTCTTCTTTTCTGTTTGTCCGGGAACAAACAATACATTCTTTTAGTATTGGAAATATCTTATATAGAGTATATCTGCATGTGAGACAAAGAGAGGGGCAGAGGGAGAGGGGGGAGGAGGGGGAGGTGTGTGTGTGTGTGTTTAGCGGAGTAATAATACTAGTTGCTTAGAACACAGCTTTATCATTATGTACCTGTTTTAAATTATT
This sequence comes from Alviniconcha strummeri, assembly GCA_963584105.1. NCBI lineage: Eukaryota > Metazoa > Mollusca > Gastropoda > Provannidae > Alviniconcha > Alviniconcha strummeri. The sequence continues at coordinate 11,005,769 of OY757550.1, forward strand.
GTAACGTCTCTCTGTTTTATAGCAGTTTTTTTTTTTTTATGTGCCATTTTACAAGTATTTGTTTTATATTAGTGTTTTTTATTAAGTATGTATAATGAGATTGTTTGTATAAGATATGTTAAAAAATGTAAATGTAATATCTTATGTACATGTATGTGAACAAGCGCGTTGAGCTTGCTCAGCAGGGAATAGCGCTATAGAAAATTTATGTATTATTATTATTATTATATAATTTATTTTCCGGGAACTCATCCCACTCAGACTGCCACAGTTCTAATATACATTTATTTGCGTGATTTTAGGTCGGAGAATGGGATGAGCTCAACCGAGACGTCACCATCAAGGGCATCCTTAGCTGCAGAATCTGCAGCTGAATTTCCTCTAATGCCAACATGGCCGGGAACCCAGATGATTTTCCTGGAGAGGTTGGCTGACAGACTTAGGTGTACCCATGCAGAGACAGTTGCAATAGTCAAGCCATGAGAGGATACAGGAAGTAACAAGGGTCCTGGTTGCATCTTCAGTGAGAAACCTGCAGATTGAACTAATGCATTTAAACTAAAAATAAGCAGTTTGGCAGAAGTTTCTTCAGTTTCGAGTCAAGAATGAGTCCAAGGTTCCTGGCAGAATCAGAGAAGGGGATGTTGTGTGAGCCAAGAGTAATCAAATCAGGGAGGGAAACGGTAGAAGGTTTCAAGGAAGATGAAAAAGGAAAGAGAAGAGCTTGTTTTATTGTTGTTCAGTTTGAGCTGATTTTCTGTCATCCACGTTTTTATGTCATCTGTGCCTGCATCAAGTTCTCTGGTGAGGTTGGTCACTTTACTGAGAGGAGCGGATTTCTGGAGCTGTCATCTGCAAAAAGCTGATGGTTTACCGAGTGGTTAGCTATGATATCGGAGAGAGGTGTAGTGTACAGGATGAAGAGAATGGGCCCAGTACTGAGCCCTGAGGCACACTGTACATGAGTTGGGATAAATAAAGTATGTTGTTATTGTTAATGGATTTAAAAATAATTTTTAAAAAAGAGGGGTGGGGGGGGAGGGCGTCCAACCTTGGAAAAGGAAGAAGGCTTCCTGTTCAAACATCCCAGGGGATGAATGGGAAAATGGGAAAACTGGAGTACCCTTAGTTGGATGCAGAGAAAACGCTACTGATATTAATCTTCATGACTGTTTCACTGCCATCAAGAAAACAAAACACACATACCAGTGGGCTAGTTTGGTTGAAGTGATTAGCAACAGGTTTTTCTCTCTGGTGTTTAATGTCCACAAGATGTTCTTTGAAGTGGATGTCAAGGGTGTGTCCAGTTTCACTGATGCAGAGTTGAGCACATCTGGTGCAATGAATGACATATGCAGTGTTGTATGTCAAGCAGTTGAACTGTTTCATGATGTTCATCTGGGACTTAGGACCTGTAACGTTGGTGTTGGTGCAGATGAAAGGACATGTTCCACATTTTGCTTGATTGCACGGAGTGGTCCCTGGTGTTCTTGTGGCTGGTTGACGCAACTTAGATTGCACCAGCATGCCACAGATGTTTGTATCACATTTGTATGAAATCATTGGGGGCTGACTGAAGATCTTTGCTACTTTGGCATGTGACTGCAAGATTCCAACTTGACTGGATGATTCTGCGTACATGGCTGGTGGTCAGGTTATGAACTTTATGAGTGAACTAAACTAGTTATTTTGACTACTGTGCTGTCAATTTGTGAACTCTTCTTATTTAAAGTTTGTACAGTGCACCCCATTTTGACAAGCATAGCTGTGGCTGCAGCACAAAACAGAATTTGCCAAATATTTGATTTCTAAAGAGAAATGAATTGTGAAGACTATGCATAGCAAAGAAACATGCAGTCCCATAGCAATCAACTCTGGCACTGCACAATAAGGGGATGTCTAGGTCAGGCAGAGACTGGCTGCAGCAACCCACCAGTAATTCTCTCCTTGAAAACATACAATCACATCCCAGATGATGAAAAAGTGCAAGAGTGAAAGGCAAAGCCTGAACTGTGTGAATATAAAACAACACCATCATATTCCTTTTATAGTTGTATCACTTCTTAGTCACAAAGATTTTTTTTTTTAAACACTGATTTGTACTGAATATAACTTTACTGCTTTTTTGCTGCATGTATTAACACACACTCTCTCTCTCTCTCTCACTCGACATCCACCACCAGTGACAACAGCATCAACACATCTCCCCTTTTCCCCCTCCCATCATCAGTAACACCAACAATTACCACATCTCTCCCTCTCTCTCTGGCTTCAGTAGTCACTGTTCACTTCTGAGGTATTCACTTGAAAGGAGTCTGGTAGTTAGTAATTGGATTTTATGTCCTGTCAACCACACAGGGTCACCTCAGGACAATCAAACTCCATCATAAGCAAATGAACATTTCAAAACACTTCTCATGACACAGGCAATACCCTTTCATTGATACCCTGGTCAATGCACAAAACCAATCCCTACACAAACATAAAATAAAACACATACACAAGCATCAAACACAAATTTTCAATGGGTAAGTCCCTTCAAGATCACCACTGTTAAAAGAACAGTAAGGCTAAGACATGATGGTATTGTCAACCATTTTGTCTAATTTATTCAAATTATTGATACTAGATTAAACAAAAATAGAAAAAGGAATGGACAGAAACAATAAAAAAAAGAGAAAAAAAGTGACATAAATGCATAATCATATAATGGCAAACACAAGAGCCATATGGCAGCAAGCTGCACATACTACCTACTTTTGATAGTAACTTGATAAAAAATTGATAATACCTCTGAGGATGATAACTTTCTAAGGGAGGTTTGGGGATGTGTGCAACTAATGATTTTGATTTGAGAGTTTTTACGTTTTGGTTTGACAGAGAAGCATTATTCCAGGTAATTTTGGGTTTGCAGTGTATGCAGATTGAGAGAAAGGGTGTGTGTTTCATGACTTAGAATTACTGAGATATATGTTCTTTGTTGTGCAACTGGATGATGGCTTTAATTTCCCACTGGGATGAATACAGTATATTGTTATTGTTACCAAGTATTATCTCCTAGCTGCTCAACAAGAGCCATACAAAAAAGCTCATTTCTTAACAAAAAATGGTGGAGAATTTTCTGGAAAAAGAAAATGGACCCTTGCAGAAAAAAATGAAAAGGCAGAAAGAGCAAGATGACTAGGCAGAAAAACAAGAGAGGAGACAGGAAATGACAGCCCTAAGGTTCTACTTCTAGGCAGGGGAAAGACGTCAGATATCGCTGGCCTCCCTCTGGGGTCACTGGAATGGAAATTGTTTCATATTCCCTCTAAAGGCATGGAAATTGTTTCATATTCCCTCTAAAGGCATTCACTTCAGTTAGTTCAAAGATTTTACTTCAATGCCATGACACCACTCAAACTAGAAGCAGAAGGTAAAATCCCACTTTACCAAGGAAATAAACTCCATTTTAGCATTGACACTGATAAAATCAAGCAGCATGTTGATCCCATGCACTGCCAGATGTCGTCGCTGGTAATCTTCACTGGTGTCCGACATGGGAACTGGCCGGGACATGGACAAGGAGACATCCAAGGCAATAATGGTTGGCATGGCTACCAAGGTGTGCTGCCTCCTGTTTGATGAGTTCACAAGACCAGTTCTGTGGAAACAGTTTGTTATCCAGTCAATTGTGTAGGTTATATATTACACATTTACATGATGAAACACAGTATGCAATGATCAAACATAATGTAAAACTAGATATTTCTGATTAATTTGCCTGCCTGATATAGGCAACTGCATCTCGTAGAAGTGATTTCTCTTATCTTAAAGGACAAGTCCAATGTTGGGGGTGATTTTTGACATGATTTCTGCTAAAGTTTGCTGAGAATGATGTAGGTGAAATTGTGATCTGAGGGTTATAAATGCATGAAAACAGGCATTTTCTGTCGTACCGAAAGTGTCGCCATGACACTGAATATCATGTGCACATATGCGCACTATGTCACTCTGGGGAGTTGCTGCAAAATGACTAGTAGCCACAGGGTAACCGACTTGGAAAAAATTCCAGTTCGAATCTCTAAGGATGACACCATTGTACGTAGTCTAGCCTTTGTTTATTTCCTCCTTGTTATTTCAGCTTTCTCAAGCCTTGTTAGGTGCATGGCGTTTCAGTCTTTTTTGTTCTGTTTACTCTAGCTTTCACAACAGACTAGACCTCATCAGGGAGCCAGCCTTTTATTGGGTGTTTTATTTTATTTTCCTAATTTATCCTTGTTTGTTTCATCATATGTAAAAATGAAAAAGACTAGTGATTTCATGGCCTTCCTTGGTTAGGGTTTGCGGTTGGGCTAGTTACCAGTTCTTGCCATTCACCGTTTTTTCTCTTGGCTTGCCCTTTTGTTTCTTGAGTTATATCGTTCATTTATGATGTACGAGTGACGGGGGTAGTCTCAATGTTTAACGAGACCTCTCATTCTTTGTTTGTGTGGGGTAGTTCGCGTCTGTTGCCCCGCCGTGTTGTTGTCACTGTGTTTTGAAGATGAGGTGAGCTGAGCAGTTCATCACTCTTTGAATGTTACCTGGGAGAACCTGAGGAGAGCCAGCAAAGAGAGCATTACAATAATCAAGCTTAGAACAAGAGAAGAAATGAGAGTTTTTGTTGCTTCAAAAAAATACTTAGACTGAACCGATCTGCCTGACCTCCAGGTAAGCAAGTTGATGACAGAGTCTGTTCGCCTGTTCCCTCAATGCAAGCTGTCAAACATTTTTAAAAAGATCATGAGCTGCATTGGAAAATGGGATGTCAACCTCACCCCACACATAGTGAAGAAGGAAAATTAATCAAAACTAGACAAAAGAATCTGTTTTGTTATCATTTAACTGAAGTTTATTATTAGACTTCACATCTGAAATGCAGGATTCGATGGTCTGTCTAACTGTGAGAGTGAATGCTTCAGAAGGAGAATCAGACATATACAATTCAGTTATCATCAACAAAATGTGATGAGAGACAGAGTGGAGACTAACTGCATTAGAAAGAATTGGTCCATGAGAGAAATGAAGGATTTGACTTCATTCACAGTTACTACTTGTGTCCTAACTTGCAGGTAAGAACTGAAGAGGGCTAAAGCATTATCACAAATGCTAAGTGTTTCTGAAATGTGTCAAAAGGACATTATAATTGACAGTGTCAAAAGCAGCACTTAGAAGTTAGATCCAGAAGAGTCAGAATGGAGATAGAGCCAGAATCTGAAGAAGTCAGGTCACTGAAAACACACAGTCTCAGTACTGTGTTTTGGGTGATAAACTGGCTGGAAGGTGTGCCAAAGATTGTTTTGATCCAGATGACAAAGAAGCTGGCCAAGAAATTTTTTCTCAATAAGTTTGGACACAAAAGATTTGAAATGAGCCTAATTGTTTCAAGCACATTTGGGTCAAGTGCACTTTTTTCAAAAGGGATTTGTCCACGGCTGCTTTCATACAGGAAGGAAAAACACCAGTCAACAAGGACAGGTTTACAATGGCACTGAGCTGAGGAACAATCTCATCAGAACACTCAAAGGGAAAGGACACTGGAATTTGATCTAGCACACATGTTTTAGGAGACATTTGCTTCAGGAACTTCAACACAATTTCTTAGGTGACTCTCTCTCAACTCCACATAAGGGTGTACCACAGAAATGATGCTCACTAAGACTGTGTGAATGGGGATGAATAACCTGGCTGTTGACAGAATCACGGATTTGGCAAACCTTGTGGACAAAACAGTCAAAAAAGATCTGTTGATCAGTGGGGTAGGCAGAAAGCAATGGGATGGGTGCTATCATGCCTAAGTAATAGATTGTTGGTTAATCTATACAGTTCCTTGACAGCTGAGCTGGTGGATACTTTAACATTGTAAAAGTTGGACTTTACATTGCTGGATAGAGTTCATGATTTCATTGTGAACTGTTGGTCCAGTGGACAGCTAATGTCTCTGTGCATGATGTCTCCCCCGCTTTATGGAGGATATATGACTTAGTGCCAAAAGGTGCGCATGCAAGGGGTTATGCACTTCAGCTGAAAGTAAAACATTGTTGAAAACTGTTTCTATTTGAAATGTTGTGTTGTGTACTTGCATGAATGAATGAATATATAGTACAGATAATTTCAGCAACCAGGCTGTGGTTAATTTCAAGATACAGTCATCACACCCTGAAAAAGCGCCGAAAAATGACTGCCAAAAATGGACACTCATGTACTGAGTGATTTTGGTCACTTTGCTTCAAACAAATTGCAAGCACATGGTGAAACAATCGCTGATTTGTAAGCGGAAAACAATCGTTTTATACGGATAATATAACATCAACACTCATGATAGTTGTATTTTCAATTAATTGATCGTGAATGTTTGCCCTGTAGGTACGTTGGATGTGTTGTAAACTCGAACTGAAAACTTTGAACAACTGAAAAATTACAGCATCGCTTCGGAATCACTGGAAACGTCGCATGTATTCCGATCCATGCATTTGCACTATACAGCAATACTCAGTTTTTTTCAGCAAAGTTTTGCATGAAATCTGAAGAATACTTCCCCGATCATTTGATATTGTTGTAACATCTGATGTCCCTACAACATATCTAATATTTTGTACAAAACAAACGAGAAAGCACTCTTTTTTATCATGCACGTCACATGACCTTTCCTGAATGCCTTCATTCTCCCGGCTGCATGGTGTGTCTTTGTTTGGAAACATCGAAAGGTGTGTTGTAGTCTGCTTCAGTGGTCCGACGTAATACATGAATCTGATGTAGAACATGCACTGTGTGCTTTTTCAGGAGTTTATCCAGATTATTTTCAAGTTTTCTGCTAATTTGAGTCTGTGAAATGAAAGTACTATGAAAAGTGGCATCTTCCTGTGCCGAAAATTTGAAACCCGTTTTTTTATACTTAGCTGAGTACAGCATGAAGAATTTCATTACAACAAGGCAGTATCTTGTAAATCTTACGTGCAACTGTTGATTCAGGATGTGTACTCAATTTCATCAAAAACTTGTCAGTTATAAGTGTATGCTTTTTGTAGACTGTACAGTGGTGTTGCGAGAATATATTGTTAACTGAGTGAGCGTGACAAAGTTACAGTTTTTTTTCTGGAAGTAATTTTCATCCTGAAAGTTATGTCAGACGTCACGTTTGCCACACAACTGTTGTTGTAACATGAAGTAAAACATTAAACTTTTGGACCTAATTGTTAATGTAAATTACCTTGATAAAATCAGGTCATTCTGATTTGTTTTTGTTAGACTGATCTAAGCAAACAGAATGTTTTCTATTATAAAAATTGGGGAAATGTTATATTGTTGTAATACTGATGTAATACAGAATTTTGTTTCATTTAATTTTTATGACTTGTTTTTAAATGCAAACTGAGAAAAAAACCTTCTCACTGTGTTTTTGCTTGAACTTGTATGGCTGAATAGTATATTGTGTGAAAGGGTGTTACTTGTTATATAAAAAGAATTTGAGTTATGGGTTTATGTCGCCCATCAGATATTACAACAATCAACTTGTCACAATCATGTGTTAAATTATATGAGTGTACAAAATTTGGCACAAACATAGTAGGGGAGATGTGCACTAATAGTGTGACTTGATTTTGTGCATACTTGTGCAAAACTGAAGACACAATGAACTATGCATGTTGTAATATCTGATGTACAACATGTGGCATTTTATGACCTTTATATCTCCAAAAGTGCATAAGTTTTTATCTTTTGCTTTTAAGAAATCTTTCCTAGCTTTGTGCATATTCTAAAAACACAACTAGTTTCAATGTATCATCAATTTTATTTTCTACCCCCTTTGTCCTGTTTTCATGCACACTTTCTGGCACTAAGTCATATATATATGGACCAGACCTGGCATGTAATACTGTTATTGACTTATGACAGTAGTTGTATATGCTACCTTTTGTTTTTATAATAATAATGTACATTTATCATGCGCTCATCAATGGCCTGAGCACTCACATGCTATATATTAAACTAAATGTGATATTCTGTACACATGTAGAGCACAGTCCTAACAAAAAATATTTACATAAAGTATGATAAAATTAAAATACGCACAACAAACACACACACTCACACTGACTGTAGCAGAAACTGGGTACTGAAATCAGTTAGGATGGAAATACTGTGAGAAGAGGAAGGTTTTCAGTTGGGCTTTAAAAGATGACAGGGTTGAGCAATCTCTACGGTTTTCTGGGAGTAAATTCCAAATTTAGGGTCCAAAGCAAGAGAAGGTGCGAAAGCCATGAGTCTTGCATTTGTATTGTTGGATTTCCAGCATGCAGGTGTCAGAAGAAGCACCTAGCGTAGGAGACTGAGTGTAGACATGCAGCAGTTCTGACAGGTAAGCAGGACCAGAACCATTTACAGCACTGAAACACATACAAGTGACTTTATACTTAATATGTTCTGAAATGGGAAGCCAGTGCAATTTTTCCAGGAGAGGTGTTTCAACACTCAAGAGAGCTGGTGACGGGGTGCCAAGAGAACAAGTCTTGCAGCAAAGTTCAGAATTTTCTGGAGAGGTTGGATGACAGAATTAGGTGTACCCATGAGGAGACAGTTGCAGTAGTCATGCCGTGAAAGGATATAGGAAGTAACAAGAGTCTTGGTTGCGTCTTCAGTGAGAAACCTGCGGGTTGAACTAATGCGTTTAAGCTCGAAATAAGCAGTTTGGCAGATTTTTCTGACATGCTTCTTCATGGACAGTTTTGAGTCAAGGATGAATCCAAGGTTCCTGGAAGAATCAGAGAAGGGGATGTCGTGAGAGCCAAGAGTAATCGAGTCAGGGAGGGGAACGTTAGAAGGTTTCAAGGAAGATGAAAAGGGAAAGAGAAGAGCTTCTGTTTTGTTGTCGTTCAGTTTGAGCTGATTTCCTGTCATCCATGTCTTTATGTCGTCTGTGCATGCACTGAGTTCTTTGGTGAAGTTGGTCACTTCACTGAGAGGAGCGGATTTCTGGAGCTGTATATCATCTGCGAAAAGCTGATGGTTTACATAGTGGTTAGCTATGATATTGGAGAGAGGCGTAGTGTACAGGACGAAGAGAATGGGTCCCAGTACTGAGCCCTGAGGCACACACTGTACATGAGCTGTGATGGTGACAAAGACAAGTTACTGACTGAAGTGGACTGATATCTGTATGAGAGGTATGAGTGAAACCATTGGAGTGCAGTAGACTGAATGCCAAAAACAGAGTTCAGGTGGGAGAGGAGAATTTGGTGGTCAATTGTGTCAAAAGTGGCAGAAAGATCCAACAAAAGAAGAACAGAAATGTTGTCATTGTCCAGAGCGGAAAGAATATCATTTACAATATGTAACAAAACGGTCTCAGTGCTGTGTCCTGCTTGATAGGCTGACTGAAAGGGATTGCTGAGGTGGTTTTCTTGGAGATAGGAGAGAAGTTTGTGGAGAATGACTTTTTCAAGAATTTTGGACAGAAATGGAAGGTTAGAAATGGGATGGTAGTTTTTCAAAAGAGTTTTGTCAAGTGATGGCTTTTTTCAACAGAGGTTTGATGACAGCTGTCTTCAGATCACGTGGTACAATGCCAGTGGTAAGAGATGTGTTGATGATGTTCGTGATGGTCGGCTAGAGGATGTCAAGGTTTTCATAAAGAAGCGTGGTGGGAACGGGATCAAGTTCACAAGACTTGGCAGATGCACTGTTGATTATTTTTAAGACAATTTTTTTTAAAGACAAATTTATGATGCTATTGTCAGTAGTTCATTGCGGTTGCCATTGTTTATTGCAGAAAACACATGCATATTGGATTGCCATTGTTTATTGCAGAAAACACATGCATACTGGATACTAACAGCTAGTGAGATGAGATTTTGGCATTCTGGGAAGGACAATACATGTGCCACTGCCATCATGTGCATTCAGTGCAATCAGGGACCTTCTCCAAGAGATCAGTTCTGGGGATTTGAATATTTCTTTCTAAACTTATGCATTCAAATAAATAATGCGTGTCCCTTTCAACTGATAAACATCCAACAAGTATACCTTTTTCTGTGTTCCCTCTTTTGTTTGACTGCCAAAATTAATTTTTACCAACCTTTTTTCTTCTTCTTCTTCTTAATTTGCCAGTCTAAGCTTCATCATTGTCATTTTTTGTTTGCCCACAGCATTCAGATTCAACCACTGAAATGACCCAACTGTGCCAGCTTGAACTTGCAAGGATTACAACTACAAAAACCAAACACAGTTGAATATGCTCAAGTCAAACTTTGCTTAAGGTCAAACCTTTCTTTAATTTCCTGACCAAAGCTGCTCTCTGAAAATGGATGTCGACATTTGGGGAAAGGAATGAACCAAGTTGCACAGCTTGTCGCTCTGCGTACTCTAAATCCAACTTACAGAGGCCCCATGCCCATTTTTTACAATCTATTTACAATCATGGAGTACTTCAACACAGGTGCCAAGGAAAGAAAAACTCTGACCCAGTTTGTTCTCTGCTGGACTCCTGTGTTATTGGCAATTCGTGGCCTCTGGCTCAAGCAGCCTGTCGCTCAGGCTCATTGTGGCTGGTTAATTGTTGGAACATAACCGCAGACCACTTGTGTGCAAACATGGCACATCACTGTTTGGCTATCCTTGTCATAGATTAGCCAAATCAAACTCACTTAGCCATGCAGTCATAAAACACTGTCAACTACAAGTCTTACCTTTTACTGTAGGCCTACTGAATTTGTGATCACTAGCTGAGTCAACATATCAGTAGAAACTAGAATCTTCAGAGTGCTTTTGGTTTGGCAAACCAATAAGCCTTGCCTTCAAGGCCATTGCAATCAATGCACACACAACATTCACATTCACTTACACTTTTAAGTTACAGCTCACATAACTGGATAAAACGAAGGGCAACAATGGACATTGGGAAGACATTTTAGTCACTGATTCATACCACATTTGGCTCTGAATGAGAGCTTGCTCTCTGCTCTACTACAGCTTTTAAAATGTGTTGCATTAACTGTTTCATCAGATTGTCTGTGAAAAATCAGTGGTCATCATCACCTGCTAGACAAATTTCTGCGGGGTATTTTAGCTCCTTTCTACTAATTTAAAGCATAATTTTCATGCACAGCACACACTGGGGGTGTTTTGAGAGCCTTGCTTGACCTCATTTCATCACCTATAATTAAAGTAAGTTGATTCAGCCATGCAATCACAAAATACAGAATTTACAGGACACTGAAGTAATTAAATAGCTAGGATGCCTGCAGCAAAGTATCAGCCTGTGCCAAGTTTCACACTATCCATGCAAGTTTGTGATGCTCACCGTCTGAAGGTTTGACCTCAGTTGGTTCCACTTCATCCAGCATGTAATGTTCAACCATCAAGCCTGAAACCATACAAGATTTTCAAATATTTACATTTGCAGGCTTTGTATGGTTTATCAATATTAACGACACAGAAGTACTTTACTGCCTCAAATTTGAGCTTCCTCTTTATCAATAAAGAGCAAACAAACAACAATAACAAAAGTTGGCTTGCGAAATTACCCTTTATTTCTCTTTTCCAAATACTTCAACTAGGGTAAGGTAACCAACATGCATTCATGTGTGTGCATCTGGGTTTGGATGTGTTGCAAACATACATCTAAAGTTTGAACATTGTTGTCAAGCTATGTTATCATTTACGTCAGCAACTGTTCCACAAGCATACAGATTCCTTGCATTCAAATGGTATTGACAAAACATATTAACTAAAGCTGCTGCCCTAGGCCACAAGATGTGACAGTTTATTAACTGTTTCTTGCAAAGCTACATGTTACTTATATATTTTTTACTTAAGTTAATTTAACAATTTCTTTTAGTACATTACTTGAAGCTTTATATGCCTTTGGCTTTGGGCAGTTTGATCACATATAAGACCCTTGTTGAAAACTTTTTGGGGCTAGTCCACCATGACACAGTTGGATTGGAGCACACTCCAAGCTGACTGTGCAGCATTAATTTACATTATTTGTTAGTTTTATGTTAATGATAATCTTTACACTGATGCATGTGTATTCTATAAATTATGAGATCCAAACACATAAAATTAAAAGGATCAACGGAATGTTATTTATTAGGACAAAACACAACACACAAATTTTCAGGGTAATCCATTTATCAAGCTACAAAATGACACTTGAACACATAAACCGAAAATGAACACTGTGTTTTGTCCCAATAAATAGCATTCTTTTGAAACTTTTATGTGTTTGGATCTTGCTTTAGAATGCCAGCACTCATTTTTGTTTCAGATTTTTATAAATTATTATGCTTGTATTGTTCAACACTTTGAGACACAGGGCAGACACTTTACAAATTTCTATCATGTAATATGTGCATGGCTGCTGCACACATACAATGTTGGCAGTCTGACACTTCCACTGACATGTAAACATGCCACAGTACAAAGCTATTAGTTATGTTATACAGCCAACAAACACTGGTTATCTACAACACACACACACACACACACACACACACACACACACACAGATGTGTCTCATATGTGTGTGTACTGAAATGCATACCTATAAATATGGAGACACATATCCTCAAAGACACTTGTTATATTGCCTTATTTTGCATACATGTAATGATGTATGCATACATGTTTGTTTTTAGGTTAAAAAGGTTGATGCACCAGAAGGGGAAGTGCAGGTGTTTTTCATGACACAACAGGGATAACATACCTGTGACAACTACTTGTGTACATGCCCATACATGTACTGGTTCATGACCCTACCTGTTCATACTTTCATTCCGATTAACCACTAAAATCTTGAAGTTAATTTTTTCAGCATATGAAAAAATCAATAAAAAAAATCCTTCGTTCAACCAGTACTTTGTTCAATGAGCAGGAACTATTTTAGTTCTGCAGAGAGTGAATTCTGAAACAAATGCTACAGTCACAAGCAGATGACTTTTGTGTTCATCGTGCTTACGGACACAGCAGGTGTCACTTAACTGTTGCATTTTCAATGTGAATTTTCTCAAATACAACAAATGATGTCAGTGATATCAGAAAATAAGTTTATTTTTTACAGTTTTCAGGTTACATGCAATGCATGCATTGTGCCTATACTGAAACAACTTGTGATATTGTCCATGAACAATCTTCGCCCTGTAGCACTTCTGCTGTGATGAAAGTATGCGAATGCGTGGTCCTCTGTAAACTGGAAAATTTAGTGAAAAATTACACTGACCCATTACAATTTGCCTACAGGAAAACAGGAGTACTGATGATGCTGCTTTATACAATTTAGAATATACTCACATTTAGAGAAAACAGGAAGTACTGTAAAAAGACTTAGATTTTTCCAGTGCCTTCAATGCAATACAACCACATTTACTTATTCAAAAACTTTTAAACATGAAATTGCCATCATCTGTTATTTGATGGATCTTTGATTACCTTACAAATACAAAACAGACTTCAGTATGTAATGCTGAATGGAGTACTGTCATCTGCTGTAAGTACAAACACTGGTGCATCACAAGGTACAGTTTTATAACTTTTTCTGTTTTCACTGTCATGTTTTCACTGACTGTAGAAGCACTGATGAGTCATGTCCTTTAATAAAATTTGCAGATGATACAGAACTAGTTGATTTTTTTTTTTTAAATCAGAAAAAAATGAAGATGCACTATACCACAAGCAGACTGAAAACTTTGTGAACTGGCATGATAAAAATTACTTGTATTTGAATGTTTCCAAAATGAAACAGATGTGCAGTGATTTTAGGAAGAATCAAAGATGCCCCAAACCAGTCAACAGTATAGGAGAACTGAAGTAGTGGAGAGGGCAAACACATAATAATTATTTATTTTATATAGTGCCTCAACAACAATTATATGAGCTCTTATTAGTCTTAACAATGTACAGATCAACAAATGCAATAAAACACACAATATGTTACTTAAATTAGCTGAAAACAACAATTTAAAAAGATAAATTCTGTCTATACATATTTCAATTCACGCATATTCAATTTCAAGATTAATTTTAAAACACAGCATTTGGAATATATATATGAATTTAGACATTAAAACAATCTGCAAGTAATGCACTTCACACACACACACACTCACACTAACAGTAACACACTACACATGCACATCCACGTGTGCATCCATAATGGAGTATACCATTACCACTTTGAAAACATATAGCTTATTTAAAACATTAAAGTTTAAACAACAATCAGTATCTAATCACAGACAAATAAAAGCAGCATAACTAGAACAATGTTTACATATACAGCATTGTTTTCAGGTTAAATAAAAGTTTAAAACATAATAAATTTAAAGCTAGTAATAAAACAATTATACATAGTTCATTTGCTGTGCACCCTTTCTCATCTCTCTAAATGAAATAGACTTAGTGCCAAAAGGTGTGCAAATGGGGGTTGGATTTTTGACTCAATAAAATCTGTTTCAAACACTTTGTCTTGTTGTCGCTTTGTGTGTGCGTTCATAATTGGTCAGTATCACAGTGGAAACAATATGAGCTCCAAATCTAGAACAGCTGGAGAAATATTTTTTGAAAGTGAAAAGCGCCACAAAATTTGACCCCTGAAAACGGACATGCTCACAGTGAGTACTTTCGATGCTTTCATTCACATACATGACGAATCAAAACACTACCTCAGTCACCGATTTGCACAGAGGAGATATCGCTTTACACAGTACATATAAAATCGATTATCACTAAGTTTTGTTTTTGGAGTTAGAGGCTCCGAAATATTCCTCGGTCGAACATTATGTGTGTTGAAATGTTTCGTGATCCGCAGACAATGTATTGAAGAACGGACTTTCTCTTTCATCAAAACTTTACTCCAGTCACTGTGGTGCATCACTGCATCAGGCGCCAATTTTTTATTTTACTGCCAAATGTCTGGGTAGTTTTTAAAATATATTTTGCCATTCCGAATAAAATTGTTGCAATAAATAACGTTCAAGAACGGATTAGATTAAACAAGCAAAAGGATTTTTTTTTAGTTTTTGCGCTTTTGCATTACTTCCGGTCGGCCATGTTACACATCCGGGTCATTTGCTTTTAGCACATGGCCGCATGGAAGAGACGTTCTAATATGCGAAAGGTGTGTGGTAATATTTTTGAAGACCGTAACGTTCAACTTTATTTAAACGTTCATCGCAGATTTGGCGGAGATTTTGTCAAATCTTCCGGTTATACGATGATATTTATATTGGTATATGCCGAATCTTTTAAAAGTATTGGAATGTTAGCATACAGAGTGAGTTTTTGTTGCTGTCGATCTAAAGTTTGTTCAGATGCTTTCGTAAATTTGTTTTCACCGAGTTTCTTACAACATGGGTGCCTGTTGAAATCGTAATGTGTGACAGCAGATTGGTTATAAACAGTATATTCTGATTGTACTCTTTACATTTTTTGCTTGCACTTAACACAGTTCGTTTTGTTTACAAACTACGTCTTCAAACAAATCACCATATATGGTAGACAATTCGAATTTACACAGGTTAAAGTCATCAAGTTAGGTGTTGAACATTACGATTACAACACGAGCTGTGGAAATAATAACATTCAACATAATTATAGTGACCATGCCTGTCTGCCTTTCAGAGTTCTAAAAATGTAAGGTGCCAATCTTAATAGCATTCTTTGGCTGTGATATTTTTAGTAATATTTATTAAGATTTTTTATATATTATTATTATTAATTCTTTCACTTTTAAGTTAACTGTTCAACTATTTTTGTCCTAGGCACCCCAGTCAACATCACCAAGAATCGCATGGATGACAGGTTGCATGTGTTTTCCTGTGACACCCAAAAGCAGCAAAAGTTGCACTCACTCTTACTTGCTCCATTTTCTCTTACAAAACACTTACTTGTTTGTTAAATAATAAGTATTACTTATTTTGTTATGAAAAACAAAGTACCATGTTGTCTCATTAACGTTATGTTATCCCCTACAACAAAATTAATGCAGCAAAAACTGTTCACATGGAAATAGTTATGTCTTTATACTTTACAGTAATAAAAAGTTACTGATTTATCATTTTCATCAAGAAACAAACAGCATTGTACATCTTGCTGAAATAGTAATGTTCAACATATTTCTTACATCATTTGCTATGTCAAGAAAGCTTAAATTTAGGGGGAAAATCATCAAATCTTCCTTATCACATATTGTTCTATTAAAGAATAACTGTTTATGTTTCAAAATGTGTTGCTTTTTATTCATTTAAAAAATGTTCACTATGCGTAGCATGCTGTTCTGTGTGACACAGAACAACAACAATTCACTTGGTGATACTCATGTGGATCACATCTTGTAAGATCTGTTGGGTTTTCGCAGTTAACTGCATGATTAGCTGCACAGTGATGTGGGCTTGTTGCTTGTAGTGTGTAATGTTCAACATTTTGTCACAAATCACACTGAAAGTCAAATTTCTCAGGAACGAAGAGCAGCACTGCCTTCTCCTTTCACTGGTGGATGACTTCACATGTGTTCATTCAAAAAATGCGTTACTCACTCACATCCTGTCAACTTTATTTTCTAGTACCTCTGTCCTCTTTTCTTGCACACCTTTGGCACTAAAACATAATAAATTTAAAACCAGTAATAAAACATATATAAAAGATCATTCATTTATTCAATTATTGTGTGCCCTTTCTCCCCCCCCCCCCCCCCCACTCTACAACAGCTGTTTCATGAACAGATCGGTCTTTAGTTGTTGTTTTTTAATGTGACCAGGCACTGGCTCTGTCTAATGTGTGCATGGAGTGAATTCCACGTAGCTGGACTGAACACACTTACACAGAAAATGATATTTTTCCATAAGTATTCAGAGAGAATCGTGGAACAATTAAGAGGGAAGAGTCTTGAGATCTTAGTGTTCTAGTGGCTTTGTAAGTTTGGAGAAGCTCACACAGATAGGAGAGCATAGCAACAGAGTTGAGGCATTGGTTACATAGGGTAGAGACCTTCTATTCTATACTAGCTTTAACAGGCAGCCAGTGGAGTAGCATTTTCACGCCATGGTTTACGAAGGACAAGTCTGGCAGCACTATTCCGTATGTATTGAAGCTTTGCAAGTTTGTGATCAGGAAGGCCAGCCAAAAGAGAATTACAATAATCAAGACGGGATAGAATGAAAGCTATAGCCAATGTATTTGCAGCATCAACAGTCAGGAAAGAACGGATCTTACTGATTCTATGAAGCTGGAAATATAAAACTTGACACAACTGATTCACCTGCATTTCCACTGGCATTGAGAGAGACTCATCCAAGAACACACCAAGATTCCATACTGATTCAGAGAATTCAATCTCACAGTCCTGAAAAAACGTCAAGTTGGTGCCGACTTGCTTTACCTTTGACCCAGTGCCAATGGTAATGAGTTCAGTTTTGTCATCAGTCATCTTAAGTTTATTTCCTTTCATCCAGACACCCACTTCTTCTATGCTAGATGTCATGTCTCTAACCAGGCTAGAAAACTCTGATGGTGCAGCGGAATCATGTAGCTGCGAATCATCAGCAAAAAAAAAAAAAAAAAAAAAGGTAAGTGGTACCTAACTGCTGGATAACAGCCCAAAGGTTGGGTGTACATGGTGAACAGAATGGGTCCAAGGACCGAACCCTGAGGCACTCTATACTTCAAGGTCAATGGAGCAGACTGAACGTCATTCACCAAGACAGACACAGTTCAGTATTTGGGTGTGGTTTTTGATAGTAAACTGAACTGGAAAGAGAACACAAATTCTGTGCTGAAAAAAACCCATTAACTCGAGAATTTGTTGCATATATGAGAAAGCTGAGAGTGAGATCATTTGGAGTCAATTCAGAGTGGACTGTAGTAATTTGAAAAAGACCTGTTTAAAAAAGAGAGAAAAAAAGAAGGTCATGTTGTGGGGAAAGCCACTGGGCAGTTTTAACACTCTTTTAAGACTGTACCGGGAATAAAAAAAAATCATACACATCCAATGAGATTATATCTTTGTTAGCAGATGCAGCAACAGGAGTGGAGGATTTTTACTCCTGAGAACAAATACAAACCATTATACAGCCTCACCCTTGGCTCTGTTAGTTTTTAATGAAAATGATACCAGTCATTAACTATGTGTGCACGTGTCAGGACGTCTGCTGAGGATGATAGCTTTCCAAGGAAGGGTGGGGAATGTGTGTACCTAATGATTTTGTCTGAGAGTTTGTATGTTGGGGTTTGTCAGAGAAAACATTATTCCAGGTTTGCTAGGTATTACTATTACTAGTATTAGCATTAGATCACTGCTTTAGCATTATATGCATATTGAGAGACAGGGGGTGTATGTCTAAAAAGACTAAGAGTGTGTATACATGCGTGTGTTTCATGACTCTGAATTATTATGACATGTGCAATTCACTTCTTTGTTGTGCGTTAATGTATAGGATCGAATGATAGCTTAAAGTTCCCACTGGGTTGAATGTGCATAAACAATGAATTATAAATCATCAAAACATTCCAGGAAAGATTCTCTCCTTACACCCACATGTGTGTGTGCACACACTCAAAGCGCACCTATGCACCCACACACGCAATTTCAAACTTGCTCCCGCATTATATATGCATGCCCACACAACACGCACTTGCACAAATAAAACACACACATGAGTGCTTGCAAACACATACACACAAAAGTGAACAACAATACAAAAGCACGTGACTCGCAATACCTGATCAAGCTAGGACTGCTTTGCTAATACTATAAAAACTAACGGCTCTTAGTTCAAAGGCCTTGGAAATATAGATTGCAAGTGGAAAGGATAGTTTGGCACTGCTATTGCTAACACTGTAACAGGATAGCCACCTTAACTCAGAATCAGATGGACAGTTATAAAACTTAGCTGGCAAATACGTTTCTCTTACTGTGTGTCTTAGTCTTAGCATTTTGTATTTTGGGCATGTTATTGTTAACAGAAAATGAATTTCTGAATCACTGGTGTCACAAAATGGACAGGTAGAGAGCGAGACACCCAGAGCGAGTAAAAGAGAGTGACAGAGACAGAGAGAGAAAATGAGCGTATCTTTACGCTTTTGTAAGAGCTCCAGCATTGAGTCCAGGCTCCTAGTCCTATCAGATGGGGCACCATTATGCATAAATTTTATTAAATAATCTATTATTATTATCATCAATTATTATTATTATGTGTACATGCATATAATATATATTTTTTTTACCCAGTTCTTCCTGACAGGAATGGCTGACTAGTTCTATTGTATAAAAATTATTAAAATAAAAACAGCGCTGGAAAATGAAGAGCAGTTGTGCACAAATGCACACACTCAATGACTCATAGTCATACACTGATAATAATTACACACACACACACACACACACACACAGAAAAAAAAATTAAGTCCCACAGCGTTGCAGAAGTGGAATTACATTTTTTTAAAGAAAAATCAGATTGTGGGTACTCTCTCTTGACTTAGCTGGGTGCGTCACATTAAGATTAAACCCTGCATCAAATTTATCAATGGGGCGTTTTCTCTGACAAACCCCAACATACAAACTCTCAGACAAAATCATTAGGTACACATATTCCCCACCCTTCCTTGGAAAGCTATCATCCTCAAGGAATAATTAAATACAAGTGCTTTCAACAGAAAGTCTTTGTCAGGTATAAGAAGATAGAAAATAATAAAAGAAGGAAGTAAAGAAGAAGACAGACAAGGAGTTGTCTACCTTTTTCTTTGCTTCTTTCATTATTTTCTTTCTTCTTATACACAATGAAGACACTCTGTTGAAAGCACTTGTGTTTAATTGTTGCTTGTGTTTCATTGTATAGGTGAGTACATTTCTCTAGAGCTGTTCTACTGTGTTATTTCCTAGTTTATCATCCATTAGTTGCAAAATGCTGGAATGCATTTTTCATGCAAACTGAACACACTTTCTTTTCAATTTTCACTGCTATTCATTTTTGCAATGCTATCCTCCCATCATAAGGATCCATGCAACATTGCAAGAGACACGATATTCAGTCTTTCAGATTTCGTAACACTATCAGCTGTTGGTAATTACAGTTCTTTAGAAGCACGTGGTCTTCCCTTTCCAGTGCTCGATATTTGAAAGATACCACCCAGGAAACCAGTTTTCATCAGAATATGGTACAATCACTTGATGTGACTTAGTTCCGTTGACACAACCTCTTTCACTTAAGAGTGACTACCCAGTGATCCTTCAGTCTTCACCCTGTCAAATCCATGGACTGAACTTTGATTTTGAAGTCTGAAACCTTCACCACTGGATTAGCAGTCCAATGCATCGTAGTATTCATACTAGTTTTTACTACTTACTAGCCAACCAGCCACTAAATGATGAATCCTAGGAATGAACAACTGCCTCTCACCTACATGATACATGACACATGTAGATCATGTACGTGCACACTAACAACTACAAGATGGTCGAGGAGCTGGTGCCAGCAATGCCAGCACTGAGAGACAGATTAATATAGATCATTTTCTTCTTTTCTTGACTCCCCAGAACGGCAGAAGCAAAGACGTTTGAAGATCAGAATTCAGATCCAGATCAACAGACTTTGTGCTCTAAAAAAAAAAAAAAAAAGTAGAAAACTACATCCAAAACAACTAGTGAACCACCGATGCTACACATAACAACTACATCCGAAACTACATCCGAAACAAGCACCGATGCTACACATAACACATTAACTGCTAACACAGTCATTACAGTGCCACTGCAACACAGAACAATACAATTAGTACAGTGAACTAGCTTACAACTGTAATACAACTTACAAGTATTTGTAACCACTCCTTCTTTCGAAGAACTATACAATAATACATAACCCGGAATCACTTAGACAACAGTCCACTTAGTAGTGAGTATTTTATGTCGGCCTTGGCTTCGGCCAAGCGCCAATAGACCACCACCGCTGCGCATCCGAACCCGTCGCCCGATTGCCAGATGCTACTGACGCATGCTACAGAAACAAAAAACACTAACCCTAAAAGTGATCTCACCCTTCTGATTTCCGACAGATCAAACAAACGCATACGAGCAAACTGTAGTGAATACATTTATAACCACTAAATTAAAAGTATCCACATGCTTTTCACTTTTGTAACCCACCTACCTCATTTTGTGCGCCATTCGACTTTACTACTTACCTCCCCTGAGTAAACATTTACTCCCTCCCTTGCTCAGCTTTCAAACTTTGCCTTTTAGTTTGGTCGTCTGACAAAAATTCAGAGCGACATTTATAGCCAATTAAGAATGTACACCTTTATTTAGGCCTATTTCACACAGTGTACGGCGGCGGCGGCGAGGGGAAATGGGAAAACAACTCTGGGTACATGCGGTTGAGTTGAAAGTCTGGTAACTGCGTCGCTCTCCGGCGACTATGTAAAACTAAAAGTAAGCTTGATGTTTTACGTCCGACTGTGTCATGTCAGTTTGGGTTTCTTTTTGTTGGAAAATGTCCGTTTTGTTGCAACAAAGTCGATAAGCAACAAAACGGACATTCCACTGCATAGGGCAGTCATTATGCGCCAAATCAAGCCATAACTGACCGGCAAGAAATTAATATTTAACTTGATACAAAAGTTTAACTGAGGAAAACACAACGGGCACTTCCTGACCATGCACCCTATCACGACGACCTGAACTGAAATGGCTCGACTAATTTGTTAAAAAGCGAGAGAGAGAGAGAGAGAGAGAGAGAGAGAGATTAATCTGTGACTGAACCGGTTTGGCCTAGCGGTAAGGCTGGTAAACCGCGCCGAACTGGAACTCGGTTCGATACCGCTTCGGCTTCTCTTTCTCAGTCTTCAAAAACTGAGGTTGTGTTTGTGGACACTGCCTTGTGACTTTGTCCATCACTTCCTAATGAAACATTAAAATGGCTTCCATCGCTGCCCATCTTAATGCTGGAATCATTCTGGTGGTGACAGTGCAGCGATAGGTATATAATCTCCTCAGTTCTTCCCCCCCCCCCCCCCCCCCCCGGCCATACCCCCCTCCCCTCCCTGTCCCTAGTAAGCCTCATGGTTTCTGCGGACGTTAAGCACCATGTTTACTTAGAGAGAGAGAGTCAGTCATAGTTCAGTGAGAGTCGAGGTGGCCGTCCTGGGCTGTCCATCCTAATGACTCGAACCTCATGGTTTCCGTGAATGCCGTAAAGCTATCCACATGCTCAAACCAAAATAAACCATGTTCAAGCATTGGTCTCAGCTTGTCCCTAACATGTCAACCGGACACCCGAGGACACTAAGCATCACCTGAAGAAGAAGAGAGAGAGAGTCGATAGTTCAGGAGCTGTGTGAGAGTTGAGGTGGCCATCCTGGGCTGTCCGTCATAACAAGCCTCATGGTTTCCGTGGACATAAAGCAATATGGAACCACTGATGCTCACACATTGGTCTCAGCTTTTCACTAATATGTCAACCAACATCAGAGGACTTTAAGCATCACCTGAAAGAAGGAAGAGAGTAGTCATAGTTCAGGAGATGTACGGGAGAGTCAAGGTGGCCATCTGGGGCTTTCTGTCTTAATGAGCCTTATGGTTCCGTGGATGTAAAGCAGTATTGAACCATGCTCACGCATTGGTCTCAGCTTGTCCCTAATATGTCAACTGACATCCGAGGACATTAAGCAACACTGGAAGGAAGAGAGAGAGAGTCGGAGCTCAGGAGCTGCGTGAAAATTGAGGTGAACGTCCTAGGCTCCTGTCCCTAATAAACCTACGGTTTCTGTGGATGTAGAGCAACACTTCAATCAACATCAACAAGAGAGAGAGAGAGAGAGAGAGAGAGAGAGAGAGAGAGAGAGAGAGAGAGAGAGAGAGAAAAGTTGTCTGCCTGCTTTTTGATCCCATCATTTTCTAGTCCAGGTTACCCTTAGTGTAAGCAAATTCTTTTCTGGCTGATTTCAAGTTAAATACTGAGGGGGGATAGCTCATTGGTTAGACAGAGCGTCAGACTCGTGATCAAAGGTCCCGGGTTCGAGTCCCAGCAGGAGCGGTGGGAGAATTTTCTTCTCCAGGGTCAACTTTCTGTGCTGACTCTTATTTTGGTATCCATTGCACCCCCGTGTTCCCACAGTAGCACGTAAAAGATCCCGGTCATTCTGCCAAAAGTGCAGTTGGCAGTTTACAGCTAAACACACATACACCCTACCTATGTGGCTTTGAATGAAGTAACACTGTAACCTGGTGCAGGGTTGAATGGTGTACACAGAACTTGCACCGAAATGGCAGCATTTCATGTGGCACCAGCCATGCAACATCCACAGAGCACTACCAGTACACCACTTCAGTGGATATTAATAATATGCTCTATAAAAGGATACAGTCACTCATTCAGAATCACATGCCAATGTGCTCAGTGAGTCTGCTCGAGAGAAGAGAATAGCGCTATATAAAAGCTATGAATATTAATAATAATAAATACAGTACTTACACCTTCAGCCTTGACAACAAGTTGAATATGCTTAAGAACGTGCTGGGGAATTTCTTTTTTCTTTGAGTTATCCTTTTGGCTTATCCATTGATGCTCTTGCACTGCAAGTTGCAGAAAGTATATTGAGTTGTGCATTTTTCGTTTGTTATTTTTGTTGTTCATCTTCTTTGAGTTAGGCAGCCACCTTTGAATGAGCAGAAAACTGCTCAGAGATTTTGCTGCCCTTTTGGGGGGTCTGCAGAGTCCTATAAAGTGGTATAATTGTAACCAGTTGTTGTTGAGTGTTGCTTTACGTCCACAGAAACCATAAGGCTTATTAGGGACGGGAGCCCAGGACGGCCACCTCGACTTTCACTGACACAGCTCCTGAGCTCTGAAATTAGTCAAAAGATTCATCTTTTTATTGTTTTTCTAGTTTGTGCCGATAACTGTGCCTCTAGCTAAATTTCATGTTTGTAAGTGTCCTCTCCTTTTTCCGGGGAGGCTCTGCCCCACCTCTTGTTGCCCTGGCAAATGCGCTCCCAAGTAGGTGTTACTTGGCGCCGACACTGAGCCTTCTAACTAGGATAGTCTTTGTGATGCGATTGAGTCCAAAGTAGTTTATAATCCAACATATTTCCTGCACTTTTGCCTTTTGGTTGGCATAGTAAGACTAGTATTTTATTATTAAGTTCGATGTTAGGCATATTTAGTAAACATATAATGTTTTTATTTAGTTATGTATAAGAAAAGGTTGTATTTTAGTATAAAGATGATAATGGTTATAATGACTAAATACAGTGTACTTGTGGAGGGCACTACTTTTTGGTAGAGAGTATTAATCTGGGTGATGCATGTCAATCCCAGAGCTCGGGCACAGAATTTCAGTCTTTTTTTCAACGCCAGCCAAGCCGCAAGGCAGCTGAGTTTTAATATTCGCTTGGCTGTGTGCAAGAACTGACTTTTCTACAATTTTATGCAAGTATGCTGAAAGATGTTGTTTATTTACTGTGCATATATTCAAGCATTGGCAGTGAATTGTTAAGAGCTATAAATCCATTTACTTTATTAGATTTATAGTGGTTTGTCAAAAAAAATTAACGACTTTGTTCGCGCATGACACAATGGATGGTGTATTCGTTTGGCCGTTTTTTGGTATTGTCTCGGAGTCTGACTGACTTGAAGATATTGGTTGTACTTTTAGTATGTTGGTAAGACGTTTGCGCCTATGTTCAGTCTCGCCTATTAGTGTCAGATGTGGGTAGCAACATGCGCGTCTGGCCAACTGTTGGGATAATCTTGATAATATGATCTTAATGTGTTTCAGTGAGAGCTAGAATAACCTTCATGTTATAATTTCTCTTGTAATCTTTTATTTGTAAATGATGATGATGATCATAGTGTGAGGCGTCATGTCCTCGGATGTCAGGTTGACTATTATCTGTAAAAGCATGTTTATTTCTTTATAGTATTGTGAGCAAGTGCTCTTTGTATACGTTTTACAATACTGAATCCCGCCCCTGTGTTAACAGATCCACAGCAATTTCATTACTGTACTGATAGTAACCCGGGAACCAGAGCAGACAACGCTTTTGTTTTGAAGCGCGGCGTGTGGCGTAACGCCACATGGCCTTCACACAGCCGACCGGCGATAGCCGCCAGGTGCGCGCCATTTTCAAATCTGTTTTTCTGCCTTAACATTTTGACCGCTTGTTTGTTTACCTACTCTTTGTTTACCTACTCTTTATTTACCTAGTCCTTTTTATGCACCAAGCCATGAGTAATATATCTTGGCATCTTAGAATGTTTATCTAACGTTTATTTAGACACAGGATCGAGATTAATCAGTAGCCGATGCCTCTAACTTACTTCTTTATTCTTAATGTCCTTGGATGT
Source organism: Alviniconcha strummeri (assembly GCA_963584105.1). Lineage (NCBI taxonomy): Eukaryota > Metazoa > Mollusca > Gastropoda > Provannidae > Alviniconcha > Alviniconcha strummeri. Next base: position 11,031,127 of record OY757550.1, read on the forward strand.
CAGATGACATATTAGGGACAAAAGATGCCTCTCTAGGTCCATTCTTTTTATAGCCGTCGTCTGCATGGCGCGCTTTGTTTAGTACTAGTGAATAGTAGTGAAACATTGTTTTGATTCAATTAAAGTAATTCTGTGTCGATCAATGCTTTGTCAGATGGTATTTTGCTTAGCTGACTTCATGTTTAGTGTTTATTTTGTGTTGAAATTAACTTATTAAGTATTGTTTACTGTAGAAGCCAAGTTGTATTCCAGACTATTTAATATCACTATCAGCGCTGCTGCGACTAAGATAACGTGCCCCAGGCGAAAGTTTGCACTGATTGTTTTAGTACTAGTCTTTGAATGTGTCTAGCTTCTCTTACAGAGCGTTGTATTGTAATTGTTATGTACCATTTTAACCGTGGGAGCATGCTCTTTATTCCGATGTAAGTTTTAGTAACATTTATATTTTGTACATTGTGTTAGTTGTGATTTAGTTGTACGAATCTGTTTATAGACAGGCGCTAGCCACGCTTTCCACTCTTGTTGTAAATAAAATAAGTCATGTGTGTACATTTTGTTTATACGGTTTAAAAGATTGTAACTGTAGCTTTCATTTGATGTTTTTCATGTTTTAATTGGATTAGTTATTTTAAGAGGAACTGTATTTGTGCGGGCCAGGGAAACACAATCGTAAGCCATTTTGTGGTCCAGAGGGGCGATTTTACTGTAGCGATAGCGTGTGTTCCCTGTGGCCCGCGCCGTTCTCTTATCTATGCGTGAGCGTGAGGATTTTGTGCGTGCTGAAAATTGTCTGCGGCTGAGCAAGTAAAACCTGATTGCTGCCATACGCCTGCTGTGGTCTCCACTTTATTGACTCCGCTGCCTGTGTCCTGTCCTTTGACCACTCCTCTCCATTACAGTATTAATCTTTCAAATATGTTTCTCTTTCTGTTTCATTGTGCTAGTCATGATAAGAATGTGACACAAGGCGATGTGTCTGCATTAGGTTGTTGCCTCTAAAGCTATTCCAGATGTTAACTGTTCATGAACAGGCTTGATAACATTGAGTGAAGTGCCGCGCGGCAGCCTCGGTCCCCTTTTCTAAGGCAGCACTTGGGTCCAGTGTTACTCAGCCCGGCCGGACCACAGCATAGATAATAGTCCATGGGCTAGGTATCAAACCCCCCCCCCCCTCCCCCCCCCCCATTTTTGGAGACAATGATTTTTGGATAGCTCAGTATGTGTCTTTTCAATATCTGCTTGTCTGCAAGATGAACTATTCTGCTTTTAGGGATTATCTGAGATGGTACATAGCAGCTTAATAGCATCTATTAAAATGGGGTGACACCCCTACAAATCCCAAACAACAGGCAGCTATACCATTCTTTGGACACACAGAAATACTGCACATGCTGGTATCAATGGGTAGCACTGCTCTTGCGGCTGCTGTTGTCTTACCCAGGTATGGTGGCCTGAATTATGCGTGTGGGATTAATGAAGATTAAAAAATAAAAAATGTCACATTGCATAATTTTGTACAATGCTCGTGTAAAATATTGAACAAAAGTGCTTCATTTACCACCAAAAATATCATGGCGACTGAAAGAGTTGTAGAGAATGTTTGATTAACACCTGCATTAATGGATGACGTCACGGAATAGAATATACTCAAGTTCAAAACTTAAGCAACCTTTTACAGAAATGCACATATGTTCAAATCTCAATAAACTACTTCCTCAAAACCGCTACAGTTGCTGTCTTATTCACTGGTCTACCTCCATTTAACCTGAAATCAGTTTCACAGTGCTCTATACCCCATGGAAGATAGGCGAGAAGCATGCCCGATGTATGTACGGAGGCGGGGATAGCTCAGTGGTTAGAGCACCGGACTCGTGATCGAAAGGTCGCCGGTTCGAATCTCTGCAGGAATGGCGGGAGAATTTTCTTCTCCAGGGTTAACTTTCTGTGCTGACTCTTATTTCGGTGTCTGTTCCACCCCTGTGTTACTGCAGTAGCACGTAAAAGACCCCGGTCATTCCGCCAAAAGTGCAGGTGGCAGGTTACAGCTAAACACGCATACACCCTACGTATGTGGCTTTGCATGAAGTGACATGGTGCATGGTTGTATGGTGTACACAGAACGCGCCGAGATGGCAGCAGTTTCATGTGGCACCAGCCATGCCAGCGCTGTAAGTACACCACTTCGGTGGATGTACAAAAACGTGCTATAAAAAGCTATTCACTCATGTAGAATCACATGCGAGCGCAGTGAGTCTGCTCGAAAGCGGAGAATAGCGCTATATAAAAGCGATCCGACTAATAATAATGTAAAACTTACCAGCTTTGCCTTTGTTATGTCTCAGTAAAACAGTTTAGGTTTAGGAGCCTGATGCCACCAGATCGCATCTCTGGTTGGCTTAATTCAGTATGCTGGACAGTTTCATGTATCAGCTTGCAGTCAGCAGGCTCTTTGCTATTATGCCAAGAATACAGACGAACAACTAGGAAATGTCAAAGATATTCACCAAAGTGATTGTCCACACTGTCAATGATTTGACAGATCATTACTGACTTTCTGAAATTGTTATCTGATACAGAAAAAAGAAAGAAAAATTAAACGCATTACTCTCTTTATTTCTTACTGCTTATCATTATAGCTTGGGTGTATTTTTCCCAGCCAAAGATACCAAAGCCGGTGCAATAGAAGGTTGCCAAACCTGAATGTCCCTTACTTTTAGTGTCACTGAATGCATGTCCAGCTTAGACATATATGTCAGCCTCACACCTGAAGCCATCAGGATTCTCAAGCTCTGTGTATTCTTGATAGTCATCTTCCTTTTGGGGTTGCTGCAACTGGATTTTAACCAGGTCTTGCGGAAATGAAAAAACAGTCTGTCCAGTATACCTCCCACTTTTCCATTCACAGTATGCACGCCATGGCCATCTGCTCGAGGAATGGTTTTAGTTGCCTTAACTGCGGAATATCAAGAGTGCTTGAAAGCTGGCCCTTTCGATGTGCATTATCAATGCATCTCTGCATGGTTGCATTGTGACTGTTCAACAAGGATGAGGTGTGTTGACACGTTTTGTTGACATCTGTCACTTATTTACCTCTACAGAGAAGATGCATGGAATGTTCCAGTTTCATAATTCTTCCTTAACGTGGTAATCTCTTTATCTCTAAACGATTCTGCCCATAACATACTGAACGATGTACTGAAAATAATGTTTATATGGTCTTGTTGGAAGCTTGCTCTTCAATGGTTTTAGTGTCTTTGATGGTTTCCTGGTGTCTGTCATCCTCTCGAGTGTAATCTCTCCGACAGGTGGCATGGTAATGAGCTTCTCCTTAGCTGTTTTTGACACACATTTGACTAATGTTTTCAACATGTTGTTTTCTTGTATTCAAGTCTTTTCACAAACAAGACATCTGTCACTGGGCAACAGCTAGCATTGTGGCTGCTGACGGATTTTCTGTTCTCGCTTTTTGGAGGATCTTACATCACTCCCTTCCGACGGGATCTTTTGTTTTAAAATAATTCTGCAGTCATTCATAAAGTAGCACAATGTGTGCTTCCCATGCAGATTCGGTATATACTCATATATTTCATCCACCATGTCAGGACTGGACCATTTCACATGTTTAAGTTATTTAGTTCTTGGATTTGTATACCTCATCAACCTCACAAGGTCACCTCAGGACAAATCACAGTCACAGTTTCTTACAAGCAAAAAGCTGGCTCATTGTTCTACACAGAACACAATCAATAGCGAACATCCCAGCCAAAACAGTCAATAATTAGCACATATCACTATCTACAACTGCAAAAAAGATACTTCCAGACAGATTCCCTGTAACGCATTCAGTACAAAATTAAAGAACAATTGATCAGATCACAAGTATGTCTAAATCACCTTTTTGAGGCACAGTAAAACACATTTTGGTACCTATTTATATTCTGCAGGCACTCAACATGAGAACCTGCTTAAATCAATTGACTATGAGCAGTGTGACCTATTTTATTTCGCAGGCTAACGCGGGAATTCGCTTCAGCCAAGACTAACGCAATTGAAAAGTATGGACAATTGTTCAATTTCCGCTTCCCCGGTCCATTCACCTTCATTTTTTCCAAAGTTTGGAAAAAAATGAAGGTGAATGGACCGGGGAAGCGGAAATTAGGACAAGGAAGAAATTATGGCACTGACTAAGCATATTTGGCTATATTCTGACCTACTCCGTGCTTTTAAGGGAAAACATTCGTCAGCTCTGGGGGTTTAACAGAGGGGACCTTAATATTTCTGATTCCGCAGTGCCCAATAACGAGGACACATTTATGACAAAGAGAAACGGAAAGGTACAACATATTAAACTGTTCAAACAATAAAACAATATATGGAAATGGCCTTTTTTGCCATAATAAATGAGTTGCTAAGAGACAAGGTCATCGCAATTTGGAATTCCATATAGTGCATTTATTAGAACCAGCACCACAGGCACAAACAGCAACAGCTCACTTGCAGACAACCTGAACTGTGTACTTTGATGGTCAAGGTACCCAGAAATTACCATGTGGTAAAATCCCTCCCCCCCGCCCCCCCCCCCGGGGGGGGGGGGGGGGGGTACGGGGGGGGGGGGGGAGGCGGGGTATAGGCTGGCTCATGGTCTATAATAGTTCAGGAACTGTGTGAGAATCGAGGTGGCCGTCCTGAGCTGTCCGTCCTAACGAGCCTTCTGGTTTCCGTGGACGTAAAGAATTATTGAACCGTGCTTCGGCATTGGCCACAACTTGTCCCTAATATGTCAACTGACATCTGAGGACATTAAGCATCACTTCATCATCATCATGCTCGATTCGCCATGACACTTGCGATGTAAACAAACATTCCTAGGTGGAGCATGTGAATAGATAAATGATAGGTTCTGTCATCTGTGTCGATCCAGTTTATTCTTGTAAATGTATTAGACTTAGATTAATTATGGAACTGCTGCACATGTCCTTTTCCCGGCCAGCTGTAGTGTTTATAATGTTCCGGCTTTGATAGTCATATTTAGTCCGTATTTATAATTTTTGTATTAGTATACATGTGTATTTTTGAATACTATGTTGTTGTGTGCTGCATCTGAGGCTTGTGAGGCTCACGTGTGAGATAATTACTGGAGATGTGGATATGATTGCATTATAATTATGTCAGATGGTTGGGACAATGAACTTCTGGTTACAGCAGTCTGGGTGGAGCATGCGTGGCCGCAGCTGATGACCGCTTGTTGTCCAGATATTTTTAGTCCTGAGGTACGTCCGATTTCGAGGCCTTTGTAGACCTATAGTATTGCGCTTACAGCATGACGTGTTGGAAGTTATTAGCCACCAGGTGCATGCCTGGAGGTGTATTGCGATTGTGTGGGTGTGGGTGTGTATGTGTGTGTGTTTAATCTTTTACTGATTTATTCTATTGATTGTATTGATCCGGAACAAAACCATAATGATCAGAATCGGTATTTTACTTCAGTAATGCATCTCTATTTTTGAGTTGTTTGTTCTTTTGTTGTTGGCACTGTTGTACTGTTGTACACTGTGGACCGATAATCGGTGTGAGCACTTTTGGTCGGGTGACTGTTTTTTTTTGCTATTATGTGCGTAGCAAGATGTTTGCTGAGCTGGCTCCTGTTTGCGGCTGCTACTGACTTTTTGTGTATTTTGGGGTCGAGAGACTAGTTACTAATATTGTTGACAACTTGTATGATGTCATTGTTGGTTATTTGTATATTTGTATGTATAATATTTTCTCTGGTGATATTCCAGGTTGGTCCGTGTATAATAAAAGGAGGAACTAACTGACGTGTTCCGTGACCACTTTTCCCCTACATACCACACGGTTAACATATGAAAAGAAAGGCAGAAAGAAGGAAAGAAAGAAAGGAACAAAAATTTTAGACAGGGGAGTGGGTGCTGTGTATTAACTACTTTGGGGTATCCGACTAGACCAATCCGGCTACCGTAGCGGACCCCGGGGATAAACCTCAATCGGCACGGCTCTAGCCTTCACTTACCCCTTTTCGTTAATACTTGTTAGAGACCTAGTAGGGAGCAGACCCTGGTCGCGAAGGAGCCAGGGGTGGGTGCTCTGGTCACTTCTTGGGGAAGACCGTTCCACTCTGGGATGTTCCTAGGAAAGAAAGTCATCTGTCTATATATGCTGTCCGGTGGGATGGAATGTCATAGGTGAGGTTGTGGATGTGCCGGGTGGTTCTCCTGAGGTGGATGGATTTTGAAGGGCAGTATCTTGACTCAATGTGCATGAGGCCATGGTGGAACTTGTGGAAGGTGGTGAGGCGTGCTTGCTTGTGGTCTTGTGGGTCGGTGACATCATTGTGGCAGATTGTGTCATCTGCGGAGCATCTGCATGTAGAGCTTAGTCGCTCTGGTAAGTCATTTATGTAGAACAAGAACAGGCTCGGCCCAAGGACGGAACCTTGTGGGACACCGGATTCCACTGGCACGAACGCTGATCTTAAGCCATTGACGACAACTGCCTGCTTTCTGTTGGAGCGAAAGTTCTCAATCCATCAGTTGACTCTTCCAGATATGCCATAATTATTGCCGGAGTTTATGGACAAGGAGGCTGTGGCTCACTTTATCGAAAGCTTTAGAGAAGTCCATGATTAGCACGTCTTCTTGGCATCCTTTTTCGGTGTTTTGTTTTGGTTTGCTCATGACGCAATCGTTGGAGCAGTCAAGCTTAAATATTTGAACGCTTGAAAGGTTTCGTTCGTGTTTTCCTGTGCAAAAGAGACATTTTTGATAGTGTAGTCGGTAACGGCATCTGTGATGCATGTATTGTAAACTTGCAAGTCTTGACCTCTGATCTTGGTAGAACATTTTTGACTCTTGTGTGAAGCATAAGAGCGCTTTTCCTTTGTTTTGTAGCGCACACGTTGCCCTGACGAGATGCACATTGCATGAAGCTCACGAGTGTGTTCAGTAATTATGCATCTGTTATAAACACACTGAATTAACTGGAGGTCACCTCCATCTGTCCGGACGTGTGTTTTCTGATGTTATAACTGCTGGTATGATCTCGTAGCTTTCAAGTTTTACATATAATATATACTCTACTGCATTAATCGGAGATCACCTCCGTCCATATGTGTGTGTTCACACATCCCTCCTCCATGGCCAGAACAAGACAAATGACAAGAGAGAAATTTGAAATTTTATTGCATATTAGCCACAGCCCGATACAAGTTAAGATAAAAGTTTAAAATCTGTAAAGTCACATCTCTTAATCACTCTGAAAATAAACTTTGCCAATTGAAACATATTTGTTTTGCTTTTCCAAGAAAACATTTTCCAATGAAGCCGTGACTGCACTTTGAGACATCGTTCAGAAGTTTTCCTCGGATGTCAACATATTATTATGTTAATATGCAGGGGACAACTGAAAAATAAGTGCTCTTCATTCTCTGTTGCATATGCACAAAATACACAATTTCTCTGCCGGGATGGTACAAGCACTGTAGTGATGTAGATTGTTGTTAATTGGTAGCACACCAAGTTACAGCTAGCACAATCCAGCCCTGAAGCAATATATTTCAGGGACTGAAAGGTATTGAAAGGTATTGAAAGGGACTGAAAGGTATTGCGCTGGTTCAAATACTGACTTAACATTGCGGTATGTAAAGTATCTGGCTTTATCTTGAATAGCTGCATTCCATTCTTCAATAAAATTGTCTGTACGTCTCTGTTTCAATTCACTTTAAAAAAAATCTTTGTCTCCAACCCCTTGTAACCAAACACAGTAAAAGCCATTTCTGTTTAATACATGCTTCACCTCAGTGACCCAGCATTTCTTCTCACTTTCATCCATTAGAATCATAATTTTCTAAGCTTGCTGATGTCATCCATCTTTAAAACACACAACCAATACTTTAAGCACCTTTAAGGTACTATTCACAAAAAGTGGGTATTGGCCAAGTTCACCATACACCATCTTGTTCAGTGTTCTCAGGGGAATCTCCTAAAACATGCTTACAAGCCATCATATGCACTGTTTCCATGTTATCAAGTCTCACCGTTCCCCAGATCTCAGATTATTCCGTCAACATGGGTTGAGTCATAATATCAAAAATCTTCAAAAATGTTTGTCTTGAATGATGAAAAAGTAACTCGGTGTTTTACACCCATTCAAACATTACAGTTGTATCAGGGCGATTTGAATGAAGAGACGGAGAGAGATCTTCTGCCAGAATAAAAATGAAACAATGCTTGCTCATGGGGTGGGAGGATTCTCTCCATCTAATGTTAACGGAGTGGGGATAGCTAAGTAGTTTGAGCACCAGACTCGTGATCAAAAGGTCCTGGGAGTCCCTGCAGGAGTGCCGGGAGAATGTTCTTTTTCGGGGTAAACTTTTTGTACTCTTGCTTTGGTATCCGTTCCACCTCCATCAGTGTTACCGCAGTAGCATGTAAAAGATCCCGGTCATTCTGCCAAAAGTACGGTAACTTGGTGTTTTACGCCTAGTCAACCATTACGGTTATATCAGGGTGAGTCCAAACGTGCAGGTGGCAGGTTACAGCTAAGCACACATTATTATTATTATTGTTTGCTCTTACATAGCGCTATTCTCCGTTCTCGAGCAGACTCACTGCGCTCGCATGTGATTCTACATGAATCACAAGTTTTTTATAGCGCGTTTTTGTATATCCACCGAAGTGGTGTACTTACAGCGCTGGCATGGCTGTTGCCACATGAAACTGCTGCCATCTCGGCGCGTTCTGTGTACACCATACAACCATGAACCATGTCACTTCATGCAAAGCCGCATATGCAACCTACCTATGTATCTTTGTATGAAGTGACACTGTAAACTTGCACACAGAACCTGCAGCAAGACGGCAGCAGTTTCAGGTTGCACTGGCCATGCAACAACCAAATAGTCAATACACCACTTCGTCGGACATTAAAAATGCACTATAAGAAAGCAGGAAGAAAAAATAAATAAAAACAATCACTCATTCAGAACCACATGCGACACGAATGCAGCGAGTCTGCTCGAGAACAGAGAATATTTCTATATAGTAGCGATCAATAATAATAAAAAGGCACAGTGTGTGACAGCTGGGAGAAAGCTGCGTGGGATGAAGGGTCAACCCACAGAGGGAGGGTCTGCCAAGAGCTGGTATTCCAGAAACGTGATGAACTGCAACCTTCTATTGTGACAAAGCAATCGCATGATAAACCAAAGCCAAGCTGCCTACCGACACTAGCAAAAACAATAACATACAACCACTCCCTGCCTAGAAGGTTTATGTTGTAAAGGTTCTAGCAGTTAAGTTAGGAATCTGGGAGTGTTCAACAATGAAATAGACTCAGGAGCTGTGTGAGAGTCGAGGTGGCCGTCCTGGGCTGTCCGTCCTAACGAGCCTTCTGGTTTCCATGGACGTAAAGCTATATTGAACCGTGCTTTGGCATTGGTCTCAGTTGTCCCTAATATGTCAACCGACATCCGAGGACATTAAGCAACACTACCTACCTTGGCCTAGGGTGTAAGCCGGTTTGGCCTAGCGGTAAGGCGTTAGGTTGGTAAGCGGAAGGACCTCGGTTCGATACCGCTTCGGCTCTCCTTTCTCTTCAAAAAGGTTGTGGTTTGTGGACACTGTCCTGTGACTTTGTCCATCACTTCCTGCTGAAACATTAAAATGGCTATCATCGCTGCCCATCTTAATGCAGGAACCATTCTGGTAGTGTAGCCGTCCCAAATAAGCCTTATGGTTTCTGTGGACGTTAAGCACAATGTTTACTTATTTTGGCCAAGTGAGCCGTCCCTATTAAGCAACTTCGCTTCTGTGGACGTAAAGCAAAATGGTCAAGGTCTTGGCCTAGTCCTTATACCCCCCCCCCTCCCCGTCCGTAATAAGCCTTATGGTTTTTGTGGACGTTAAGCACCATGTTTACTTACTTACTGGCCTAGTCCCGTCCCTAATAAGCCGTACGGTTTCTGTGGACGTTAAACACCATGTTTACTTACTTGGCCTAGCGCCGTGAGCCGGTTTGGCCTAGCGGTAAGGCTTTAGGTTGGTAAGCGGAAGGACCTCGGTTCGATATCGCTTTTGCTCTCCTTTCTCTTCAGAAAGGTTGTGATCTGTGGACACTGTCCTGTGACTTTGTCCAACACCTCCTACTGAAACATTAAAATGGCTCTCATCGCTGCCGATCTTAATGCTGGAATCATTCTGATGGTGACAACGATAGGTATATAATCTCCCTCTCCCCCCACCTCCATACCCCCTTCCCCCCCTTCTCCCCGTCCCTAATAAGCCTTATGGTTTCTGTGGACGTTAAGCACCATGTTTACTTTGGCCTAGCGTTCACATTAGCGTTCCAGGCGAGATCAAGAGGAGGGAGGTGGAGCTGGACCCTTAAGTTAATGTCCTCTTCTGGGCAGAAGAGATCATGAGCAGGGAGGTGGAGCATGGCTGCGAAAGTTGGACTTCTTTCGCTTCGAGTTGTTCCTCAACAGCAATGCAACGGACATTGTCCTTGTGACTCTGCCCTGCACGGCAGTTGAAACAGCAATTGCGCAGTGCACTAGCCGCTGCGCAATGACGAAGGGACACCGTCTTAACACTTCCATTGTTCTGGCGGCGGTCCACGGCCTCCCCGGTCTTTTTCGGGTGGTATCCGCGGTCGAGCCTTCAGTCTCTCGCCCTCCTCTCCCCCTTTCCCCGTCCCTAATAAGCAACCTCGCTTCTGTGGACGTAAAGCAACATGGTCCTTGGCCTAGCGTGTGAGCCGGTTTGGCCTAACGGTAAAGCGTTAGGCTGGTAAGCGGAAGGACCTCGGTTCGGTACCGCTTCGGCTCTCCTTTCTCTTCAAAATGGTTGTGGTTTATGGACACTGTCTTGTGACTTTGTCCATCACTTCCTACTGAAACATTAAAATGGCTCTCATCCCTGCCCATCTTAATGCAGGAATCATTCTGGTGGTGACAGTGTAGCGATAGGTGTATAATCTCCCTCTTTCCCCACTTCCATACTCCCCACCCCTTCTCCCTGTCCCTAATAAGCCTTGTGGTTTCTGTGGACGTTAAACACCATGTTTACTTGGGCTAGCGGTAAGGCGTTAGGCTGGTAACCGGAAGGACCTCGGTTCGATACCGCTTCGGCTCTCCTTTCTCTTCAAAAAGGTTGTCGTTTGTGGACAGTCTTGTGACTTTGTCCATCACTTTCTACTGAAACATTAAAATGGCTCTCATCGCTGCCCATCTTAATGCAGAAGTCATTCTGGTGGTGACAGTGTAGCGATAGGTATATAATCTCCCTCTCCCCCACCTCTATACCTCCTTCGCCCCACTTCTCCCCGTCCCTAATAAGCCTTATGGTTTCTGTGGACCATGTTTACTTACTTACTTGTTTGATAACATCTGAAGAACAGAGTCCAGGCGAGATCAAGAGGAGGGAGGTAGTGCTGGACCCACAAGTTAGCCCCGAAGAGATCAAGAGCAGGGAGGTGGAGCTGGGCTTGAGAGCTGGACTTCTTTCGCGAGTTACGGACATTGTCTTTGTGACTGTTCTGCATAGCAGTTGGGACAGCTCTTGCGTGGTGCGGTGGTCGCTGCGCAATGTCACTGCCTTAACATTTTGTTCTAGCGACGGACCACGGTAGCCTTGGTCGTCCGGGTTGGCGCCTGTTTCGAGGTTTTACTCTTCTGTCCCCCTTTTCCCGCTCGTCCCCGTCCCTAATAGGCCTACTTGCCTCCGTGGACGTTAAGCAACAATTTCTGTCTTTTGTTTGATATCTTGGTGTTAGGTGTGTGCTGAATTAGTTGTGTCTGAGCAGTGAGCTTGTTAAGACGATAAATTGAGAAGCAGTTTGCAAATTGGGGTAGAAGCATGCAGTTTTTTTTTTTTTTTTTTTTTTTAACTGTGTAGTATAGCATATAGATTGATATTTTAAATGAAGGTCACTTTTCAGGTCACCGTGAAAAATCATATTACATTCAGATATTCTCAGTATCTCTGACAGTTTCTGTTTTTAAACCCCAAGTGCAATACTAGTAACTGTACAATGGGTTGCACTTTACAAACAAAATATATATAAAAATTAAATTAAAAAAAGTTAAGTGTTTTAAATGTACATTATGATGATGAAAATAGCCGTACATGTGACTACATGATACGTTATGCATCAAAATTGGATACCGTCTTGCTGTTTTTTGATTTGGTTGACCGAAGTTAATGCTTTTTGTCACCCACCGGAAGCATCTGAAAGCAAGAGTATTTCAAATCATAATAATGTAATACTATAAAGTGATAGTAAAGTGATTGCTAATGACTGCTGTGCCTGTGTTGTCTAGTCCGCAAGCACCTTATGCATACTAGCTATGTATCACTTTCAAAACTACCTAGAACAAAGTTTAACTGCATACATTTGAACTTCTATTCTTTACAAAAACCCCACAAAGTCTGTCGATCGTGTGGAAGAAAAGGTCACAACAAATCCGAAACTAGGTCAAGATCGTAAAAGTAGGTCAATAAAAAAGAAGAAGAGACTTTTGATTGTGTTCATTGTAACATTATATTCTTTACAGAAAAACCACGAGGTTTGTAGATCGTGTGGAACAAAAGGTCACAACAAATCCGAAACTAGGTCAAAATCATAAAAGTAGGTCAACTGAAGAAGCAGATTTATAATTATGTTTTGATTGTGTTCATTGTAACCTTATGGACGGGCGGTGGATGTATGAAATGGTGATATATGTGTGTTTTAATGGAACCCTAGAAAAATCTGCAGACTATCAATTCAGAAGTCGCAATCCAGTGTTCCGACAGGACTGAGTAAATTCATAACCTGAACCGAAATGAAGTTGCAACAATTCACACAAAATCGGCTGGAAGATTCGAATGCTGTCATCAGGCTAGTCTGCATTGCAGTCTCCTCCAAAGTAGCATAAGGCAGTACATGGGAAGTTGGCAGCTGCACACTTGCATCTTGTTTTACAGTCTTGTTTGCAGCCACAGTACATAGGCTCGCAGTATGAGTCCTCAATCTGACGAAGTGTTGTCCATAGTGGCTTCCATGGTTGTCCTTGGTCCAGCCCCAGGTGGAAGGAGATGGCAACCTTGGTGCTCTGTGGATATATATGTGTTGATGGCTTTGCATCGTTGGGAGAACAGCTTTTGCCTTGCTGCATTCACTGTTGTCACTGCACTGTTCTTTTCATACATGAACACAACAAATTGCTCAATCTTCTCAAATGCATCTTGTGACAGATTCGCTTTCTCAGTACCAACTTCTAAAAAAGCCAACGCCACTGTAGGGAATGCAGTTCATGTGTTTCAGGCCTTTAGTTTTTCCGTTCCAGCCAAAGAGACCGTGTCACAATCAGTTACAGCGTGAAAGGCAGGCAAAGCTCTAGATTTGTCTGAACCAAGACTTGAAGCAATCGCATGGGCTGCAGTGTATCTGAAATGTTTTCCAGTCCCAAATGCAACCCACAGCTCTTCCACCTTTATTTCTTCAACGACAGAGATTGCAAGTACAACAACGTCAGTGTCAGCAATTCGTATTATTATCTTTTTCTGCATCATGAAGAAATACTCGTGTGTAGGCCTCTTCGTGGGTGCATCCACTCATATGGTTCAGGTCTACTTCTGTGGATGATGAGACCACGCTGTCACCGCAAGTGAAGACGGGTATTTTGCGAGAAACTGGAGTTCTCTCAATTGTTTTTTTTTTTTTTTTTTTTTTTTTGAAAGAAAGGAAAACAGGTCACTCTTGTTCTCATCGTTCTTCAAGAAGCTCTTCCAGGTGGAAGGTAATGGTGCCAAAGGTAACACCTTACGACGTTGACCTTGGCCCTGTTTGCTTTTTGTCCCTGCCTGCGAGATAAACGTCCCAAACAATATCCAACCGTCGAACACTCTGAAGTTGTCCAAAAATGTAAGGCAAGAAGACGCTGTTGCTGTAGTCCGGGAAAGTGTTTAATGTCCTGGGGGAGAGCATTTGAGTAACAACTGCACCGTCAAGGATCATAACATCTGCTTCAGGTGAGCGGTCTGCAACAAGGTATGCAGCAGTGTCTTTGCTGATCAGTTGTTCCTCTTCCTGCGTACAAGGTTTAAGCTCAGTTCCACTGATAAATCAGAAAGCTCTTCAATGGCGGTACCATCGGTGACAGGGCAAACCGTCTCTTCATAATCAGTGTTATTTGTTTCATCTACCGGGACTTTTTTCTCATCAGCATCTCCAGAACCAAGAGGGGAGCGTTCAAGACACTTCTGCAAGTTTGACTTTTTACCTGTCCGCATATCACCCAGTTTGCTCAATGACGGTGGTCTTGGCTGGTTTTCGTGCCTGGAAAATTCTGGCAGGTCCCCTTTCCTTGTCTGGCATGCAATGTAAAGCCGCGAAAACAACGAGCAGCCGTTGCGGAGGATTGTCAGCGAAGATTTCTGAGCCTTTCGTTGTTGCACACACATGCAGCTTGTTTTTTCGCAGAGGCTTTTTGTTTGGTTTTGTTCTCTTTTCGAGCCTTTCCTCAACAAAGTTGTTATATTGCTGTATCCCAATGGTGATGACTGAGCTAACTGCAGTAATGGCAGCCGCATCTACAATGACTTTGGAGTCCAGGAGAAGAGGCATCCTCCATCATCTTCAAATGGATTTCCAGCTTCCTCAAAAGAAACAAGAGCTTGAACGTTTATCTCAGCTGAAGGCTTTTTGCGGTGCATGGCTTTGCTCGTGGTGATCCATGCAGTCTGCACTTTCGGATGTCATGCTATGCTCAAAGCTTTTTAGCAAACGAGCAATCTGTGGCCCAGCAGTCACCCACCGTCTCAAAGCACCCGGATTGCTGGCAAGTCCTACTGCACCTCCATTTCCTTTTACCATCGCATTGCACTGCTCATGTGTTTGCATGGTCATACGCTTGTGCACAACAAATCCACCATTGCAAAAGGCTTGATACACTGATGGGTGCCTCCGAGTTGACACATGTTACAAAGGTACACTGATAACCATCTGGCGTAGCTGATGTCGTCAAGGGCAAAACAACAACAACATGGTAACAGCTGTGTCAGTGTCTGTATGAACTGGTTGAAGTATGCAGTTCGGACGGATTGAGTGAACTGAAGAATGCTCAGCTCCAACTCCAGTACAAAACTCCAATATGGAAACTTTGGCTGCTCCCGATGTTTCTAGGACCAGTCTTCAAATGTCTCATTTTTGTCCTCCATTTTCTCAAATGCTCTGTGCTTGCTGCAAGATGTAGAGTACAGCAGCAGTGAAGTTTCATGCCAAAGTAGACTAGAACGGGCGTCTCTTTTGTTTTTGTATGGCTACGAGTTTGTGTCTGGGTGTCTTGTTTTTGTGAACCAAACTCGTTTTTGCTATTGAATATCATCAGCTGGGAGATTGTTGATACAGCCTGTGTTTGAAAAGACCCTGCCGGAACATCACCCTAGGTCTTTTCACACACACACACACACACACACACACACACACACACACACACACACACACACACACGAGTGTGAGCTTCACCATAGATAGATCTGAAGGGAATGTCTTTTTTCGAAATGACTTAAAGTTGGACTTCTCTGACTTCAAACAAGTCTGTGACATCATTGTAAACAATTTATTCGTGAGAGGCATAACACAAATCGGCATTATTATGACCACAACTGCTAACCATACGCTTCGCAGCATCGCTGTTGCACGCGCAGACCTGATCCCTTTATGACAGATACTAGACCATGAGCCAGCCTATACCCCCCCCCCCCCCCCCCCGCGGGGGGGGGGGGGGGGGGGGATTTTACCACATGGTAATTTCTGGGTACCTTGACCATCAAAGTACACAGTTCAGGTTGTCTGCAAGTGAGCTGCTGCTGTTCGTGTCTGTGGTGCTGGTTCTAATAAATGCACTATATGGAATTCCAAATTGCGATGACCTTGTCTCTTAGCAACTCATTTATTATGACAAAAAAATGCCATTTCCATATATTGTTTTATTGTTTGAACAGTTTAATATGTTGTACCTTTCCGTTTCTCTTTGTCTTAAATGTGTCCTTGTTATTGGGCACTGCGGACGCAGAAATATTAAGGTCCCCTCTGTTAAACCCCCAGAGCTGACGAATGTTTTCCCTTAAAAGCACGGAGTAGGTCAGAATATAGCCAAATATGCTTAGTCAGTGCCATAATTTCTTCCTTGTCCTAATTTCCGCTTCCCAGGTCCATTCACCTTAATTTTTTTCCAAATCCTCTCTGTACTTTTCAATTGCGTTAGTCTTGGCTGAAGCGAATTCCCGCGTTAGCCTGCGAAATAAAATAGGTCACACTGCTCATAGTCAATTGGTTTAAGCAGGTTCTCATGTTGAGTGCCTGCAGAATATAAATAGGTACCAAAATGTGTGTTACTGTGCCTCAAAAAGGTGATTTAGACATACCTGTGATCTGATCAACTGTTCTTTAATTTTGTACTGAATGCATTACAGGGAATCTGTCTGGAAGTATCTTTTGCAGTTGTAGATAGTGATATGTGCTAATTATTGACTGTTTTGACTGGGATGTTTGCTATTGATTGTGTTCTGTGCAGAACAATGAGCCAGCTTTTTGGTCGTAAGAAACTGTGACTGTGATTTGTCCTGAGGTGACCTTGTGCGGTTGATGAGGTATACAAATCCAAGAACTAAATAACTTAAACATGTGAAATGGTCCAGTCCTGATATGGTGGATGAAATATATGAATATATACCGAATCTGCATGGAAATCATACATTGTGCTACTTTATGAATGACTGCAGAATTATTTTAAAACAAAAGATCCCGTCGGAAGGGAGTGATGTAAGATCCTCCAAAAAGCGAGAGAACAGCAAATCCGTCAGCAACCACAATGCTAGCTGTTGCCCAGTGACAGATGTCTTGTTTGTGAAAAGACTTGAATACAAGAAAACAACATGTTGAAAACATTAGTCAAATGTGTGTCAAAAACAGCTGAGAAGAAGCTCATTACCATGCCACCTGTCGGAGAGATTACACTCGAGAGGATGACAGACACCAGGAAACCATCAAAGACATTAAAACCATTGAAGAGCAAGCCTCCAACAATACCATATAAACATTATTTTCAGTACATCGTTCAGTATGTTATGGGCAGAATTGTTTAGAGATAAAGAGATTACCACGTTAAGGAAAAATAATGAAACTGGAACATTCCATGCATCTTCTCTGTAGAGGTAAATAAGTGACAGCTGTCAACAAAATGTGTCAACACACCTCATCCTTGTTGAACAGTCACAATGCCACCATGCAGAGATGCATTGATAATGCACATCGAAAGGGCCAGCTTTCAAGCACTCTTGATATTCCGCAGTTAAGGCAACTAAAACCATTCCTCGAGCAGATGGCCATGGCTTGCATACTGTGAATGGAAAGGTGGGAGATATACTGGACAGACTGTTTTTTCATGCCGCAAGACCTGGTTGAAATCCAGTTGGAGCAACCCCAAAAGGAAGATAACTATCAAGAATAATGACAGAGCTTTAGGTTTGAGGCTGACGTATATGTCTAAGTTGGACATGCATTAAGTGACACTCAAAGTGAGGGACATTCAGGTTTGGCAACCTTCTATGGCACCGGCTTTGGTATCTCTGGCTGTGAAAAATACACCCAAGCTATAATGATAAGCAGTAAGAAATAAAGAGAGTAATGCGTTTTTTGTTTGTTTTTGTTTTTTAATTTTTATATATATATTTTTTTTTATCAGATAACAATTTCAGAAAGTCAATAATGATTTGTCAAATCATTGACAGTGTGGACAATCACTTTGGTGAATATCTGCACCATGTCACTTCATGCAAAGCCACATACGTAAGGTGTATGCGTGTTTAGTTGTAACCTGCCACCTGCACTTTTGGCGGAATGACCGGAGTCTTTTACGTGCTACAGCAGTAGCCGAAATCGGTAGCCGGATACCGAAATAAGAGTCAACACAGAAAGTTGACCCTGGAGAAGAAAATTCTCCCGCCGCTCCTGCAGGGATTCGAACCCGCGACGTTTCAATCACGAGTCCGGCGCTCTAACCACTGAGCTATCCCCGCCCCCGTACATACATCGGGCATGTTTCTCGCCTATCTTCCATGGGGTATAGAGTACTGTGAAACTGATTTCAGGTTAAATGGTGGTAGACCAGTGAATAAGACAGCACCTGTAGCGGTTTTGTGGAAGTAGTGTATTGAGATTTGAACATATGTGCATTTTTGTAAAAGGTTGCTTAACTTTTGAACTTGAGTATATTCCATTCCGTGACGTCATCCATTAATACAGGTGTTAAACATTCTCTGTGACTCTCTCAATCGCCATGATACATTTGGTGGTAAATGAAGCATTTTTGTTCAATATTTTTCACGAGCATTGTACAAAATTATGCAACGTGACATTTATTTTATTTTTTAATCTTCATTAATCCCACACGCGTAATTCAGGCCACCATACCTGGGTAAGACAACAGCAGCCGCAAGAGCAACGCTACCCATTGATACCAGCATGTGCAGTATTTCTGTGTGTCCAAAGAATGGTATAGCTGCCTGTTGTTTGGGATTTGTAGGGGACACGCCCATTTTAATAGATGCTATTAAGCTGCTATGTACCATCTCAGATAATCCCTAAAAGCAGAATAGTTCATCTTGCAGACAAGCAGGTATTGAAAAGACACATATTGAGCTATCCAAAAATCATTGTCTCCAAAAATCCCCCGGGGGTGGAGGGTTTCGATACCTGGCCCATGGACTATACTGTCACAATTCTAGCACCAAAACGAAATCGCCTTCATTCTCACAGACAATACATGGAACGTATTACAATAAATCGTGAGGATGAACTGTTTATCTGGGTGCTGAACGCAGATTTAGCATGCGTCGTGTATTATCAAAGTCGGGCCGACACGGCTGCTGAAGCAGACGACCTCAAAATGCCCCTTGAAGCAGACAACCAAGGAGGTACTCGGAAATTTCTGGGGCATTTTAAGTACTATTCTGGGTCACAAATATCATCAGAATCACCCAGAGAGAAATTTGCAACCGAAAAATGAGGTGTTTGATCACGTATGTGTCTTTCCGTATACGTATGCGCCATTGATCTTTGATCTAGATCTAGTTTCCGAGTGACGACTTGAACGCTTCCGCCATCTTGGTTGAGTGGAATGTGGGTATTTCTTTCTATTATCTATTATTATATTATTATTTCTTTATATCGTGCATCACACTTGTCATAATTGACTTTTCCTATTTTAAACAGTATAAAGAAAATCAATATTAATTTCCACAGGTAATAAAAACGTTCCTTCCATTTCATTTATTCATCAGGCGTATCAAAACTACAAGATCTAGTGACTCATTTGCTTCTACCCAAAATGTCAAACTGATTGTCTTAACAAGCTCACTAGTTGAAATAATCTGTGTAGTCCTGTGTAACAGTACCTCATGAAGTTTGTGAGAATAACTGTATTCTTGTCAGTAACAAAGACAGTGTAAGGTAGGTGTTGGTTTTGGGACAGAAGATGCGGTACGAACAATTCACATGACCCATTTCTGGCACAGGAGGTCTGGACTATTAAAAAAATAAAATAAAATAAAATAAAATTACCTGACCTGGCACTTTCTTGGTGCATCCCGTGGGACCCTCTAGGCGTTCGTTTAGTGCGACCTTGTTAGTTCTAGTGCGTAAGGGACGCACATTTGTGCGCTAAAAGGACTGACGCATGCAGATTTGGCTAAAAAACGATTTTTTGCATGAATTTTTATTGTTTTATGTGCGATTATTATGTAGCATTAATTTCTGATCTGGTCCTTTTGAAATGCGGCAATTTAAGAGTAACTGTAGTGCTACAACAGGAGTGGAAGATTTTTACTTCCGAGAACAAATACAAACCGTTACAAAGCCTCGTTTTTACCTTCGGCTCTGTCAGTTTTTAATGAAAATTATACCAGTCATTAACTGAGTGTCAAGACGTCTGCTGAGGATGACAACTTTCAAAGGAAGGGTTGGGGATGTGTTAACGTAATGATTTTTATTTGAGAGTTTTTACGTTTTGGTTTGACAGAGAAAGCATTATTCCAGGTAATTTTGGGTTTGCTATTAGCGTATGCAGATTGAGAGAAGGGGGCGTATGTCTAAGAGTGTATGTGCGTGTGTTTCATGACTTAAAATTATTGATATATGTTGTTCGTTGTGCGATTGAACGACAGTTTCAATTTCCCGCTGGGATGAATCAAGTATATTGGTAGGTAGGTAGTGTTGCTTAATGTCCTCGGATGTCGGTTGACATATTAGGGACAAGCTGAGACCAATGCCGAAGTATGGTTCAATATAGCTTTACGTCCACGGAAACCAGAAGGCTCGTTAGGACGGACAGCCCAGGGCGGCCACCTCGACTCTCACACAGCTCCTGAGCTATGAAAAGTATTTTGTTATTGTGTGTGTGTGTGTGTGTGTGTGTGTGTGCGTGCGTGCGTGCGTGCGTGCGTGCGTGCGTGCGTGCGTGTGTGTGTGTGTGATATTGTTTTAATTCTGTGTGTGGTACTTTAAAGGGACTGGCCTACGCAGATTTGGCTAAAAAATGTTTTTTTTGCATGAATTTGTTATTGTTTTATGTGCGATTATTATGTAGCATTAATTTCTGCTTTGGTCCTGTTGAAATGCGGCAATTTAACTTAGTGGTCTAAAAATAGATTGGGGATTCCCCCGACTGCAGCTATTTATGGAATGCGTATTACGTCATTACATTTTGTTGTTTTGCACAAGTTTTTGTAGACTCGGCCTAGAAACGACAATGGCGTTGTCTCAGGCACGTAATCTGCCCAGGCGTAATAATTTGTCGGGCGACTTAACTGATGATTGTGTGAATAATTTTATGTCTTTCTATGAATACTTTTATGTTTTTCTTTGAATAAGTCTCCTAATCGTGCTATATGTACTTCACTATTGTGGATGAGACCTGTAGCTGCCGTTTACTAATAATGCTCGACGATGGACCGAGGTGCAAAGTGTTGGGTGAGAATTCTTTCTCAGTGTATTGATCCGGTGCTACTACAGGAAATATTTCAGACACCATAATCATAGTAATGAAAAGAAAAGAAAAACCTGCCGGCCGGTGGCACGCCAGAAACACACACTTTTACTACCAAACAGGTAGTACTTAGTAGAATATTTAAACGTATGGTTCCGGCTAGTTAGTTAGTTAGTTAGTTAGTTGGTGATTTGAGCCCAGTCAACCACAAAGGGTTATATCAGGGCTACATGGTTCTGGTAGACTACTCCTATCAATCAAAAAAGAAGTATCAGGAACCGTTTTCTTTTACTTGTCCAGTAACAGCTAGCTTTGCCAGTTTCCTATCGCAGACCTTGTGCACCGCTCTCTCCACCTCTCCACCTGGTCACCCAGGTTTACCAGTCACAAACTGTATCTACGTTGTCCGTCTCTTGCCAGTCGAGCTAAACATTATTTTGGTGCTCCAAATATAAATGGTAGTAACTCCAAATTATCTCTGCTTTGATTGCATAATCTTGAAAAAAACGGAAAAGAACTATGAAGATATAAACACTGTTTCATTTTTAGTTCTTCGTTGCTTTCGTTCAAAAACTATTTGTTCCTTATAATCGCACATGAAAGAATACCTTCATTATCTATTAACACAAAAGATGGCGGCACACGAAACAAAACACATGTCTCGTCCCGTGTTCTCTTGTTGTGTACATATTCCTAGTCATTCTTTTCAGTTTTGTCATTCTTGCCATCAGTAACTACTTCCAGAGTCATTGTTTCCTTGGACTCTTTCTTCTCCTTTCTATAATCTTGCGTCAAATTATTGATATCGTAATGACGTCAAAATGATTTTGCCATCATTTAGCCAAACACATAGGGTGGCATAGGGGAGATTCGTCCACTCGCTCGGTTGGGGGAACTTCGGCCACCAAAACACCTTGTGAACTGCACTCAGTACTATTCATCAACCCCTAAAATTGAACTTTTCCAAACTGTAACATCAGCTTCATAATAGATCAGTCCACAAACAAAACAGCAAAGGAGTGATGTTACAAGTAGCGTATGGGAAAACATGTCCTACTTTGGGAGTCTTGCTATTCACTTGGCAAAAAACACACCATAGGGTGGGTTGTTTGTTTTGAATCTGTGTTTGCCACGATCTGCCCACTTAAAAATCTTCCTAATTTTCGTCATTTTGATGACGTCGTTTCAAATCTGCGTATACATTCCTAACAATTTTTTTTTTTTTTTTTTTTTTTTTTTAACACCAGCTTCTTGTCTGTCTTCTTCTTTGCTTCCTTCTTCTTTCATTATTATCTATTTTCTTGCACCTGACGAAGGCAATTTTCTGTGATTGTTACAAGTAGCGTATGGGAAGACCTGTCCTACTACTGGCTACAAAACCATAGTGTGGGTTGTACGAAAAGTACGAAAAGTAAGGACCGACATACTGTTCGCATATCTTGTTTGTTTTGAAGTTCAGTGTTTGCCGCGATCTGCCCACTTAAAAATCCTCCTAACTTTCGTCATTTTGATGACGTCGTTGTAAATCTACGTATACCTTCTTCCCCCCCCCCTTTTTTTTTTTTTTAACACCAGCTTCTTCTTGTCTGTCTTCTTCTTTATTTCCTTCTTCTTTTATTATCAATTTTTTTGCACCTGACGAAGACAATTTTATGTCGAAAACGCTTGTGTTTCCTTGTCTCGTCGTATAGGTGAATACATTTCCCTAGATCTGTTCTATCAGTTTTGTCAACCTCACGAATAGTGGTTCACTCATTCCTTAGAAAAAGAATGTTTTCTTTCATATCCATGAAATCTACGAAACCACGAGCTTGTGTTGGTTGAGCCAGTGTGACAGAATCGTTTCTCGAAATGTTCATGTGAATCAAACGTACATGTTTGGACGAATTTCCCCCAGGCCACCCTAAAATGTTGAAAGAACGCACGCTAGACATCATTTCATTGTTCGTCTTGGCAATTTGAAGCAATATCAATTTATTTCCGAGTTTTTTGTTCTGTTCCCCGTGAAAACGTTAGGAAAATGAAACTATTTCACACAGACTGTGCAGATTAAAAAAAAAAAAAAAAAACACTGACAAAAATAATTTATACATGACATGTACACAAAACAGAAGTTCCGGTATTCTGTCAACGATGTCATACTGAAACGCGGGAAGGAGCTCGTGAAAACAGTGTGAATAACACTGTCTGGGAAAGTCCTTTTCTAAAATCGTTATAAATCAACGGCACGTTCAAACACAAAACATTTAACGCTGATCATGTTCGTTTAACTCCTCTAAGCGCACGAGAAGTTTGGCCGCCGAAGGAGAGTTCCTTTAATGGGAGCACTGAAACATCAGCATTTTTCGTTGGACAGCATTAGATTCAGATTTAAATGAACAGAAAACAACTTGACATACCGGTGAAAGCGGGTGTAGCCTTTCCCACGGGCCTCTTTGGTGTCCCTTATGGAGCAATTAATCACCGCGCAGCATGACATCGTATCTACCAAATGGTTCGCGGTTTTAACTTTTGAGTGAAGGCTCAGGAGCATGACTCGCTTCAAGTGTTCCTTCAATAAGAGTTAACAGTTAAGTGGTCTGTATTATTCATCTGTGGTGTGCGGAGTAAAAGGTTTTCAATACAAAACATGCTTGGACTTTGTTATACTCTCCTTTGGTTATATATATATATATATACACAACCGAATGGTATGTAGGATCTACAACCGACCTGAAAGCTCGCTGGAGAAACCATAAATCAAATGCAAAACTGAAAAAAGCGTCAAAATGTGGGGTGGCTGACCATGTAACAAAATTTAAGCACCATGAAGACCCCCAAATTGGATTTCTTACTATTGTGGCAGTTGAAGCAGTGAAAGAAAAGAAAAACTTGATTGTCCGGGAAAATTATTGGACGTGCAACCTGGGTACCATCTTTAAGGGTATGAACACAAGGAAAGTTGTGTGTGTGTGTGTGTGTGTGTGTGTGTGTGTGTGTGTGTGTGTGTGTGTGTGTGTGTGTGTGTGAGAGAGAGAGAGAGAGAGAGAGAGAGAGAGAGAGAGAGAGAGAGAGAGGTCTGGTGTGTGTGTGTGTGTGTGTGTGTGTGTGTGTGTGTGTGTGTGTGTGTGTGTGTGTGTCTTCCCTAGTCATCTAGAATGTATGACGTGTGTAAGAGAGCGTGACGTATAAAAAATATGACGTATTTTATAATCTAATGACGTTTTGTAGGAATCAGTCAAGCCAACGGGGCAGGCCTTGACAAAGCCCTCAAGGCCGAAAATTTGGAGTAAAAGGTTTTCAATACAAAACATGCTTGGACTTTGTTATACTCTCTCTCTTTCTCTGATCACGTAATACACCGTGACCGGGCAGGACGAAGAAAAGTCTAAGCTGCAGCTAAATCTTTAGCTAACTCTAGTTGACATCAGAATGCCAGTTGCTGGACATCCAGCCGCTGTAGAAGGAACCCTAAAGGTCCTGCTGATGGAAAACCAGCTGCCTTCATGGAATGTTTCCAGTGAAGGATAAAAAACAGTGGTCGTGCTACGTCTGACAGCTTTGACCTCCATGGCTGAGCACAACACTCACACGGTGCAGCAGTAGACGGAAGCCGCCAAGTCAACAAAACAGAGACAAGAAAAGAGCAGAAGAATACAGCAAATGTTTTAGTCAACAGAAAGAACGTCAGACGGATGGACCGAAAAATCATCAGGCAAATGACTTTATTGATTTTGGCTTCGAACTGTTTAACAAAACCCCAGAGCCCTGTGCACATGAACACGAATATCGAGACGTACACAACACATCACAGCACGAAGTGTTTTCCCCGTGTCTTGACTCGCATGAAGCGGATGCTGGTGTGTTTGCACGTGCAACATTCAGAGACAAGGTCAGGAACACACAGCTACACAGCGGAGAATATCGATACAGCGTAGCTGAAGATAAGTGTGTTGACACACAAGCTCCAATCTTCCCTGCTGTTCATCCCAGGTCTGGGCTACCAACGGAAGGTGAGCCTACTGACAGCAGTACACAAAACACACCAACAGCTGCCATGACCCCGACAGAAAGACAAGCACGTGAAGAGGGATTTTGCATTGAAAAGGTCAAAGAACAAGTAGGTTGTCATGGACAGGCTCGACCAACGATGGCTGAGAGACAGAAACAGAAACAAGAGCTTCGTGAAAATCGTTGCAGACACACGCAATAACGGAGAAATTCTAATCGCAGAAAGCGAGGATTTTATTTTCCTGTACAACAACAAAAGCAAAACGCTTGATCACTGGTGGATGAAGCGAGGACGGAAAGCTGTGACAGAGAAGGAAAGAGGAGTGATCGGGCCACTCAACTGGTGGCCGCCAGTCAACCGTGACCAGTACAGAGACGCCTGCAGTTTTCTGGAACATCGTCTCAACACTGTTGCAAATTTAATGAGAAAATACATGGGTTAATTGTCGTGGCTGCCGTTTAATGAGTGATAGCTATGTCTGTATGACCGCTGTGTAGAACTGTCGCTGATACAAAAGGAAGGGAGAAAACCCCGGACAGTGAAACTGTCACGAAATCCGCGACACGTGTTGATTTTTTCATTTTTTCTTCTCTCGTTTCGGTTTGCATTTCGTTAATGGCTCGTTTCGGTTTATTATTGGCTTTTTTTTCTTTTTCTTTTTTTTCATTGTAAGGAGCAATATTGCTCATATACAATAAACCATCCAATCCAATCCAAAATCTCTCTCTCTCTCTCTCTCTCTCTCTCTCTCTCTCTCTCTCTCTCTCTCTCTCTCTCTCTCTCTCTCTCGATATTATGCTGCTCCGTCTGTCTGGAACAGTCTTCCTCGAAAGTTAGATCATCAAACACACTCACAGCTTTCAAATCATCTTTCAAATCTCATCTCTTCCCTATACCATATTGGCTATGTGTGTGTGTGTGTGTGTGTGTGTGTGTGTGTGTGTGTGTGTGTGTGTGTGTGTGTGTGTGTGTGTGTGTGAGTGTGTGTGTGTGTGCGCGCGTGTGTGTGTTTGTGTGTGTGTGTGTGTGTGTGTGTGTGTGTGTGTGTGTGCGTGCGTGCGTGCGTGCGTGCGTGCGTGCGTGTGTGTGTGTGTGTACACATACGCGCGCGGATGTTTGCTTTGTGCTTTGGTTCTTTACTTTATAATGGGCTATGTGCTCCAGTTTGGAGAAACAGCACATAAAAGAGTCCAATTATATCATTGTTGTTATCATTATTGTATGGTACTGTTGCACTGCTATTACAAAATGACATTTAAATTAGGTCAGCCTGACCTACTTTTTACCATTCGCTCCTCAGTTCGCTCCTCAGTTCCAGAAATACAAGGTGCAGCACATAATACCTAAAGGTTTAGATAAGGTTATTTTCTACTGAAGCAGTCTATCCATAACAGACGACATTTCTTTTAATCTATTAGTCCGTAAAGGTATACATTTCTTCACGGAACACTGATAAGTTCTTGTTTTCCTGAATGTATAACTACCGGATATGGCACTCAAATCAGGTCAGCCTGACCTACCTTTTACCAACATAACAATTCGCGCATCAGTTATAGAAATGAGGTGCAGCACATAAAAAGGAAATGAAAGCAGAACAGTTGATGTCAGTTACAGACTTTAGACTTGTCAGATGTAGACTTAATGCCGCAGTGACCATGCCGGAATTGGGTTGAAAATAAAGATTGGACTCTCTTACTAGATGTAATAACCAGTCTTCCCCTTTACGTCAACGTTCTCAGTTGCTCTCTGTGCACTGAGATACTGAAGTGAACTATTTAAATTTTGTTGTCATCCATTCGGAGGAAGCTATGCCAACTGCCAGGTAACGAAGCAGATAGCAACTTGCTTATGCGCACTCCACACCATCTACTCTTTCTGTTACTAGCCTTCCGTCTCTCAGAAGTGTATACGTCAAAAACAGTGTCAACTCTAGACGCAGATTCAAGGTTTCTCAATTAATATCACAGAAACAATAATTATGTTGTCGAAATACTCATCAAATGTCTCTGTAAGTTTTGGTGACAACGTCTGCACAACTGCTGCCTCGTCCAAAACTTTCGTAGCAACTTCTGGACAGGCAGAGGAATGAGCACACATGCAGCAACAATCAGACTCCCAATATTTTCAGGTTTATCTTCGACAGCACTTCATGGTGTCATAAAACGCCTAAGCTGGAACATCAGGCAGACAGATCTTCCAGCAGAGCAGCTTCAGCGACCACAAAGACGGCGTTCAATGATGGAGTCACCATTGGTGGTTGAATGTTAAACAGGTGAGGTCTACGGCAAACTCCAAGCACTGGTTTACGACATCCTTCCTTCAACCACTGCCGTATTTAGTTACGCCATAGGGTCCAGAAAACTGTCAGCTAACGAGCACTTTTTTGTTGGTGCTCAAACAGTAGTAAGTTTGTTATAAACGACTCGGATAAAACAAGGTGTTATTTTTTTTTTAAACCCGGGGTGGATGCGTCTGATGTTTACGTGCGTGCTTTGGCGCTAGGTTGCTTCTACAGTCATACTAGTACCCGAAACTTTCGGAGGGCGCTGACCGCGTCGCTGGACAGCTGCGCGGAGATAAAGAATGCGCCTTGTGCCGGAAAGCGATGTTCAGAGTGTGGGTCTACGCGTGATTCAGTGCAATAGCAGAAATCGAGCATTTGTTTTTCTTTCAGTAACGATCCAGAGCAGAAATGGTGGACTACGTCTGGGTGTGTTTCTTCCAATGCTGTCACCTCTTGGGTGTGAACAAAGAGTCACTGAGCATAGCTGACATAGCCCATGGCAGATACCCAAAGCATCAACTTTACCAATCAGATATTTGTATATTCCCAAGTCACCTGAACGGATCAAGAAGACAAACTGCAGAATGGTCTATTGAAAGTGAAGCTAGTCAGGCTACAGTCCAGTTTACAACTTGCAACTGCTCGTCTGTCATCTACTTGCATTTTGCTCTCGAAAGCTGAGGACCGTGAGTAGAAGGCTTGCATGGGCTCGCCACTGCAAAACGTACAGTGCGACTGCAGTAACCTGGTGAACATGGCTTGTTCTGGTGAAGTGAGAAGCCTTGAACCGCAAAGACTCGGTGACATCAGAAGACACAATTCCAGCAGATGTGATTGCAGTGTTCCATCCTGTACCGTTGAGCCATTCTCCAAGCTGTTTGAATGCTGCCATATTTATGTAGGAGACTCCTAATGACAAAATATATCTCGCCACAAAATTATGTATCTGGCAAACACCACTGAATACGCTTAGCTAGGGCAAAGAGTGGCTGGTCCATAACAAACACAGGTATTTGTCCTGGATTGATATGCATCATTGCTTCTCTTACCGAACTAATTGCATGTTAAATTAATGCCGTGCTATGTGCATTGTCCATGAGGGGAGGCACCAATCCAATGATGGAAGCTGGAATATAAAAGCATTTTTAAGAAATCCTTGTAGTCCACTGCCTGTGTCTCCAAAGAGGCTAAAACATGTTTCAACTGTGCACATTGCCTTTCATGGTCTTGGAAGGTCTGGGATGACAGCACGACTGATACTGAGCAGGGTGATTATGCAGTTCATAGCAGAAAGGTATCGCACAGGAACACTATTGACTGACGATTATGTTAGGAGTTAGAAACGCTGTGATCAGTAAAAGAAACCAACCCCCAAAACGGAAAAATCACGGCAATTATGCTGAAAACAGCCACATCATGTGATAGATGAAAGATGCTTCTGTCTATTCTACCCTATTTCATTACGTTTTGTTTCGTTTGACACCACCACCACGTGTTGCAAATTTCTGCAACAGTGTCAACACCAAAAAATACTTCTGCACCTTTTGGAGGTCACTTGTGTACGTACTTACTGCTAAATAAATAGAGAAAGAAAAATCATGATAGTGGTACTACGTGTCGGAACAAGAAAGATTGTTATATCTGTCTACAGTCTTAAATGTATGTTACGTTCAGTTTGACCACACAAAACCGTGTTGCAAACTTCTGCGACATACAGTCTAATTCGAAAAGTCAGTTGCAAACGACTTTAATTATCAGAGGGTGTTGTTGTTTTAGAGCCTTCGGCTTAATAACTACACCTTTAGTTTATCACACTGCACCGTGATGCAGCATACCCGCTCGACGGCGTCGTAACATTTCAAACTCGACCCCCAAAATTGAAATCTTCTGCAATTTTCTCGTTACTTGCGTTAGAAACGGGCTTACTGCTAAATAACTAGGGCATTAAAAGTTAAGTCAATGGTACCGGAAAGATGGAAGATTGTTCGATATGGTTTATATCTATAAGCCAAGCCCTCCAACACCAAGGAACGCTCCACGCGGGCGTTGGTGCAGCAGTATCCTCGACGGTTCCTCAAGAATGGATCCTCCGTCTTGGGTAGGCTGACCAACGTCGTGGTACCCGTGAACATCTGATTCGGCCAAGCTCACTTCGGCCTGATGTCCCAAGAGAGGTCAGGGACTACATCAGCAGCTGCGAGAGATGCACTGTGGTGCCATGCTTTAGGAAAAAGGAAGGGAATATGATGCTTGGTATGGTCGTTCGGTAATGCCTTGTGTTTGTATGTTAATGGGTTGCCTTAAGGGTCCTTAACTTGTTCAAACTTAGTGGCATCGGTTTAGAGTTAGCATGTAACTTAACTGTCTTGCTATTTCTAGTGTATACCTTGCATGGCAGTAGCCATTATGATTTAGCTTGTTTCCTTTTGCATGGACCTGTAGTGTGTTAATTGTTGATGCCGTTTTGTTGAGTTGAGGTAAATGTACGTAGGTTGCACAAATGCTTTTGATTATGTGGACTGGATGTGGCATCTATTAAGTATGGATTGTTCTGGCAGACATGCTCAAGAGACGTTGAAGTATCAATTTTACCTTGATTAACCTCGGGAAAGTTGCTTGATATGTACAAGCAAAAGGGCGAATCGGGATTGATTGTGTCTGTGTTGCATTTTGTATATGTTGATTTGTATGCAAATGGTTATATATACCCGCCTTATACAATCGATTAGGGTTCTCAGTGAGTATGACTACATCTCTGTTAGTTGATTGTTACTCCGTATATGCCACAACTTCCATTTTTCATTTTCCTGAGCGGTGTGGTGTCCCTAGTGTATATTTATTTCATCATGATCGAACTTTGATGGCTTGATCACTAATCTGGTTTTACTTAATAACATTATGTATGTTCATTTGAGTAGTAATGGGACAGAGTCCACATCATGGTCACTGAGCGTTGTGTTGTCTGTGAGGGAGAGTTATGTTTATTACGAGTATACGTGTTAACCTTTATATAAGGCCCTGTATTCTCGTGTGTGCATTTCTCTAGCGAGACGTTTTATCATACCGCGGGGCCTTCACATAAGGCTTGGTATTGAAATCATGGTTTGAGATGGCAGACATCACTTGTGTGAAGTTCATGTGGTAAATGACATGCAATATGTAGTATGCGATTGTTGCGATGTGTACTGTGTTGATCTACTTTTTTCGAACATGTTGTTTTGAGTCTTGTACGGCCAATTGTGGAACGTCCTCCATTTTATATCCCAGATGGCAGTAGGTTTTTGAAATGCAATAAGAACAGATGTTTCTTTTGGAGTTTTCATAATTTACGTAAAGGAATCCTCATTTTCATCCTTTTTGTCCTGTTTCAAGCAATGCGTTCTGGGTCTGTCTGGTTTATTTGGCTTAAAAGCAGTAATCATTTTGCCCCTTTACTACAATGCAATCATTGTTTGGTCTTTGGAGATGTTTTGTGTAGTTAGCCAGCCTTTATTAGTATGCTGGAAAAAAGGGGTACATTTTTGTGCGTGGATGTATTGGGTACCACTTTGATGGTTTGTTAAGTCAACTCTTAGATGCCATACACCCTTTAGTTTTGTTTATTGCTATGTGATTAACCAGCGAGGACGCTGGTTATGATTGAGTGGGGGGGAGGGGGGGGGGGTTGTAACCGAGTGTATTGTATACATGTTCCGGGCCATGACCGTTTAATCTTTTTCTTTCCTTTTTGATTGGGTAGGGGTTTTATGGCCCCAATTATCTAAGGTGTTAAAACCTGTACGCTGGGCCGGCAGCGTCCCTTTTCCCCCAGTGTCCCTGCAGAAGCAGGTTGTTTGTTTGCTGCTGCGGCCGGTGTTCATGTGTTCATCCCAGGGGAGAGCCTGTAAGTAGTTATTTTTCTATGGCTTGTTATAGTAAGTAAACATGGTGCTTAACGTCTACAGAAACCATAAGGCTTGTTAGGGACGGGGAGAATGGGGGGAAGGGGTATGGAGGTGTGGGAAGAGGGAGAGTATATACCTATCGCTACACTGTCACCACCAGAATGACCTGCATTAAGATGGGCAGCGATGAGAGCCATTTTAATGTTTCATTAATTGTGAGGGACAAAGTCACAAGACAGTGTCCACAAACCACAACTTTTGAAAAGAAAGGAGAGCCGAAGCGGTCCTGATTTTGGTTCTTGAACATATGGGTAATTTCGGCGTCAGATTGCCAACGGGTTGCAGCCGCCATGGCGTCAGTGTACATTGTTTACACTGTTTCCTGGTTGGTGTACAAATAAAAGTTATAGCAACCTCTGACTTGTGGCTCTTCATCCATGCTTTCAACCTGTTTCCCTCAACTCCCCACCCCGCTCCCCTACAAGAAGAAGAAGAAAAGCGCACTTTGCACCGCGACATAGTTCACGGGCGTTCAATCACGTACTTGAAACGGGGTTTGCTACCTCAGCTTCTGAGGGCGACATACTGTCAATGTTATTTAGCCTTGTATAACACTTCCACTTATGAATATAAGTGTTATACACTTTCTGCGTACTAGGTCGCAAGAAATTCAACAGGAGATCAGCTGC
This sequence comes from Alviniconcha strummeri, assembly GCA_963584105.1. NCBI lineage: Eukaryota > Metazoa > Mollusca > Gastropoda > Provannidae > Alviniconcha > Alviniconcha strummeri. Next base: position 11,063,021 of record OY757550.1, read on the forward strand.
ACGCCTGGAGTATCCCTGTTGTTGGTATCTACTCCTGAGATCTTGCATGCCAGTAGCTTCAGGCGTGGAAGCAGTCGGTGTCCCTTCTCCGGGTGGCTGGGCAGTCAACAATGTGACCTTGGATGCCAGTTGGACTGGCTTCCCGGTGACCATCTTCATCAAGACTGGCCACCACACCTGCGTTGGCCAGGTTGGAACAATGATCACCCCTGTACTCCTGTCCCGCTTGACCTTCTGCAGCACTCTGGTTATTAGGCGGAAAGGTGGAAAAGCGTAAAAGTCAAGGACTGTCCATGACAGAGAAAAAGCATCGACAGCATGTGCCTCTGGATCCGCTCTGTAGGACACACAGCATCTTCGTTGATTGTTTAATCTTGAAGCAAATAGGTCAATGGAAGGGGAGGCCTGTAGCTGAGCGAGTGCTTGTTCCAGCACTGCCTTGTCCAGTTTCCACTCGGCATCAAGGTTAATCTTTCTGGACTCTGCGTCCGCTGCTGTGTTTTCCTTTCCGGGAATATGGGCTGCACTGACCCAAACGTTACTGTCTCGGCACCACAGCCAAATGCTGAACGCCATCTGATTACATGTAACAGAGTGACTGGTGCCCATGTTGTTAATACAAGCGACTGCTGTTGAATTGTCCAACAGGAGGCGGGCGTGCTTATTGCTTATCTTTGTCTCAAAACACTGCAATGCAAAAAATGCCGCTTTGAGTTCAAGATAGTTAATGTGGAAAATGGCTTCATTTGGTAGCCACAGGCCCCCTGAGCGATCTTCCTGACAAACACACCCCCACCCTGACATGCTGGCGTCAGAGGTCACTGTAATGTCTGGATCTGAGGATGTTATGTCATTGCTGGCAGTGGTGACGTTATCAACCCACCAGTCCTTCAGTTCTAGCTGAAATGGTTATTGACACAGGGCTGTCATAATCTCCCTTTGCCACCTGCAGTGCAGCTTTTTTGTTCTCTTCCAAGTGGCGATAATACAGAGGCCCATATTTCACAGCTGTGAAACTTGCTACTACTTTCCCAATGACCTTGGCCAGGTCTCTGATTGTCAGTTTCCTTGCTTTGAGGAGCTTATTACAGGAATCTTTGAGATTACATTTTCTCTCCGCTGTCAGCCGCACAGACATGTCCCTGGAGTCAATGACAACCCCCAGGTATTGTATTTGCTGTGTAGGTTCTAAAATGGATTTATCTAGATGAATAATGAAGCCAAGAGAACGAAAAAGCTGCACTGTTGCTTGCACATTCTGAACACTCTCTTCCTCAGAGTCTGACAGAAGAAGCGAGTCGTCAAGAAAGGAAGTAGAAACATGGCCTTCCTCTCTTAATTTTGCAAGGACTGGTTTGAGAAGTTTTGTGAATTTTCTAGGGGCCAATGCCAAGCCGCATGGAGTCAAACTGCCAGAGTTGCCCTCTCCACGAAAATCTCAGGAATTTCCTATGATGCTTTACGATAGGGACTGAGTAATATGCGTCCTTGAGATCAATAGAAGACATGAAACAAAATGGTGTTACCAGTTTTAGAGCTACCTGGAGCGTATCCATCTTAAAATGATGGTATGTGGTTTCTGAGTTCAGACCTTTCAGGTTGAGAATCATGCGATTCGTGCCATCTTTCTTCGGCCTGGTAAATACCGGTGACAGATATTGATCAAGGCTATGTTCGCACTTGGAAATCACCTTTTTTCTTTCTTTTCTTTTTCTTTTTCTGCTAAGCTTTACGATTTCAGCATCAGTTATTGCCATCTCTGATTTATTTAAATGTGGCTGAGGGGAACTGGAAGAAGGAAATTCTGTATCGTCAAATTCTAGGTGGGCACCCCTAACCAGTTGTAAAATCTCTGGGTCAGATGTTAAAGTTTCCCAAACAGCATAAAACTGTTGCAAACGCCCCCTTCAAACTGTAAGGCTTCTGCCTGTAATTGCTGTAACAGCGAAGGAATGGTGTGGTAAAATGAACTCACTTGTGGTGGAACTGGGAGCAGCTGTGGCTCTACTGCTTCTTGTGCTGGGTGTAGAGGCGACTAGTTTTACCCCCAAAGGCAAATGGCCTCTGGGTGCCGCGACCCCTCTGGCGGGTCCAGTGCCCCGCCCGCTGGCCTAAAAAGAAAAGAAGAAAAAAAGCCTGTTTCTGCCAGACTAAAACCCATATCTAGAATGGTATTTCGGTGCGGGATACTGTGTCCCGCTTGTGCTTGTCACTGCAGAGTCGATCTTTTCCATTTCTTTAATATCTTTCATGGAGGCGGCCAGGTTATCCCCAAATAACAACTGAGTGACCGGTTGGGTGTCGGTGCACAAGCCTGCGAGGCTTTGGTGCAGGAATGGCCGTATTGCGTGTCTCCGGCGGAGCGAGAGGTCATGGGATGCATGCCCCAAGAAAACCGTCGAGAGCATCGCCGTTCTTTTGTACTGCGGTCTGTATTTGCGCTTTCGTTTCCTTACCCGCGGCACGCTGCGCGCGGAGCAGAGCCTGCATACTGTCCGCCAGTGCCACGCCCGCCTTGGCCACCGCCTTCTGCACGTGGGACGCTTTGATGTCGGCCTTCCGCGCGTCCGCGGACATGGTTTTCCAGATCTCTTTGTTAACCAAAGGCACCTGGAGTGCTGCACAATTGCTGGGCCGCAAGTATTTGTCAAACCTTTCTTTTAGCTTGTCCGCTGACAGTTTGCGTCGGAACGATTTGTTCACGATATTCGCGAGCGAGTCAGCAACGGCATCGCCCGTTTTTTCCCCTTCGTCTAGATCTTTGTCTAGTTCATCGAGAAGGTCATCGTCCGAGCCGGCATCCGAGTCAGTCAGTTTCTGCGTCGCCCAGTGTTTGCGGCGCGGGTGCTGTGCCACCGCTTTCTTGCTTTTCTTTGGGGGCTCGTCATCTGACGAACTGTTACAAACGTGCGCTCGGCGTTTGCTTGCTTTGGCTGCACTACCTTCTGCGAGGATTTTGATCATTGCCGACAGCTGATCGAAACGGTTCTCCCATTTTTCTTCAAGTGCCTGTATTGTGCGCGCAGTATCACCAGACTGGCGCTTTCTGCTGACTGTGCGGCAGAGATGTCGGCCATCCCGTCAGGCTTTGCTGACAAGGGTTTCAGTCTATGCTGAAAAAAGTTTTTGTAGACTTTGCTACCGCAAGGTGCCAGACTTTGTGGCAAAAACAAGCTTATTAACAAGGTGCCAGACTTTGTGGCAATCACTGTAAACCCGCTTTGTGGTCAGTGATCAGTGGTTGGGAGCTAAGATTGGCTTTGTCCGAACAGCCTCTCTATCGCGACACGCGCTCGCTGACCGATGCCAGAACGGCAGAAAAAAACTTTCCGTACTCACCGGCCAGCACAGAAAAACCACGGCTTTGGTTGACCTCGCACTCCCCCCCCCCCCCCCCCCCCATATATAGATATATCAGCCTCTGCAGTTACAAGCACACACAAATGATTTTAGAGGTTATATTAAATAAAATTACAATCAGAAAAACTCTCAAAACACGGCACTGGTCCGACCATGACGGGTGCATAACGCCAACTGGCCTTCCTTGACGCATGCGCTGATACCGTCTCACGTGACTTCGTATGACTAGAATTAGACGAGAAATAACTGCAGCTAGGCCATTCTACTCTCCCCGTCGTGAGCTCTCTTATGTGGTGTTGGTCGGTGGGCGTGTATATCCCACCCCATCTGAGGTGAAAGTGGCCAAAGCTATTAATCAGCTTGCAGATCAAGCTTCAGCTGTGGACAGTGCAAATCTCACAGTGCTGTTATTATTGTTGGCGATTTCAGTCACATGCACGTGTAAAGCACTACCGGTAAAGCACTACCAAGATACGGAACAGCACGTGGACTGTCCCCACACTTGACCACTGTTACACGGTATACGAAGTAGCATATTGCGCCAATACTCGTGCCCCACTTGGGTAATCTGACCGGCAACACCGTCCTCATGTCTTGACCCCTGCTCAAGTCACAGTTACGGTGGGGGGGGGGGGGGGGGGGGGAAGCAAGAAAAAAGAAAAAAAAGAGAAAAAAGCGCAAAACTGTCAGGCCGGTGAAAAAGACCACGAAATTAATGTGGAGTCCCGAGAGTGCAGCGGCACTTCGCGGCTGCTTCGATAGACATTGTGACAGCTTGGTAAAACTTAAGCTTCTGTGTGGAATCATGCCACACAGACAGTCTCTGTCTACGCTAACCGGACAAGCCGCGGTTTACAAAAGAGATGAAAAACAAGTTCGTGGCTAAGGACACTGCCTTTAGGAGTGGCGACGGCGTGGAGTTTTGGCGGGCAAAGTGCAAAACATAGCTAAAGCAGTGTACAAAAGCAAGCTGGAGGATTAGTTCGTCTCCAACAACATTCATGCTGAGATTATCACACAGACAGTACAAGGCGAAATCGGCAGCTATCAGCCAAACACTTCCAGAGCAACCCGTTTTTACAGGCAGTACTCGGCTTCTGCGGAGCCCCATCACCCTCCTTCCTCGCTGCCTCCAGCTCCCACCGCCGGACCTCTCCCAACAGGACTCTACTCTGCTGCTGGTCATCAGACATCGCCTCCATCCCCAGTCCCCCTCCCACCGGACACGCCTCTGCCGCTGGTCATCATGTGTTGCCTGCAACCCCCACCCCCAGTCCCCATCCCATAGGACTCGCCTCTGATGCTGGTCATCGTCAGCGGCTGCTTCCACCCCCAAGTCCCCCTCCCACCGGACCCTCCTGTTCTCCCCTTCCGACCACTACCTGGTCTTCATCGACCATCTGACGTGTCCCGTGCTACCCTGAGATTTTGTGCAGACCAGCTGGCTCCAGTGTTCACTGCTCTGTTTAACAAATTGCTGGAGCAATGCCACGTCCCAAAGTTTAACATACACGCTGTTCGTTTGATAGATTTACATTTTCCTGAGGTACGTAAAAGTATTGATTTGAATGAAAACAAACACGACGCTTCGTGCATCTGCGTCGTCTGCAGCTGAAAATCCCGCGTTTCGGTCACGTGACCTCCGTGACGTCACAACAAGCCAACTGACCCGCATGGCTCAGTAACGACTTGAACAAAATTGAATCGAAAGTGGTCTGGCAAATCAATTTTAAAGCATGCCGAGCGAGTGTGCTGCAGTTGGTTGCAGTGAAAAGTTGACAAAGGAGTTTTCTTTCCATGCTTTTCCTTAAAAACAAAACAAACAACGAAGCCAGAAAACGACTGTGGCAAATGGCAATGAATCGATGGGACCTAGCTACTAAGAAGTGGGAACCAAAACACCACGATGTGCTCTGCTCAAAGCATTTCAAAAAAAAAAAAAAAAAAAATGTTTGACAGATCGCACCCTGCTAAGCATTCAGTTTGGGCTCAAATACATGTCCACAGGGTAACCGACTTGGAAAAATTTCCAGTTCGAATCTCCAAGGATGTAGCTCCGACGCCATTGCCAGTAGTTGGGCCTTTATTTCCCCCATGTAGTTCCATCTTTCTCGAGCCTTGTTATGTAAGTGGCGTTTCGGTCTTTTTCGTTGTTTACTCTAGCTTTCACAACAGGCTAGGCCTCATCAGGGAGCCTGCCTTTTATTGGGTGTTTTATTTTATTTTCCCAATTTATCCGTGTTTGTTTAATCATACGTAAAGATGAAAAAGTTTTGTTCGTTCTAGTTCAATAGACTAGCGATTTCGTGGCCTCCCTGGGTTATGGTTTAGGATTGGGTCGGTTCTTGCCATTGACTGTTTTTGTTTTGTTTTTCTTTCTCTCTTTCAGCTCCTTTTGTTTCTCGGGTTATAGCTTTCATTTACGATGTACGAGTGAGGGGGGTAGTCTCGTGAGCGTCTGCTGGCCCGCAATGTTGTTGTCACTGTTAAGTGGGTTGTGTATCGTGTACACGGATTACGTGTATCCAGCCTTTGTCACGTTGCTCGCTGACATTTCCTGCCTCCTCTTTCTTTTCAGAAAGTGTTTGTTTGTTGTTGTTGTCGTTGTTTTGTTCTCTCTCTTCTCTTCCACCATACATCTTTCGTTTTTATCTTTGGCTTATTGGCCAATTCGAAACCGCTGTTAGCTTGCCTGATTATGGCAGCCATTTTGAATTTCTCTTTTCGTCTGGCATTTGTTTACATCCCGATGCTATGTCATCGGTAGTCCTGATTAGCGATTTGCTTTATCAGTCTGCAGGCATTGTGTTTCTAGATGGAGGACGGGTTAATGAGGAATTAGTTATGGTTAGTTTGGCTTTCCATCTGTTTGTCGTTGGTACAGTTATTTCTGCTTCTGTGCTCTTATGTCAGGTTAAGTCAAGTGAAGAACTTCTTTATTCCTTCAAAGGAAATGTGCCACACATAAAGCCACAAAGACAGTGTACATATGTAAAAGATTAACACTTAAGAAGTACGCAACAACACGTAGTATCGCACACATCACAATATACAATAAACAAAAAGCATAACCACCACTATTCTCATTACACTTCTTCGTCACTTGAACTCTCCCAGTCGATGCTAAAATTGATATCCGTAACTGGCTCGTACTGGAATGGCCGTATTCCAGTTGCCATTTCCAACTTTTCAGGCAAATTTATCCGGAGTTTTGTGCACTGAAACTGTAGAAGCAACAATGCCAATGGCAGTTGAGTCTTATCGTGACGTCACGATTAGCCTTTGACTTTACGGCTCCAAGTAAACTCTCGGTCAAAACACGTACGATCACGCGGCTGCATCGGTTATTTCCCTTGCCCATTCTGCCTTGACATATTGGTCTTGTTTTGCGATTCATAAGCATTTAAGACACTCGAAAAATATGAAATGATTACTGAGGCACCAGATATATGCCTGTATTTACTGTGTGAAAATATTTAGTCGGTGTAATATACCAAAGAGGAGATCTGAAGCTAAAATCGGTCAAAATCTGTGTTCATAGGCCCTTTAACGGAAATTGTGTGAAAGATCACCCCTAACCTTGGACTTGTCCTTTAAGGTGATCACCCTCAACGTCGGTGCTCCTCAAGGGTGTGTGCTCTCACCTCTGCTGTTCTCGCTGTTCACAAATGACAGCCTGTCATTTGAGCAATCCATAGACATGATTAAGTTTTCAGATGGAGGGTCTGATCCAAAACTTCGATGAGTCGGCATACCGGTGTAACCGAGTGTATTGTATACATGTTCCGGGCCATACCCTTTAACCTTTTCTTTCCGGTCCTTTTCCTTTTTGTTTGGGTGGGGTTTTTATGGCCCAATTATCTAAGGTGTTAAAAGTTGTGTGCTGGGCCGGCAGCGTCCCTTTTCCCCCAGTGTCCCTGCAGAGGCAGGTTGTTTGTTTAACTGTTGCGGCCGGTGTTCATGTGTTTTCATCAGGGGAGAGCCTGTAAGTAGTTATTTTTCTATGGCTTGTTGTTGTTTCCTATTGATGTAAATAATGTATGTTTATAATGTTACCATGTTCACAACGTGCCTTGATTTTGGTTCTTGAATACGTAGGTAATTTCGGCGTTAGATTGCCGCCTGGTTGCAGCCGGTATGGCCGCGTCAGAGTACCTTGTTTGTACGTTCGAATGTTAAGCCTTTATGCCACAGGATGACCGGTATTTCCAAAATGTATGCAGCTCACCTTGGTTAGCTGATATGTAACTAGTATGTTATGTTGCCATTGTTGGATGTTCAGTTTGAGTGATGCTTTGCCGATGCAAAGTTATCCTTCTTAAAGTATGGGTACTTTGTCAGTGCGGCCGTGCGGCATAACTTATTTGTTTAGTTTCCTACCGATCTATGTTTCTACATGAAATTGGTGGTATATTATGGTTAACACTTTGAAGATGTTGACTTCATAGTTGTGGTATGTGGGAATGTTCAGTTTACTAGTTGAATATGGTTTAGTGCATAGGGGTGATTGTATAAACTGTGAGACGTGTTATTTCTGTTTTGATCCGGCTTTCGGCGAGTCTTGGGTGCGCAGACTTTCACTCTGCTTAGCTTGTAAGCCCTTTCCGGGTCTTTGTGCGTGTACCCGAACTGGCCGGCGATGCGCGTCAGTGGTGGTAATTAGGTCTTTGTCTCTGTTCACTAACCGAGCAGACAGGCGCAGCCAGATCAGCAGTTTAGATTCTTGATGCGCTACCCGCGTCAGTAAGACGCTTGACGTTGTTAACAGCCGGATATGCTCTGCTAGTCAGTAACAGGAACATGCTGTAACGCTTTGAGTAACTTGACTAGGCTGGAGCCGGTCAGTTTATGACTGACTTCCTCCCGCATACGGCATGGTCCCAAGTACCACCCGTGTCATTATCCATCTCGTTGTGTGCTTAAGTGGAAGTGCTGTAACGATTATCTCACGCTTCCTGTTTAGTTAAGAATGAGCCTGGTAATCCACATTCTTCACTGTTACTTTATTGTATAATTCATTATACTGAGAGTTCATCAGTTAATTGACTGGCCGTCTCTTGTATACTCACCGTAACTCTGTGAGGTACAGGTTTTAAGTGTAAGTCAAGCACACGATTTATGTGCTTGATTATTAATCATTTTGTCATGTATTATAGTAACCTTCAGGTAAACTACATGGTTACTGTATTTATTAGATTAGTAATGGCTGTTGTTTATACTTTACATTTGCTTTCATGTTCTAAATGTTTTGTTTGCTTGTGTCTTTTCTAAAACAGACACTGTTTCCTGGTTGGTTGGTGTACAAATAAAAGTTATGTTATAGCAACCTCTGACTTGTGACTCTTCATCCATGCTTCCAACCTGCTTCCCCTCAACTCCCCATCCCCACTCCCCTACACCGGTATAAGTCTTAGAGGTTGGCTGGCTGGTGCCCTGTAAATGACAGAGTTAAATGTGTGCAGAACTGATAAAAGAAATGGTCTTTGATTCTAGGAACAAGAAGGCGCCTCTTGTACCACTCACCACTGTCTGGTGCAGCAACACGTGTCAAAAGGACAAAAATTAACTAGAAAGGATAGTCCGCACAGCCTCTAAGATCACAGGCAGTGACTTGAAATTGACTGCGTCTATCTGCGATCAGAGTTAAAGTGACTATATCGGTCCAGGACATATCGCACACAGCCAACCACCTCCCTCTGGACGCAGATACAGGACCATGAAGTCTAGAACAGTTTTTACCCTCAAGCAATACGCACTTTTAGCACGTGATCATTGTGTGTAAACGACGATCAAAGAACTAAACTGTGCTCAGTCTGTTTTTAGTTGTTTAAAAAAGAAACAAATTTTTAGTTGTTTAAAAAAGAAACAAAGAACAACAACATTATTTCTAAATGCGTGTGTGTTTGTGTGAGTGAACATGCGTGTGGGCGGGCATGTATACGTGCGTGCATACATGCGTGTGGATGTTGGAGTGTGCGACTGAATGTGTATGTTGGTAAAACATTTGTTTTAAAGGAACTCTCCTTCGGCGGCTAAACTTCTTGTAAGCTTAGAGGAGGTTAATCGAACATGATCAGCGTTAAAAGTTTTGTGATTGAACGTGATTTTATAACGATTTTAGAAGGGGACTTTCCCAGACAGTGTTACTAACACTGTTTTCACGAGCTCTTTCCCGCGTTTCAGTATGACATCATTGACAGGATACCGGAACTTCTCAGTTTTGTGTACATGTCATGTAACTGGATTATTTGTGTCAATGTTTATTTTTTAGATCTGGACAGTGTATGAAATAGTTTCATTTTCCTAACGTTTTCATAGGGTGCAGCACAAAAAAATCGGAAATAAATTTGTAGGGGAGTGGGGTGGGGTGGGGAGTTGAGGGAAGCGGGTTGGAAGCATGAATAAAGAGTCACAAGTCAGAGGTTGCTATAACATAACTTTTCGTTTGCACACCAACCAGGAAACAGTGTTGGAAAAGACACAAGCAAACAAAACATTTAGAATATGAATGCAAACGTAAAGACTAAATAACAGCAATTATCTAATAAATACAGTAACCGTGTAGTATACCTGTAGGTTACTATAATACATGATGTTAACTGTGACAAAATGATTAATAATCAAGCACATAAATTGTGTGCATGACTTAAATTGTGTGTATGACTTGCACTTAAAACCCGTATCTCACAGTATCGCGGTGAGTGTACACGAGACGGCCAGTCAATTAACTGATGAAATCCCAGTATATAATAGTATACAATAAAGTAACAGTGAAAAATACTCGGCCATACAAAAGCCGGATCAAAACAGAAATAACATGTCTCACAGTTTATACAATCACCCCTATGTACTGAACCATATTCAACTAGTAAAATGAACATTCCACAACTATGAAGTCAACATCTTCAAAGTGTTAGCCATAAAATACCACCGATTTCATGTCAGTAGAAACATAGATCGGTAGGAAACTAAACAAATAAGTTATGCCGCACGGCCGCACTGACAAAGTACCCATACTTTAGAGGAATAACTTTGCATCAGCATCACTCAAACTGAACATCCAACAATGGCAACATAACATACTAGTTACATATCAGCTAACCAGGATTAGCTGCATACATGTTGGAAACACCGGTCACCTTGTGGCATAAAAGCTTAAGATTTGAACACACATTCAGTGTACACTGACGCCATGGCGGCTGCAACTGCGGCAACTGATCTGACGCCGAAATTACCCACGTGTTCAAGAACCAAAATCAAGGCACGTTGTGAACATGGTAACATTATAAACATACATTATTTACATCAATGAGAAACAACAGAACCGTGACAAGCCATAGAAAAATAACTACTTACAGGCTCTCCCCTGAATCAAATGCATAGGCAGCAGCTCGGAACTATTACTAACTCTCGACGTGACCTGCTACTGCAGGGACACTGGGGGGAAGAGGACGTGGCGGTAAACATGGTGCTTAACGTCCACAGATTAGGACGTGGCGGTTTGCTTTCATGTTGCTTAACGTCCACGGAGGCGAGATGGCCTATTAGGGACGGGGACAGAGTGGGAAGGGGGCGAGAGAGTGAAAGGCTCGACCGCGGAAACTGCCCGAAAAAGACCAGAGAGACCGTGGACCGCCGCCAGAATAATGGAAGTGTTAAGGCGGTGTCCCCTCGCCATTGCCCAGCGACTTGTGCACTGTGCAGTTGCTCTTTCAACTGCTGTGCTGGACAGAGTCACTAAGACAATGTCCGTTGCACCGCTGTTGACGAACAACTGGGACAACTCGAAGCAAAAGACGTCCAACTTGCTCAGCCCAGCGCCACCTCCCTACTGATGATCTCTTCTGGGCAAAGTTGAGGGTCCAGCTCCACCTCCCTCCTCTAAGATCTCTCGATCTTTTGATCTCGCCTGGAACCCTCGGCGTGGCGGGCCCAGCGCACAAGTTTTAACACCTTAGATAATTGGGGGCATAAAACTCTCACCCAATCAAAAAGGAAAAGGACAGAAAAGAAAGGATTAAAGCCGGGGTCATGGCCCGGAACATGTATACAATACACTCGGTTACATCTATATAGTAAACACATTTCAAACAGTAAGTACAGTCAGCCAAGTCATGCATGTCATAATCAACGGTTACAAACAACAAACAATACAAAACAACAAAATCCCCCAAACAAACAGCATTATAGTCTAAAGCAATTCAGACAGTCCTGCCGCCATTTACAACGCCATCTCAGATACCAGAATGCTTGTGGTGCAGTGTCCAGAACCAGACACGATATGCAAAGAAAGCGCGTGGTGTGTCCAAGCGGGTACATAGCTTTACCTGGCACAGCTCAGCTGGCCGGAGCTCTGGTCATACGAGCGATGAATGTTAGTAGACAGCTCGGCTTGCGAGCAGGCCTTGCGCCTCGTGCAAAATATGCAGGCGTGTAGAAGTACCTGGCTGCCCACCACTCGACACCCCCACCACACTCCACCGCTGCCACCACACCACAACTACAGCCACACACAGCATGGTGCCAGACGTGCCTGCTTTTGTTTCCACCAGTTCCACGCGTCGCTGCGCTGTTGTGCATTGCCGCGGCGGTTGCGCCTAGCTGAGCTGTACATGCTGCCAGCCTAGCATCGGAGGTCAGGCCTTACTGCAGTGCTGAAAGGACGTAGCCGCTGACGCTATTGTCGCAGGGAATGCTGGGTCCATTGCTTACACAGCTACCTTGGAAACAGGGTTGTCACAGAGAAAATAAATCGCCAGCAGCCATTTTTCTCTCTTGTCACAGCGCGCGCACAAGTGTGAGAGTGAGATAGTGCTGCTGTTACGTGGAGAACTGTACTATTCCGTACAGAGTTTTGCTAAGTGGGGGAAAACAAGAACCCCAAAACAACAAAACAAAAACGACGGTGGCTGGCAAGTTTACAACTTGCCGTGGCAATTTCTTCAAGTGTGAGGTAAGTACAAGAATAGTAGTCACTTAATCAGACTGAAGTTTGCTCTGAGACAGAGTTAGTGGAGCAAACGCGAAGCGTGCTCGACCAGATGTAGTTACATGAAAGGCCGGGAAGACCGAGGAGAAACCTAGTCATATCAGTGCTGCTTCTCTCTCTGTCCTCCCGCCTCTCGCCGCCTCCCCCTTCTGTGTCACTGTGCTGTTCGCCCCCCGCCCTTTTTTGTTTTGTTTTTGTTTTAACGAATAAAATTTACTATTTTGTCTCCCTTTTCTTTCTCGTCTCCCTTTTCTTTCCTCCCCCTCCCCCGTCGCTTTCTCTTTTATGAGCGTTTGTTATACGTTTTGTTTACGTATAAGTCTCGCCTTTTTGTATGGGACTGTAGTTTTTCCTATTTTTATTTTTATTTTTTAATGGAATAGAATAAATTATTGAAAAGATATTGTTGTCAAGGTGTCCAAACTCAAATTTTCTATTTTCATTCTTTCATCTATTGATCCATTCATTCATTCACCCATCTTACTCAAGCCGATGTTGATTCTCTCTCTGTGTCTGTCTCTCTGTCTCTCTGTTTCTCTGTCTCTCCCTCTCTTTCTCAGTCCCCCACCCCCACCCCCCTGTCTCTGTCTGTGTCTGTCTCTCTGTCTCTGTCTGTCTCTGTCTGTCTGTCTGTCTCTCTCCACTGTCTAATTCACTCATCTGTTACCGATTTAATGTTATAAACAGATTGCCGTATTGTCGTTTTTGATTCCGCCCACACCATCCTCCCACCGCCTAAGTTCCGGATGTGTATATGTATATATATATACCAACTTTAATGGCCAGTTTATACAGAAAAAGGGCATGATTTTTTTTAGCGCGCGAACACACACACACACACACACACACACACACACACACACACACACACACACACACACACACACACACACACACACACACACATGATATGCATTTCGGTTTGCAGATAAGTACCTACGTATTTACTTTGATTTGGCAGTCTTAGTTTAGGACTATGCTGATGGTCAGGGAGACCGATTTGTCATGATTGACTACTGCTTGGCTAGTGGGCTACCAATAGCTGATGGGCTGCCGCTTGCCTAATGAGCTATGGCTAATGAATGACAGCATATCGCTTGCCTAATGGGCTACTAATGAGTGACGGCATACCGCTTGCCTAATGGGCTACTGATGAATGACGGCATACCGCTTGCCAAATGGGCTACTAATGAATGATGGCATACCGCTTGCCTAATGGGCTTTTAATAAGTGAAAGCATACCGCTTATCTAATGGCGGCTATTAGTAGTGCTAATGAGTGACTGGATACCGCTAGCCTGATAGGCTACTAATTAGAGCGACAGCATTCCGCTTTCCTAATGAGCTACTAACGAGTAACGGGCTACTACTGGCTTAATGGACTACTAATAAGTGACGGAATACTGCTTGCCCGGGCCAGTGGGTTACTGAGTGACAGCATACACGGCCGTTTGCGTAATGGGCTGCTAAGGAATGACACAGAGCATACCTGTCCTAATGGGCTACTAATGAGTTACAGCATACTGCTTGCCTAATGGACTACCGTTGATTGTGGGGCTAAAAGTGTTAAAATAGGCTACCAACTGCCTAAAGGGGTACCGATTTTCTTGTATTCTACCAGCTGAATAATGGGTTACTGACAGCCTAAAGGACTATCCATTTTCTCGTGTGCTACCAGCTTACTGATGGGTTACCGACTGCCTAAAGGGGTGTCCATTTTCTCGTTTGCTACCAGCTGACTCGTGGGTTTCTGATTGCCTAAAGGGGTATCTATGTTCTCGTGTGCTACCAGCTGACCCAAGGGTTACTGAAAGCCTAAAGATCGTATCCGTTTTCTCGTGTGCTACCAGCTGACCGGTGGGTTACAGACTACCTAAAGAGGCACCAGTTTTCTGGTGTGCTAACCGCTGACTGATGGGTTACCGATTACCTAAAGGTGTACACGGTTTTTCGTGTGCTACCACTAACTGGCTGATGGGTTACCGACTGCCTAAAGGGGTATCCATGTTCTCGTGTGCATCCAGCTGACTGATGGGTTACCGATTACCTAAAGGGGTACCCGGTTTCTAGTGTGCTACCAGCTGACTGATGGGTTACTGATTACCTAAAGGGGTACCCGGTTTCTAGTGTGCTACCAGCTGACTGATGGGTTACCGACTGCCTAAAGGGGTGTCCATGTTCTCATGTGCTGCCAGCTGACCGATGGGTTACCGACTACCTAGAGGGGTATCCATTTTCTAATGGGCTACAGTTTGGTCGTGTGAAACTCTACAGGCAACATTATTAGTTATGCAGATACAGAGTATACATATTGAGGAAACGTAATATAGTAATTCACACACACACACACACACACACACACACACACACACACACACACACACACACACACACACACACACACACACGTGCGCGCGCAAGAGCTTCTTCCACTTGGCCTTTTTGATGCTATCAACCGTGACTTGGCTGTCTGAACTTGGTCAGTGATCTTGGTCTGTCATCGATGCAGTGTGTGTGTGTGTGTGTGTGTGTGTGTGTGTGTGTGTGTGTGTGTGTGTGTGTGTGTGTGTGTGTGTTACCCATGTAGCAGACATTGCACGAATGGGATTGGTACAATGTTAAATTCAAATTATTTATAACTGTAAATGATTGCATTGTTGTGAACTGTTTGTTAACTCTTCCGTCCACATGTTAATGTCATTGGGAAATAAATATGAAACATCATTATGTCCTTATGCACTCACTCACTCACACACACACACACACACACACACACACACACACACACACACACACACACACACACACACACACACACACACACACACACTCACTCACACTCACACACACACACTCTCACTCACTCACGTGCAGGCACGCGCGCACACACGGACGCACGCACACACGCGCGCGCACGTACAAACGTATATAAGCCTAGATAGATACTCATACGGACGCACGCACGTGCGCGCGCACGCACCTATTCTGTTACTACTGCACACATGATGGTCGACAGAACCAGCACACAGCCAATGAGTGAAACATGTAAAAACAATGCGTCAGTTTCATGCTGCGGGCTGACTTTGATGGTTTTGTCTATCGGCGGCCTCGGGGTTATAATACACTTTTTTTCTTATTTATGTCGGACTGTTTTGCTTAATTATTTTTGTCTCATTATATCAGGAATTTACGAAATTAGAGCACTTCATTTTTGTCAATGAACTGTTTATAAATATAAGTATGTTTCGAGGGCTGTTCATGAAGTGATGTCCGCAGATCAGTAAAACAAGAAACAGCGCACTGTCTTACCTGCAACTTTCACATTCCTTGATAGTACTCTCTTCCGTGTTGCACACACAGTTCCAGTAGCGTCTGCGCCAAGATTGTAAGGCATTTTGATAATCTGTTGGACAAACGTTCCGCCCAGCCAACCGTTCTCTTTGATGATGGAACACAACTAAAGGTCATACTACAGTAAGGGATGGAACAGAGCATGAACGCTTTGCTCCTTTAGAAAGGTCACAATGCCTTTGCTAAATTAAAGTTGTCGTTTGACATCATACATTAAAGCAGAACCAAAAATTTAATTTGAATAGTATCTTAATAATTCAAGGTCATCACACACACACAGATGCCCTCCCCCCCCCCCACACATACCTAACACACACACACACACACACACACACACACACACACACACACACACACACGCAAGCACGCACGCACGCACGCACGCACGCACGCACGCACGCACACAGAGAAAGACACACAAGCAAAAACCAAATGCACAGACATACCCTCGCCACCCCCCACTCTCGTCTCTCAATATGCAGAATCTAATGTTAATACCTAGCAAACGCAAACTGACCCGGATAATGTTATATCTAACGGACCAAAACATGAATATACCTATCTTGATGGCAGACGCAAAAACTGGAGCGGTCTGTTACTACTCCCGAATACAGAAAACTCTCTAAATAAAATCGTTAGGTACCCCCTAACGTTTCTTTGAAAGTTATCCGCGACAGAGGCCCTCACATGCACGCACGCACGCACGCACGCACGCACGCACGCACGCACGCACGCACGCACGCACGCACGCACGCACGCACAGTTAATGATATTATATTTTAAATCAAAAACCAGCACGGGAGAGGGTAGAAACGAGGCTTTTTGTATTTGTTTTCGGAACCAGAAATCGACCACACCTGTTTCTGCGTCTGCTATTAAGGTTGAAATTCCAAATCGTGATGACATTCTCTTAACAGCTCATTCATTATGACAAAAAAGGCTATTCCAAATATTATTTTATTGTCCGAAAAGTTTAATGTGTTGCAACTTTCCATTTCTCTCTGACTTGAATGTGTACTTGTTATTGGGTACTGCGGACGCAGAAATATTAAGGTCCCCTCTGGTAAAAACCCAAAGCTGACGAATGTTCTTCCTTAAAAGCAGGGAGTAGGTCAGAATATAGCCATGCATGCTTAGTCAGTGCCAGAAATTTCTTCCTTGTCCTAATTTCCGCCTACCCGGTCCATTCACGTTCATTTTTTCCAAATCCTCTCCCTACTTTTCAGCTGCGTTAGTTTTGGCTGAAGCGGTTTCACGCGTTGTCCTGTGAAATAAAATAGGTCGCACTGCTCGTGGTCAATTGATTTAAGCAGATTCTCATGTTGAGTGCCTGCGGAATATGAATAGGCACCAAAACATGCCTTTGGTACACTAAAAGGGTGATTTCGACATAACTGTGATCTGATCAATTGTTCTTTAATTTTATACTGAACACGTGTTAGGGAATCTGTGGGGAGGTATCTTTGGCAGTTGTAAATGGTGAGATGTGCTAATTATGACTGTGTTGTGTGTAGAACTGTGAACCAGCTTTTTTACTTTTTACTTGTGTTTTAGTGCCTTGCATTTGGACCTGGTGTGAAGAAACTGACTGTGATTCGTTCTGAGGTGACCTTGTGCGGTTGACGAGACGTACAAATCCAAGAACAAAATAAACATATGCAATGGTCTAGTCTTGATATAGACTCTAGCCTCATGCTGAAATGGCTTCTAAAAAGAAAAAGAAGACCTGAGGTCCAATTTGCATCATCCATTATGAACTAACAGAACAGACTGTAAAGTACAACAGATCTCTGAGAGTAACTTCAAGAAAATTAATGAGGCAGCTGAAGTCAAAAAAGCACAAGGCAATGAAAGTAAAGGGATGATTGACATTTGTTGGCAGGTACCAACTGAGTACATACCAAATCTGCATGGGAATTACACATGGTGTTACAAGAACTTTATGAACGACCGCAAAATTGTGAAACAGCCCATCAGAAGGGGGTGATGTAAGCTCCTTAAAAAAGCGAGAACAGCAAATCCGTTAGCAACCAGATTACTAACTGTTACCCAGTGACAGATGTCTTTTTTGAAAAGGATCGAATCACAAAGAAACAACATGTTGAAAAGTGAGTAAAATGTGTGACAAAAACAGCAGCCACAAGAAAATAAGATCAGCACATCCTTTTGAAGGTGCAAGATATGACTTGGCTGCTTGAGAAGCACATTACCATGTCACCTGTTGGAGAGACTATACACTCAAGCGGATAACAGACACCAGGACACCATCAAAGATACCTAAAGCCATTGAAGAGCAAGCTTCCAACAAGACCACATATTTTCAGTACATCGAACAATATGTTACAGGCAGCAGCATTTAGAGATGAACGGATGACCACATTAAGGCAAAAGTATGAAACAGGAACCTTCCACGTGTCCTCTCTGTAGAGATAAATAAGTGATAGATGTCAACAAATTGCGTCACCACAAGTTTCTGGAATAGTTCAGCACTATACCCTCATCCTTTTGTTGAACAGTCGCAATGCCACCACGCAGTGATACATTCATAACGTACATCAAAACGGCCAACTTTTAAACACTCTTTTTGGTATTCAACAGTTAAAGCAACTACAACCATTTCTCGAGCAGATGGCCATGGCTGTCATATTGTAAATGGAAACGTTGGAGGTATAGTGGACAGACGGGCTCTTCATACCACAAGAACTGGTTGAAATCAAGGTGGAGCAGCCCCAGCAGGAACATGACTACCAGGAATGCCCAGAGCTTGAGAATCTTGACGGCTTCAGGTTTGAGGCTGCCATATGTCTAAGCTGGACATTCAATGTCACTCAGAGTAAGGGACATTCAGGCTTGGCAACCTAGGATATCGGCTTTGGTACCTGTGTCCAAGGACCAGCTGGAATAAATACACTCAAGCCATAAAGTTAAGCAATAAGACACAAGGAGACTAATACATTTAATATTTTCATCAAAGTCAGGTAACAGTTTCAGAAAATCAGTAATTTCTCTTCCTTAGAAAGCCTTGTTGATCAGAAAGAAGCACCGTCATGTGTGAGCAGTGGGAGAATGCAGGCTACAGTTGCATTTGTTTGGGTGGGGGTGGTGGCATTAGAGGGGCGGGATGGGGGGGTGGGGGGGGGGGGAGGGGGCTCTAAGATAGCCGATCCTCAGATGGCAAATATTCAACCCGACTGCTGTTCTTTGTAAGACTGGCTAAATTGCTGGTTTCATGGAGTGTCCTGGTTTCATGGAGTGTCCCCGTGAAGACTGATACAGTGAGACGGCTGGGTCAGCACACAGGAAGGAATGCTAACACACTTGGGCAAGATAACATCACTCCAAAGCCACCTGGGATGTCCTTTTATCGGCTTTCCGCCAGTACTCGGCGGGTCAGAGACAGTCACGACGTGCAAACTCCGTCATTTCCTGCTGATCACTGATGTCATCGCAGGTTGCTTATCAAGTTACAGCTAGGTCGTGAATTTCTTGGGTTTACAAGAAGATTGTGTTGATAGAAATTTGGCCTAATTTGAATAATGCTGAATTTTGCGTTGTTTTATGCGTGAAGTCGTTTGCTCTGTGTGTCTGTTTCAAACAGAACTTGCCAGTGTGGCAAGTGACCCAGTTGGGTCTATATTCGATCTCTGTGCACCATTTGATCTCAAGATGAGTAATACAGTTTTTGTGTGTTTAATGTCACCCACTTAGGATGAAGCAGCTTCGCATGTATTATAACGTGAAGTATATGGGCGCTTAGCTAAGGTGCAAGTGTTGGGTCTATATTCGATCTCTGTGCATCATTTGATCTCAAGACGAGTAATACAGTTTTTGTGTGTTTAATGTCACCCACGTAGGATGAAGCAGCTTCGCATGTATTATAACGTGAAGTATATGGGCGCTTAGCTAACATGATGAAAGTGTGCTACATGTTATGATAACAATATGTGTGATGTAATAGCAATGATCTCCGATATAGGATACACTCAAACGTTTTATTACCTGGACACTAGCTCAAGACGGAGTCGATTTTTATATGGTTTTCCTGTGTGTAAGGGATCATTTCGTTTACTTATATTCAGCACGTCGTGATATGGCAACCACCCCTGCAGGTAAGCAGTCATACACCGGAAAATCAAGCTCTAGATCTTGTTTTTGCCTTGAATGTTCATTATTGCTCAGAACATGAATTTGTGACATCTGTGAAAACCTCGTCCTCGTAGTCGCTCGTTGAGCTGTTCAGAACATGAATTTATGACAGCTGTCAAAGAAAGTCAAGAAAAATGTTTATTTTTGTCGCCATGTTCGTCGCATATGTTCGCTTGCTTTCTGTATTATGAAAACTGTTTCTTTCGAATGATTCGCCCTAATATAACCGTAATGGTTGACTGGGCATAAAACATCAAGTTATTTACTTACTTTCGAATAATAATTAGACGTAATTATCTACCACACCGATTTCTATTGTCTAGAGATTTTGTTAAATAAAAGTAGTCACGATTTTTGCTTTGAGTTTTCGGCGTGGCTTGGTTGGTGCACCTCTGTGTGTAACGCAAATTTTGTTCAATTCTGTTTGCATCAGCCCCCCCCCCCCCCCTCCACCCGTTGGTGCACGTTTGTGTGTAACACAAATCTTGTTCAATTCTGTTTGCATCCCCCCCCCCCCCCCCACCGCCCGCGATATTTTAGTGTTAACTCGTGGCGATATAACTTAGAACATGTATTAATTTGGTCATGGCAGATAGGCAAAGTTCTAATAATAATAATCTTTTTCTGTCATGTCCATTTGCCCATATAATTCTCACGTGCGCGGCTGGAATTGAAAATTCAGTCTGTTTCCCCAAGGGGCTAAATATAGAACAGTCAGAGAGCAACGCTGAGCCAATCAATAATGAACCTGCGAACGAATGTCCGACTCGGAAGTCCTATGCCATTTAGCCTTCGGTTCAGTGCGCTTCGCTTGGCTTGCGCCTGTGTGTTGACTGTTGCTAATTCCTATTAGGGTGGTTTGCTTCCTGTACGCCTTTGAAATATCCGCAATGTTGAGTTTGTTCAGTGACGTTTAGCTGGTTTACCCCGTGAAATGTTATTTTTTAAATTTATTTTATTTATTCATTATAGTTCTTATACCCCCCGTATATCCTGATACAGTAACCCTGTGTGGCTGACTGGGATCAAAGCACGAACTGATTAATTAAATACCGACGTAATGAAGTTAAACGAACGGGGTACATTGGAATCGCTTGTCATTCTGTCCGTTTCACATGCAGTCCAGGTTTTGTCCGCTGACCTGTTGCAAACAAACTTAACTTGATGGTACATCGTTCATCATAAACCAGAGTGACCTGTGATGAGATTGGATTGATGCGTTCAAGGTCAAAGTCACAACAACGGTGTTTGTTCGGACAGTAAGTGTTTGTTCGGACAGTATTTTCTGAGTCGCTGAACTTCTGGTAACCAAACTCGTTTCATGAAGCACCTTTATTGGCCGGAGTATTATGCAAAAGGATTGGTTTGCTAGCTTTAAGGTCATAGTCGCAGTGAGTGCTTATAAATTATAATCAAAATATCGACCATGTCTGTTGAACTGTTGATCTTTTCGCAACCAAAGATAGTTTGATGCTACATGTGATCCGGAGTGGCGTATAAAAAAGATTGGAGTGTTGTTCAATATTTCAATGAATGTTCGTCCGGACGATTATCTACTGAACCACTGAATGTTTTGTATCCAAACTTGGTTTGATGAGGCATCATCATGACCCAGAGTACCATTCATATATATATTGGTTTGCTATCTTCAAGGTCACGATCAGGGCTCATAATGTAATCAAATACGACATCTTCATCGTACTTGCTGAGCTGCTGAACCAGATCAGGTATAGACAAAATTGACATATACAGACGGCAAGCAGCACTGTGACTTTTCAATATCAAAGGCACGCAACAGGAGGTATCTTTATTTACAGCATGCCGGCGTAAGTCAGCCTAGATGATTCATCTGAACGTAGTATAAAACGTCCGTATAATGCGAGTTCCAACTCTTATTACTTCCCCTCCGAGTGACGCTTGCTTGTATGTCAGTATTGTTACTCCCCGTGAGTGTAATTCAAAACTGTCTAATATCAACACTGTTAAATATCATAGTGTTTTTGTTTAGTGCACGCCTCTCGCAGTGGAGTAGTCTACTGCGGACGCAGAAATTAAGTCCCCATTGTTGAGAATCCAGAGCTGACAAATGCCCTCCCTTTAAAGTCGGAGT
>OY757550.1:11085175-11110572 GCA_963584105.1 Alviniconcha strummeri
TCGTTTTGAGATGTGGAAACAATTTAATATCAGTTTTATCGTCCAGAGGAGAAGCTACTACTGGCTGCTGAATCAGGCGATCCATCGCAGGCAAGGTAACGTGCCATTCGTCCCGGAGTTGAATCGCAGGGTTTACCAGGCCGTCGGGCGTCTGCCGCGTATCGATCGAATGTTGTCAGGCAAAAGACATGACTGGTTGGGCTGCATGCTGAAAACCGGTCTGGTTTAATAGATAAACCATATGTGGTTGTGTATATCTGGAACCGAGTTGGCCTGAATGCAGGTCTTGAATCTTCATCTGGTCTTTTTGTACTTTGTTTTGGGTTTGTTTGTTTGTTTTTTGTTTTGTTTTTGTTTGCTTGTTCACAGGTGGGGCTGGACGTATTTCATTCATTGTACTTCCTGTTTTGTCTTTTCTCTAGGGATGGCTCTCCACGATGAGACTGTGGACGGGGTTAAAGATGAAAAACTAAAGCAATATAAAATTCACAGTCTGCTGTACTGCCAGTGTTTTCTGAAAAAAATAAATGAATATACGAGACATATTAGGCTCTGATGATTTAAAACTATACATGGACTGCTGGTGTTGAATTGTTGTGTTAAATTAGCCAGCCAGCACCGATTTACTGATGGTGAATCAATATGACACAGAAACCTCAAAACTATAAAATATAGCTTTCTACTTAAGATTCTTAATGTGAATCGACTGAAGTTTCTTTTGCTCATGTTAAGACAGTGAATCACCGTTTTAGATTCGCATGCGACGTGCTAATGTCAGTATGAAATTTAGACATTTTTCCTTTGTTGCTGCTTGACCATAATACGTACTTGTTCATAGGGAATGTCGTGTGCGAATGTAACTTCGCTTTCTAGCCCCCAGGGGCCAAAAGCTCAATAAAACCTTGAAAACCTAATAGGAGAGAAGCTTCGGTATACAGACTCGGTAAATGCGCTGTTTATTGGATTGCAATGTCGCCACCGTACGCTATCTCAAGTGTGTGCGACCAGCGGCTTGTTGCGTTCGGCTTGGACTGCAGCTGCTCCCTCGTGTAGGCCTGTGTACTGACCTGTTACCAGTCTGGGTACGTAATGGGGGGGTGGGGGGGGGGGGGGGGGATTAGGAAAAAAAGAAGAAAAAAAAGGAGGGGGGGTTGGGGGAGAGACACCCACATCCATACATTCATACCATAATTATCCTTAAAATCCCCCTAAATTCCATTATTTCATTAGTTGTATTGCGTGTTGTAGGGAATGGTAATTAACTTCATCACGTAACCTTTGCTGGAAAGGGGCTGGCTGGCGAGTAATATGCACATAAGCCTACGTTTGAATCTCGGCGCGTCGGGGTCGATCTTTTTGTGCACAATGGGAACGTATTCAGTTCGATTCAATAACACTTTATTCATCCCATGAAGAATACTTTTTTTTTGCATTTTCCAAAGTAAAGTTTTATTTTTATAACTTGTAATAATAAGTACAGTTGAATGTTCGATCTATACTTGAATGATGTTAAGACTTAATTACTTCCAACAACATTCTCGCACTGGGTATAACCGTAATGGTTTACTGGGCGTAAAACACCAAGTTACTTACTCCAACAACAGTACTGCTGCCACAGTTTATAACGACTGCATGGGGTTTGTTGCGACACGATTTGTCATCCAGATACGATTTTCACACACACACACACACACACACACACACACACACACACACACACACACACACACACACACACACACACACACACACACACACACACACAGAGAGAGAGAGAGAGAGAGAGAGAGAGAGAGAGAGAGAGAGAGAGAGAGAGGAAGCATGTTTAGCAGATTACTTTTATGTGGGTTAATCTTTACGTCACTACTAAAGCATAGGCTTCATGTTGTTTCGCGTTTTGTTCAAACAACAGCCAACAATTTGCAACTCAAAGGTATTTTTTCTGTGCTGTTGCATTTGTCGACCTGCAGCCATCGCTTCGTTGGCACAAACAACAGCTTACGTGACTACTTTAAGGCCGATCGATTCGATAAATACCGTGGACCTATTATTTTCCATGCTAAATACATAACCGTTCGAAGTTAAATTCTTAACAGATACCAATGATATGATTGCCATTTTTATTCTGAAAAGTAACTGTATTTTAGAATAAGCACCGAGAAACAAGTGCTGAATTGCCTGTGCTCAGGGTTAGTGCCTCCTTGCTCATGTTATATCCCGTGTGCTGATTCTGTAGATCTGCTGGTAACTGGACCTACAAAACAGAATGATATCCAGTTTTATTTCACACAGCGATGGGGGTAACTGGCATGGAAGCTGGAAATGAACTTTTAAGAGAGGGGTCCTCGGGAAGTGGCAGTTTTATGTGATATGCACAGCTTGATGCCAGCGGGATTTTTCATGTTTTTTATCGATGAATGACTTTTAACCAGGATCTTTATTTTGCTGTTGTTGTAATTTAATGTTTTATGATTGGAGTGAATGTGTGATGAAAACGTTCCTCGTGCAGTTGTATTGACACTTGGCAATAAAGTTATATTAACTCCAGCCTGAACATTCCAAATCCCAGCAGACTGACTACAGGAAATTCGCCTTCTACCCTCGGACCATTGTATTCACTCGGAACGTCATATCCGACGATGCTATCACTGCACCCAGCCTGGAGACCTGTAAAGTTCTGGTAGGAACCCCTCCCCATCTGATCTCTCCCCCTCCCCCGCCTCCCCACCCTCCTCCCCCCGCGCCTCGCCCCCCTTCCCACACAGCAACTCTCCTCCCCACCCCCCAAACACGTTTTCAACATTCAGCCGTATGTTTCACAAATACGGTCTCATCCTGCGCTGCACTAGCCCCTCAAAAGCTGACTACTGTAATCTTCAATGTGTTGATTGACGTTGGTCAGCTATATGGAAGAAGAAATCAAAAAGTACTGTCTATTTGACGCAGAATATTTTCCATTCATGAAAACGGTCGTACTGAGATTAACACGTGTCCAACAGCCATTACGGTAGTACTGGAGTCAGTCATGATCCGTATTAGTGAAACACGTCGTGTCATTCACACACACACACACACACACACACACACACACACGACACACACACACACACACACACACACACACACCACACACACACACACACACACACACACACAACACACTACACGGAGGTGGAGTAAAACAAAAATGCTCCTAGGCTCTGTGTGTGTCCGCATCTCTCTCTTTGTGTCTCTAACCCCCAGGTTTGTTCGCATCCTTTCTTTAACGGTCATTTTATGTTGTGTTGCAGGAGGGTGTAGGGGGTGCGTGAAGCGTTGCAGTTCTCAGCGGCGGCAAGATGGTGGTTGAGAGTGGGACTGGCTGACGTTGACACTTTGGGCATGGGGCACAATGCCTATATCACTACGCTGCAGTTCGTCATGCTACTGGTAGATGCGTCTGGCCAACCAGCATCACTTTTCAACACCGCCCACCCATCTTCATTTTACTGGTAGAATCTGCCAACAACCCAGCCACCAACTACGCCCGCCATAATCAGACAATCGCAAAATACCAACAAACGTTCGAAGTAGCTCAACGCTTCGTTGTGCGAGTTGCGAAAGAGTTACTGTCCGTATCCCAGAGCTGAACAGAAAGTCAAATGGGGGTCATTTGTTTGCGAGCACTGATGTCCAGACGGACTCGCAGCATCCGCCTGCTGGTTCTCTTGAATATAATTCTCCTTGGATACCTTGGGTCCGTGTTCCTTTATTCCAACGACATCGACCACTCACCTACGGGGCATAACGAGGAAGCAGGCTTTCACCTCCACCGACGTCATCTGTTGTCCAACAATAGCAATTACCCGCCCGACGCTTTCTCGTTGGAACAACGTCGGAACGGCGCAGTCCTTCTGCACGTGATCGGCATGGTTTACATGTTCGTGGGCTCTAGCGGTCGTGTGCGATGAGTTTTTTCGTCCCTGCCTTGACGGTTATCACCGAACGGCTTGCTATCTCTGAAGATGTGGCAGGGGCCACCTTTATGGCCGCTGGCGGCAGTGCTCCTGAGCTCTTCACCAGTATCATCGGTGTCTTCATTGCTAACAGCGACGTGGGCATAGGCACGATTGTTGGGTCAGCCGTGTTCAACATCCTGTTCGTCATTGGCATGTGTGCTATTTTTAGCAAAGAACTCTTGCATTTGACCTGGTGGCCGTTGTTCCGAGACGTGTCATGGTACGGTCTCTCTCTCCTCCTGCTCATCTACTTTTTCCAGGACGAGAATATCTACTGGTGGGAGGCACTTATCCTGTTCATGTGTTACATTTGTTACGTTCTTTTCATGAAATTCAACCATATTTTGGAGGCTAAAGTCAAGAGCTGCATCCGCCGCCCTAACACTGTCAACAAAGTGCAGAGCACAGACCAGCTTTTACAACAGGTCAGTCAACTACTCTTCCTCCGTTTTGTCAGCGACAGGCAGACAGAAGGACGGACGGACGGACGACAGACAGACGAATGGGCAGACACACTAACTAACCATAGGATTCGTTTCTCCAAGCAAACAGGATTATATTTACCAAACTAATTAATATATCATTCATCACGACTGCAGGAGATGATGGAAGTGCAGGAGATGATCGAAGTGCTTGAGAATGAATAAGAATGTTAGTCTCAAAGTTGGCATGAAATTATTTAAAATTATTAGTACATCTTTGAACTCATTATTTTTGTTGTTGTCTGTTATGATGTTCGTAATGACTAGCGTGTTGCCAGCAACAGCAAATCTACTTTGACTGATGGACAACGGAAAAACCATATATATATATATGGTTTTTCGTTGTCATATATATATATATATATATATATATATATAGAGAGAGAGAGAGAGAGAGAGAGAGAGAGAGAGAGAGAGAGAGAGAGAGAGAGAGAGAGAGAGAGAGAGTATAACAAAGTGCAAGCATGTCTTGTATTGGACATTTTTAACTCGCCCATCTTGGGGCCTTTTGAAGGCCTGACCGGTCCGCGTGACTGATTCCTACCATTCATTCCTACTGATTCATATATATAATTATATATGATGACACGAAGTGACGACGAATATGAGGGGAGGGTGTGCACATGCAGAACATTTCGAATTTCTCCACTCCTACAATCCTGAGGCGGGGTGAGGTCCACTGACCGTGACGATTTGAGCTCAAGAGGATGCACACACAGTTAATTAGGAAGAAAACAAATGAAACATGATATGGCACTAACTTTGTTAACAAAAGTAAGTAAAAGAACATGCAGTTTCTTCAACCTCTCTTAAAAATTCACTGAGACAATCAAACCAATTTACACACGCCTGACTTACAATACCGCTGTGTCACTAAACCAGAACTATTGTGAGGATCAGTATGGGTGTGACACATTTGACATCGACAAGCACATCTCGTTGCGAAACACTTGTAGAACTTTGCAAGAGCATTCGGTGAACCCATGGCGACCTGCTCAAGAATGGAGCACTGTGCATCCTGGTTTATATCATTTCATTTAAAGAGCGTGTGGTTAGCTTTCAGTGGCTGGTTCACACGCACGCACGCACGCACACTCAACCTTTCCATGTTCATAACCTTGCTTGGAGACTACATATTTCTACTAAGTTTGATGACCTTGACCTGGTTTCAAGGTCACATGTGTGTCAGAAACATAAACTGCATATTGTGACTTTTATATTTTTGTCTACGGAAGTTTCAGCAGTGTGTGTAGTTGCTACACATACAAAAAGACCATGCACAACATGCACAATATGCTCTGTAGTTAAGAGAGATACTTGACACAGTTCTTTCGGGTTTGCACTTGAATGCGAGTCGTGTTAGCATACTTTTTTCTTTTTTTTCTTTCTTTTTTTCTTCTTCTTTGTTTAAGTTGTGTTATGTTTGGTGACACCGTTTTTAGCTCTGCCATCACCTATACATTGATGGGCGTTAATATGAATTAAGTAACCTCTTGGAAAGGACGCGTTGGAGGGCCAGAAGGCCGTCAGTGTTTGTGTAATGGAATGCAACGTCCTGTTGTGTCCTAAGGGGCTACTAATTTGCCTTATTGATTCTCTAGAAGCGTTCCAAGTCCCATTTTATTTTAGATTACGATTCAGTGTGAAATACAATACATTGAATGTAATTTTCATTACGAAAAACATGTTTCGTGTAACACTGATTTGACCGATTGACAGAAAGGGATGATGAGTATGTATAACGTTATGTTACTTAAGTTTGTGTTGTGTAGTAATATTTTATATATCTAAAGTGCACACAGATGCAATCAACGAACTTAACAGGCACTTAGTGCACACCGTTTGACTGACTGAGCTGTCAACTAAGCCTAGTAGCCAACTAAGCCTAGTATTACTATAAGCCAATCAATAAACAACAATCAGTCAGGACCCCGTGGAGGAACATTTGCCAATTAGAGAACGTCGTGTGTAGTTTCAGCCTGATCGTTCGCCAGTGTATCGACCAGCATATTAGCTCTTATTCAGCAACTTCCTGAAGCAGGCTGAAGTGAAATTACAGTCCATTCAAACTCGTGACGCACTTGCTGCACACAATTTCACGATACCCACTCTCCATCCTCCTCCCATCCTCCCTGCCCACCCCCTCGACCCCCTGCCTTTTCCCTCTTTAGCTTCAAAGTCGTCAGTTGAACTGTTGTGAACATTTTAAAAATCAAAAAAAGCAGTCAACGTATGAAATACCTAGTTGATTGTGGACGTTCTCGCTGTCTCTGCCAGGACTCTCTCTGACTACCTCCCATCCCACCCCCTCACCAGTACGTTACTCCGGGCCTGTTTTTTGGAATTCATTACCCTTGGAACTGAGGCTCTGCAATGCTGTTTCAGTATTAAATACTAGTTGCATCAGGGGTCACTTAAACTCTTAAACGGGACCCCAAGCAAAGAAAGATCGAGAGTCCTAACGTGGAATAACAAAGTACAATCACATTAACACAATCACATTTTTCAGTTGAATTATGGCATGGTTTGTTAAAAATCAACATTTCAAAGACGCGAAATCACAACCTCATGGTACCTACTTGCCATTTAGTGTTCTGTGGTCTACCTTTCTGACGTCATGAACAAGTTCAGAACTGTAAATTGCATCAAATGTTGTCATGCTTACTTGTGTCTTCTCTTGGTGTCCCGTTTAAGAATATTTGTTTTCCTTATGCGGTGCTTGCAACTTACGCTGAGCTGCTTGGGGAGCGGGGATAGCTAAATGGTTAGAGCGCAGGACTCGTGATCAAAAGGTCGCAGGTTCGAGTCCCGGCAGGAGCGGCGGTACTGACTCTTATTTCGGTATCCGTTCCACCCCCGTGTTACCGCAGTAGCACGTAAAAGGTCCCGGACATTCTGCCAAAAGTGCAGGTGGCAGGTTACAACTAAACACCCATGTACCCATGTATGTGGCTTTGCATGAGGTGGTGTGGTATGGTGCATGGTTTTGTGGTGTACACTAAACCGAAACGGCAGCGGTTTCACGCGGTACCAGCCATGCAACAACCAAACAGCGCTGTAAGTACACCACTTCGGTGGCTATTCTAAAACGCGCTGTATGACAGCTAGTCACTCATTCAGAACCATATGCAACATGAGCGCAGTGAGTCTGCATGAAAAAAGAAAGAAAAAAAAGATGTTTCTTCCGCAGGGCCATGACACAAAGGTGTTGCCTCTGGTATAGCTTGTTGCGGCACGTTTTGTCACTGCGGCATGTTTTGTCACACGGCACGTTCTGTCATTAAGATCCGAGATGGTGAAAAATCGTGCAGCCATTGTACCTTTTAAACTTGATATCAGTACATGTTAGAGTGTGTGTGTGTGTGTGTGTGTGTGTGTGTGTGTGTGTGTGTGTGTGTGTGTGTGTGTGTGTGTGTGTGTGAGAGAGAGAGAGAGAGAGAGAGAGAGAGAGAGAGAGAGAGAGAGAGAGAGAGAGAGAGAGAGAGAGAGAGAGAGAGAGAGAGACAGACAGACAGACAGACAGACAGACAGACAGACAGACAGTTGGCTCCCTTGTGGATGGTGATGCCGATGTACCTTGCTGACGTCATTCTTGCCATCGTTTGTTGGTGTATTATCTGTCTGTCGCGGTTTGCCTGAAAAACGTGATTTGACTGAGAATTTGCGCATGTTTGTTCTCTCTAATTGAACTAAGCGTTCTTGTTAATCTTTGCGTGTGTTGATATTGTTAATAGTTTTGATAGTCACACCAGTAAAAGTCGGGGGTTGAACTACTTCTGTGCACGCACAATGCGTAGTCTCGGGAAAGGTCGGGGCTCGGGTTGAAGTGGTGCAGCGTATGCACAATGCGGTAACTTCAGGTACTAGCCGTTACAGACGTTGGCCAACGCATTTACAATACAATGCAATAATACTTTGTTAATCCTTGAAAAGGAAATAAGTTGTCTGCCTTTGACAAATAATAACAAGCACTTAAAACGTAAATAAATACTATACAGTCTCACTACTTAACTAGAATAAAAATTATAGAAAATCAATTAAATAAACAGAAGAAAACACCGTTGCAATCACAATGGTGCTTGTATCGTTCACACAAATACTAGTTATCACACCCTTACGTTAGTCTTAAGTAACACACACACACACACACACGCACGCACGCACGCACGCACGCACGCACGCACGCACGCACACGCACACACACACTCACTCACGCAAACGTGCAAAGCACGTGCATACTATCAGCAGATCGGATAGGATAGTGAAGGTCTGCTGATAGTTACAGACAGTGTCTGTCATATGCCTGGTCTGTATGGCTTTCGGAATGAACGAATACTTGAGGCATATTTTTGTTGTTGTTGTTTTGTGTGAAGGGTACTCTCAACCTACCATTCCTGTCAATAAGTCGAGAGTCAAACTCAGGTCTCATAGGATGTGTGTCGTCAGACAAAATTTACTTCAGTCGGTCAGTAAGTCGTCTGTGAAGACTGAGTCAGACGTTTCGTGCTATCTGCCTGTCACTCCGCCAGGCTTTCTGATGGTCTTTTCCAGCCTGTCCCTGTCCTACTTTGAAGCATTCCCTTCCCAACAGACACAACCATAGGCTAGAACACTGCTAACAGTGGACAAGAAAAGCACCTGCAAAATATCCTCATTCACTCTGAATGATCTAAGTTTTCTAAGACAAAAGAGACGAAAGTGGACTTTCTTCATGAATTCATCGGTGTTTTCGTGCCAGGCAAGTTTGTTTTAAGCCTAAATAACAGTATTTGTCCACCTGTTCAACAAACAGCTTCTCCCTTGATCATGATTGGGTTGTCGTTTGGTTTCTTTCGTCTAAAATCTATGATCATTTCCTTTGTCTTTCCCACATTCAATACAAGACAGTTTGTATCCCACCAATCAACAAATCTGTCAACTTCCTGTCGATAGTGAGAGTTGTCATCGTTCATGAGCAGTCCTGTGTCGTCAGCAAACTTGTCAGTCGGGCACGGTCACGAGAATTCCTGCAGTCGGCAGTGTACAGTGGATTTTTTTGATTTTTTTTTAATGAATAAAAAATAAAATAAAGGGTGGCAGTACAGGCCAGTGTTGGTGAACATGATGTTTGAAAGTTCAAAGCCAGATTTGACAAACTGAGGTCGATAAGTCAGATAATCGAGTACCCAGAGTATAGCTGGGATGCTAACCTTCATTTTCAAGAGTTCCTCTGCCAGTAATTGAGGCTGGATTGTATTGAATGCGCTAGAAAAGTAATAATAATATATAACAAAAACAAAACAAACAAAAAACAAAACAAACACCCCCCCCCCCCCCCACAAAAAAAGAAGAGGAAGAGACGGACGTAGAATAAGGTTTGACCAGATGAAAATATACGTTATGCAAAACATCATCTTCCACTCCTTTCCCTTTCCTGTATGCAAAATGCATAGGGTCAAGAGAGAGAGGGGGGGGGGGGGGGTGGGGGGGGGGGGGGGGGGGGGGGGAGAGAGAGAGAGAGAGAGAGAGAGAGAGAGAGAGAGAGAGAGAGCATTTGTAGCTTTTTCAATTAAAAAGCGTAGGTACAGACATGGGCATGCAAGTATACTGAATTGGCCAACCAGCTCGGAGAATCTTATTCGAATGCTTCAGGGGGTAAACCAGATGTTCGCTTCTGGTGGTTTCAAAAACCATTTGAACCTGGAAAAACGGACTTCCTACGCAAAACAGAAGCGCTGCTGCGTATGCAAAGCATGAGCATTCTGACAGCTTATGGATGTAGTACTTTATTCAGTCTAGTGGCGTGCAGCGGCATATACATGTAAAAAATTCTAAACGTAGTTGACTGCCGCTACAACCAAACATATTCTTCACCACCCTAAGCTGGAGTGTCTTGGATTTGATAGCTATTTTCAAGGTCAACGTCAAGGTCACAGTGATGGTTCTTTCCACAATCAACATATTGAATATTTTGTGACGGGGAGCGGTTTGGGGTGTGGGGAGCGTGCACAGTAAACACAAAAACAACAACAAAAAATCTTGAGTTTCTTCAGCAGACCCTGGATACAAACATGTCCACATACACTGTCTTGACTGGCATTCACTGTGTGAATTATATATTGCTCAGAATTACAAACAACTGTTGAAAATGTCTTTTAATGTTGTGTCTTTTCTAAGTGTTGTAACACTACCACACACCCGACATACAAAACAAACAATTACCTCCACCTAAGTAAAATGACTCAAACACGATAGTCTAGTTTTTCCTCCTGGTCCATTTCTTCGTACTTGAAATCAACATTCAATCAGTTCCAACATTTTTCATCAAAGAAAATCAAATACAGGAGACAATTTCTAATCACCTCCTATCATATCCTTATAGTCTAGGCCGAGCTTGCGCTCCCGTTTTCACTACCGCTGTCAGTTCATAGCTTCTGTTCCACATGCTGAGCCATAGCTAAGCCTTAAGCCTGTTCTTAACTGGGCGAATGTTTGTTCGCCGAACATACTTCGGACACTTCGACGAACTATGATTCGTTTCTTAATTGAACTTTTGGTTCGCCGAATATGGTTCGGACAGTCCAAACTTTACTTCATTCTCAACTGGCTTGTAATGAGATGCAAGCTTCGGCCCGAATTTGCGGCAGACGCGCAGCAGACAGCATGATCTAAAATGTAGGCTAAAGTCAAGTCAAATCAAGTAAATATGCTTTCATAATCCCTCACAGGGTACTTCAACTAACTACTATCTCATTCTGGGTCTCCGAGACAAGGCTGCGCCTCCCAAAGTCAACAAATAAACAAATTCCCTCCGAAGCGAGTGAAGAACCTAGCGACACCGTCATCCATTTTTATTTTTATTTTTTCTTCATCCACAGGAGAGCTCTGCTCTCAGCCAATCAGAGGCAATGTTCCCAGAACATGTTGAGCGAAGCTTTTTGGACCCCGAATACTTCCAACTAGGTTCGCGAAGAAACGTTGGCCCAATTAAGAACCAACTAGCTTCGCCGAATACTTCCAACTAGGTTCGCGAAGAAACATTCGCCCAATTAAGAACGGGCTTAAAGCCGAGCCGTAGCTAGCCTGATCCGTCCCGAAAGCCGAGGCAAAAGCTAGCCCGAGCTGTCCCTAAATCTGAGCCAAAAGCTAACCTGAGCTGTTTAGTTCAGTTGAGTTGTGTTGCTTAATGTCCTCGGATGTCGATTGACATATTAGGGACAAGCTGAGATCAATGCTGAAGCATGGTTCAATATAGCCTTCTCCACGGAAACCAGAAGGCTCGCTAGGACGGACAGCCCAGGACGGCCACCTCGACTCTCACACAGCTCCTGAACTATGGTGTTTTTTGGAGCTTATTTCGTTCCCCCTTTGATACTCGCTCGTCTATTTCCGTGATTTCCCTGTCACGAGTTAGGGTACCTTCCTCCAGTACGAGGATGATCGTTAAATCGTATGGCACTGAAGGGGCGCCGATGGTAATAGTCAAAGAGTGCATCGGCCATACCTGTCACCCACAACATCACGTTTTGTGGTACCTCTTATATCAACCTACGACAACCGTCTCTTTAAAAGTTACGTACGAATTCGATATATATATATATATATATAAAAGACATGTTTCTCAAGGTCAAGGGAGGAAGTTTAATCGTCCCGGCCCATTTGCCGACGGGCCCCCACAGTTAGCGAGTACGGTCATCAACCGAATAGCCCCGCAAGGCTCTCATCGCTACTGTCGGAAGGGGCATAACACCATTGTGTTACAGTGTGTATAATGTGTACGTGTGTCTTCTGTAACACTGTGGGTAACTTTCCTATTTTGTGACAGTGTCTGTGGTTCGTTCAAACCCTCATTAAATAGTGTTGTTGTTTTGTTGTTGTTGCTGTTGTAGTTGTTGTTTTGTTTTGTGCAGTTGTTTTTGTCTTTCTTATCATTCAGTGTTTGTCAGCCCTATATATTCTGTACCACTGATGATATCTTTGCTATGCTGATGCACTGTTACTAATAACTAGACCTAATCTAGTATAAAGAAAGTGGGCATATGGTCTATAGTATACTGACGATAACAGACTTATACCACAACTGGGCGACAAACCTCGTTACGCCCGTTCTTAATTGGGCGAATGTTTCCTCGCGAACCTAGTTGGAAGTATTCGGCGAACCTAGTTGGTTGTTAATTGGGCCAACTTTTCTTCGCGAACCTAGTTGGAAGTATTCGTCGAAGCTATATTCGGGGTCCAAAAACCTTCGCTCAACATGTTCTGGGAACATTCGCCCTATTCGACGATCATTGCCTCTGATTGGCTGAGAGCAGAGCTCTCCTGTGAATGGAGAAAAAACAAAAATAAAAATGGATGACGGTGTCGCTAGGTTCTTCACTCGCTTCGGAGGGAATTTGTTTATTTGTTGACTTGTGGAAGGCGAAGCCTTGTCTCGGAGACCCAGAATGAGACAGTAGTTAGTTGAATTACCCTGTGAGGGATGATTAAAGTATACTGACTTGACTTTAGCCTACATTTTAGAACATGCTGTCTGCTGCGCGTCTGCCGCAAGTTCGGGCCGAAGCTTGCATCTCATTACAAGCCAGTTGAGAATGAAGTAAAGTTTGGACTGTCCGAACCATATTCGGCGAACTAAAAGTTCAATTAAGAAACGAATCATAGTTCGTCGAAGTGTCCGAAGTATGTTCGGCGAACAAACATTCGCCCAGTTTAGAACGGGCTTTATGTATAGGTTCCTGTGCCATTTTCTTTTCAGGGTTTGATATCAATTTTCTGTCAGTTTTTCAAATGTACTTTTCCTTGGGTATGTATCCACGTATAGTGCTTTTTTTCCGTGCACGAAACATAACGTTGATTTACCGGGGAGCAGGTGGAGCGTGACTGCTTGTGAGAAGGAACAAAGAAAACGCGCTCACAAAACGAAGGCGGGACACGGATGCAAAACACTCTGACGTTTCGACCTAGATGTTTTTGTCGGGAACAAATCAAACGAAGAAGCAGCCAGTACAACTAAACAGAGGAAGGAATGTAAACAAAACCTGACATATGACGCCCAGAGTTTTGCTGTTTGGCCGACGTTTTGATGCTGGACTATATACATATTTCTTATTTGAACACTTGTCAAGCGCCTCAATCGAAATGAGCCATAAACGCTTCAGAATGGCCACTATAGCGCCGTTCTGTGCTTCCGAGCAGACCCACTGCGCTCTAATCGTATTCGACTGAATGAGCGACTAGTTTCATACAGCGCGTTTTGAACATTCACCGAAGTGGTTTCAGCGCTGTTTAGCTGTCACATGGCTGGTGCCACGTGAAATTGCTGCCTTCTCGGCGCATGTTCTGTGAACACCATACAACCATGCCAAAGTTTACAGTGTCAATTTATTTCAACCCACATACGTATAGTGCGTGTGTGTTTAGCAGTAACCTACTGCTTGCACTTTCTGCAGAATGGCCGGAATCTTTTACTGGCTGGTAACTCGGGGTGTGGGGAGACGGATACCAAAATAAGAGTCGGCACAGAAAGATGACCATGGTGTTCTCCCGCCGCTCATGCTAGGACTCGAACCTGAGACCTTTCGATCATGAATCCGTCGATGTACCATTGAACTGTTCCCAATATACCTTATATGTAAAATATAACTATGTCATCAATATTGCAAAAGAGTGTGTGTTTTTTCTGTGTTTTTTCCCCCTTTGCTTTCACCTGGCAGCATACTTTTGAAGCACGAATGTTACCACACTGCTATTTAATGTACTGTTCAACTCCATTGGTGTAAACAATACCGGCAATTTTAGGGGTGCGTGCATGGCCCATGTAGAGCTATGTTTCTAATTATAATAACAATAAAAAATATTTGTAAAGCGCTAAATCTTGTCCGTATACACTTTTCTAAAGCGCGAGAACACACACACACACACACACACACACACACACACACACACACACACACACACACACACACACACACACACACACACACACACACACACACCCGCACCCACGGGAATACTGTCTAGACCGCTATTTTTGCGGTACTGGGATGCGAAAAACACCATTGAAAAAAAAAACTAGTCCGTGCAAAAATAAGCATTGCATCTTCACACTTTAACGTCACAGTTTGACATAGAAATTGTATTTGCACGCTGTAGAAACAGAATGAAAGATAGCTGAATTAGTTAGAGTGTGTGTGTGTGTGTGTGTGTGTGTGTGTGTGTGTGTGTGTGTGTGTGTGTGTGTGTGTGTGTGTGTGTGTGTGTGTGTGTTGAGAGAGAGAGAGAGAGAGAGAGAGAGAGAGAGAGAGAGAGAGAGAGAGAGAGAGAGAGAGAGAGAGAGAGAAACTTGGTGCTTCACGCCCAGTCAACCATTGCGGTTATATCAGGGCGAAGAGAGGAGAGAGAGAGAGAGAGAGAGAGAGAGAGAGAGAGAGGGGGGGGGGTGGCGGGGGGGATATAAAATTATTTATTTACGAGGGTAATAGGTAAGCATGTATGCTTTTTTTTACATCCAGTCCTCGCCCAAACAAGGGACTACACTAGATCTAATTATACATTTACACATTTTCTAATCTACGACACACCAGTACACACATGGAATAAATGAAGTTCAGACATCAAACATGATATGAGACAGGCAGGAATGAAGGTAGATACATGGGGTTTTGAAATCATCAGTAGCAAAGATTTGGTGGGCAAATGCTTGATAAATGGGAGACACAAATATGGTAAAACGTTGCAGGCGGGTTAAAATCACAAAATTTAACATCAATGCCAACCAGTCAGCGCATAATATATGACATGTAACGTGATTTAAAGGTTTCAGTGCTTGGTGGTAATCTAAGAGAGTCAGGGAGTGAGTTCCAAAGAACACTACCGGAATATACTAGGCTAGACTTGAAAAGGTCGATCCTAGGGATTGGTATATTGAGTTTTCCAGAATGTCGTGATTGGTTTAGGGAAAATTTAGCCGTAACAGAGGGTGGGACTGTTCCGGACATAATTTTGTGTATAAGAACTTCCTTGTTGTAGTTAAGTCTTTCTTTGAGCGGAAGGATAGATAGGAAGTTATAGTCTGAAATCGCTAGAGTTGTGGTTTTTAGGAGAATTGCCTTAAGCGCTCTCTTATGTAAACTAACCAAAGGTTTAGGAGTATTTACACTGCTTAATCCCATAGCGTCGATCCGTAGTCAATAATGGATTGAATATGAGCATGATTTTTTTTTTAGTTTTCTGGCATGGAGATTCAGAAAGTGCTTAATTTTAGATAGTACATTAAAAAAAAAAAAAACTTTTACAAAAAGCAGTCACATGACTTGACCAGGAAAGATTGCAGTCAATGGTCACACCTAAAACTGTGTCGTTGTCGACTTCACTGACAGTTTGGTTTCCGATGGAAATAGGTGAGCATTTCAAGCGTAAATTTTGTCTCTTTTGCCTGTTTGTTATAAGCATAAATTTGTTTACTCAGGATGCAGAGACATATGATTAAGCTCCGCCCATTTTAACACTGAAGTTGTATACATCCGAAGTGATGGAATTTGACAGATCCAGAAGAAAGCAGTCATCATCAAATTTGGAAAAACGATAGGTTATTGTCTTATGGCCAAAAGAGGTGGTAAAAATCCCCAAATCTGGCCATAAGACAATAACCTATCGTTTTTCCAAATTTGATGATGACTGCTTTCTTCTGGATCTGCGAAATCGCTAGCCTAAATATCGGCTGTTTAGGCCCGAGGTTCGGCCCGGACTTTGGTGT
This sequence comes from Alviniconcha strummeri, assembly GCA_963584105.1. Taxonomy (NCBI): domain Eukaryota; kingdom Metazoa; phylum Mollusca; class Gastropoda; family Provannidae; genus Alviniconcha; species Alviniconcha strummeri. The sequence continues at coordinate 11,101,390 of OY757550.1, forward strand.
AGTCCCGGTCCATGGTTACCATTTTCGGGCCATTGTCAATAGCCTTGAGATTTAGGCCGGCCTACCGCTTTAGGCCCGATTCATAGTTAAGGCCCCAGGGTGCACACTATCTCTGTGCAGGCGATAGGACAGGTGGGAGGCCATTAAGGGGACATCTTGCGGGTAGAATGGAGGAAGCACGAAGGGAGGCGTGTGGAAATGCGCGTCTGCACACAGCAGTCTGACGACCACGTGTTCTCGTTAACTGCCTCTGTCGGTGACTCTGTTCTAACATGTTGTCGGTTCAGTACTCCTGGGCCCACTGGGAAGTAAACATGGTGCTTAACGTCCACAGAAACCATAAGGCTTATTAGGGACGGGGAGAAGGGGGGTATGGAGGTGGGGGGAGAGGGAGATTATATACCTATCGCTACACTGTCACCACCAGAATGATTCCTGCATTAAGATGGGCAGCGATGAGAGCCATTTTAATGTTTCAGTAGCAAGTGACGGACAAAGTCGCAGGACAATGTCCACAAACCACAACCTTTTTGAAGAGAAAGGAGAGCGGAAGCGGTATCGAACCGAGGTCCTTCCGCTTACCAACCTAACGCCTTACCGCTAGGCCAAACCGGCTCACTAAATCCCACTGGGACCAGATCTTCTGCTCTTAATCCTGGGGCACATACTTTCTGTGGGGTAGTTTGAGGGGTAGTTTGTTGCGTTGGGAGAGACTTGCTGTAGTATCTCTGGTAGCCAAGTGAGCGAGCCGTGTCACGATAAGCCTGTAAACGGAGTGGCGCAACGGGCGGGTGGTTGGCGGACAGGCCCGGTCAGCACGTCACCGTAGCTTTCTGTAGCTAATGTTGGTGGGGAGGGCTGAGATTGTTTCGATTTTAAAGTGCATTCTACACTTAGATCAGACCTACCACAATGCCCGTTCCATTTTGAAGGAATATGCTATATAATATCTTCAGATTATTCTGAGTTTTTGTGTTTGTTTTGTTTTTAAATAGTAACTTACGCAGAATTGGCTCCTGTTCAGTTCTTGTTCGGTATTACACCAGGTTTGTCTCATGGTTTGAAAAATAAGTGAGAGGAAGAGCTATTTTGTCTTTAGGGTTCTCTTTCTCATTCCAGCATTGTTGTTCTATATTATATATTTATTTATTTTTAATGCGGACAAATCAACGAACAAAACAGAGCGACATCAGTTACCGATCTCGCCTCTGAAACTCTCGTTCTGGTTGGTTGGTTTGTTTTTTCGCGCATCAGCGTCCACCCATTATAATGATGATTGCATAGTTATCATAACCGATTGTAAAAGTTTTTTGTTTAAAAGAAATATGTTTGTCTGTCTGTCTGTATGCGCTTTAACTCATTATGCCAGCGTGTATAGATGAAACTGATTTTTTTAAAAACATTCGGAAAAACAAACAAACAAACTTTTCAGCAGGCGGTGAAATTAAATGATACTAAAAATGGAGAGAGAGAGAGAGAGAGAGAGAGAGAGAGAGAGAGAGAGAGAGAGAGAGAGAGAGAGAGAGAGAGAGAGAGAGAGAGAACAGTACATGACAGAAAACCCACCTTTTCAAATGTTTCAACTTTTTTGACTCGTTTGCTGTTCTGATTGAAATTAAGTAATTTTGGAAATCTGCATCCTGCAACGCAATCTATGTTGTGAGGAAAAATATGAAAAAGAATTGACTGTCGGCGTTATGAAAACAACAAAAACCACATCAACTGCAAATACGTAAAAGGAGCAGATTGTGAGAGGCAGATTAGCTTCAGATCGTGATGTATTACTTTGAATTTATTCTTCTGGATATGTTTCAACTGGCTCCATTCGGAAAACGAAAAGAAGAAGAAGAAAAAAGAAAAAGAAAAAAAAAAAAAAAAACAGTGTCCACAAGCCACAGCCTTTTGCCGAAGTGTGATTTTTGACACGATTTCCGTTAAAGCTCGCCGAGAACGACGATGTAGGTGAAACTGTGATCTGAGGGTTATAAATGCACGAAAAAAGGCATTTTCTTTCGTACCGAAAGCGTCGCCATGACGCCCAAATCACGTGACCATATGCCTACTACGTCACTCTGGGGAGTCGCTGCAAAATGGCCAACTCCAGCTCCGAAGACGAAACTGATACTTTGCCCGAGAGACCCACAAGGATACAGCCGTATCAGTTTGAGCCTGTCAGGCAGGATTTTGAAAGAGTACCGGAACATCGTGTCAGCTTCGAAGCAAACCCCATGCGGTATTCCATGGGGTTTACGAAATCGCACTCACTGAAGTGCTCGCTACACAAATGGGCGTGATGCGGCGCTGCAAGAAAGTCAGCTCGTTTGAATTGTATAAATTTAATCCACTTTCGCCTCACTGCCGGTCAATTGCGCGGGAGCTCGTGCATTGTTATACCTGGGGTCGTCTGCGAATTGTTACAGTTCGCGGCGACACAGTAGGCCGGCATAGTTAACTTTTTTTGTCGACCACACGCATACACAGTTTACTGAAGAATCTAAGATGGCAACCGCACTGACTCCCCAGACTGACGTCACTTCCGGGGAAGCCTACAGAAAATAAAATCGATTAAAAAGCAAATTAAACAATTTTTTTTTTTTTTTTTTTTTTTTAAATCGTTAAATTTGAAACAAGTGACTCATTTGTCAGTCATTTCGTTGGTTATTTTGCATACTTAAAAACCTTGGACTTTACTGTCCTCGGATGTCGGTTGACATATTAGGGACAAGCTGAGACATTAAGATGGGCAGCGATGAGATCCATTTTAATGTTTCGATAGGAAGTGATGGACAAAGTCACAAGACAGTGTCCACAAGCCACAGCCTTTTGCCGAAGCATGGTTCAATATAGCTTTACGTCCACGGAAACCAGAAGGCTCGTTAGGACGGACAGCCCAGGACGGCCACCTCGACTCTCACACAGCTCCTGAACTATGACCTCGACTCTCACACAGCTCCTGAACTATGTAGTGTCTCTGGTTCGGTTGTGTTGCTTAATGTCCTCGGATGTCAGTTGACATATTACATTATTAGGGACAACCTGTGACCAATGCGTACGCATGGTTCGGTGTTGCTTTACGTCCACAGAAACCATAAGGCTCATTAAGACGGGGGTCCCAGGACGGCCACCTCGACTTTCACACAGCTCCTGAACTCTGTACAGGAGGGGTTGTTGGTACTGGTTTTATCCTCCTAGTCCATGGAGGATAGGACTGTGAGACCTGAAAGGGTGACGACGTACATCGTGGGTGTTGCCGGGGTTGCTCGTGGCTCTGTGGCTGCCGCCGCTCCTCGGGTTCCCGTTGCTGCTGCTGATCAGGCTGTCGATGACGCCGATTCTGATATCCATATTGCTGGCGCCTTTGGAAAAGCTGTCCCTGTCGTTGGAGTTGCTGGTGATGCTTCTGCTTGCGACGTGGCAGCTGTTGCCAGGACTTAATGGCACTGGCGTAGCTAGGTCTCTCTCCGTGTGCAGCTGGGCGAGAGAAAGGCCTGGACGTCGCGCAAGAGAAGAGACATGCCCTTCACGGAGAGATGGACTTTGTCCGTTAGGATGCCAGGGTCGACTCTTCCTTGCCGACAGCACTGCCAGAGCGTGGAGAGGCGCATGAAGTGGACCTCGTTGCTGACACAAAGGTTTCCCAGGCCTTTGTTGAGAGCGGCGATCGTGTCGTTACATCGCCACTTAGCCTGGGGAGGGATAATAATAACAACGATAACAATACATTTTATTAATCCCAGTGGGAAATTAAAGTTGTTGTTCGATCGCACAACGAAGAACATATCTCAATAATTCTAAATCATGAACCACACGCACATACACACTCTTAGACATACGCCCCTTTTCTCTCAATCTGCATACACTAATACTTAGTTATAGCAAACCCAAAATTACCTGGAATAATGCTTTCTCTGTGTCAAACCAAAACGTAAAAACTCTCAAATGAAATAAAAATCATTAGGTTGACACATCACCAACCCTCCCTTAGAAACAGACGTCTTGACGCATGCGCACACTCAGTTAATGACTGGTATGATTTTCATTAAAAACTGACAGAGCCACTGATGCAACGTCAGCTGTAGGAAAGTGGGCCTTGATTGCTACCACAGCTTCTGGTAGTCAGCGGCGATGTCGCATGGCATATTTCCTGCACAGTCGTTCGTACCAATGGCAACCACGCCCTGTTCGACTTGGGGATAGCAGGCGCCTGTGCTTATGATGTTGGTCAACTGTGCCACAGTTGCACTTCTAATTGTTCTTACATGGGTGTTGCCTGTGGAGTCAATACGTCGTCTGGCGACGTTTTTGAGATTGGAGTCTCCAATTATCAGCTTACTGCAGACCTCTGAACAGCTGGAATGGACAGAAGGCAGGGGTCTGTACTTGGCTGGCGGGTACAGGATCCTGCTTGCGAACGGTGTCCGGAGGTGTCGGCGCATGACGGGACGTGGTGGAAGGTGGTAATGGGTGCTGACTGGAGGGGGTAGTGGTGGTGTATCGACCATTGTTTTTTGTTGTGTGAATGCGTTGACCTGTTGACTGATGTGCTGCTGGTTGTGGTTTGTCTGTTTGAATGGCCTTGTTTGACTTGGTGTTCTTCTTGATGCCCTTAAATTCGTCTTCTAAGGCCTGGCACCTTCTCTCGAGTATTTCTATCTGCCTGTCTTGGGATTCTTTTGCCGCAGTCAGATCCTGTACTTGTTGTTCGTGCTGTTCGTGATGGACTAGAAGGGTAAGTAAGTAAACATGATGCGTAGCGTCCACAGAAACCATAAGGCTTATTAGGGACGTGGAGAAGGGGGTAAGTGGGTATGGAGGTGGGAGGAGAGGGAGATTATATACCTACCGCTACACTGTCACCACCAGAACGACTCCTGCATTAAGATGGGCAGCGATGAGAGCCATTTTAATGTTTCATTAATTGTGAAGGACAAAATCACAAGACAGTGTTCGCAGACCACAACTTTTGAAGAGAAAGGAAAACCGAAGCAGATTCGAACCGAGGTCCTTCTGCTTACCAGCCTAAGGGAGAGCTCGTGTTGATGTCGACCCCGATGTCGCCGTGTTGGACGGAGAGCTGGTAGTGGTGGTGGTGATAGTGCTGGTGGTGGTGTCAACGTCAGCGATGTCGGAGGAAGCGCTGGTGGTAGCGCTGGTGTGGCCGTCGGCAGTGGTGTTAACGTCGCTGCAGATGCTGCCGTCGGGAGTGCTGGTGGTGTCGTCGACGTCGACGTCACCGCAGTCGAAGGAACAGGTGGTGGTGGGGGTGGTAGTGGTGGCGTCGACGCCGACGTCACCGCAGTCGGAGGGAGAGCTGGTGGTGGTGCTGGTGGTGGCGTCGACGTCACCGCAGTCGGAGGGACAGCTGCTGGTGGAAGTGGTGTCGGCCTCACCGCAGTCGGGACAGTTGGTGGTGGTGCTGGTGGTGGTGTCGACGCCCTCACCGAAGTCGGAGGGTGAGCTGGTGGTGGTGGCGTCGGAGGTAGAGCTGGTGGTGGTGCTGGTGGTGGTGTCGGCGCCGACGTCACCGCAGTCGGAGGGAGAGCTGGTGGTGGCGTCGACGTCGACGTCACCGCAGTCGGAGGGACAGCCGGTGGTGTTGTCAGTCAAATGAACAAGTTGACTAAACCAGCGACAACAGATCAACCGAAAACAAAAACAAAAAGATGTTTCTTTTTCATTTTTCATCGTTTTGAACAAGTTGTCTGAACAAGCGACAACAGATTAACCAAAAAAACATAAATTTCTTTCACATTTTTCATAGTTTTTAACTAGTAAGTAAGTAAGTAAACATGGTGCTTAACGTCCACAGAAACCACAAGGCTTGTTAGGGACGGGGAGAACGGGGGGAAGGGGGTATGGAGGTGGGGGGAGAGGGAGATTATATATACCTATCGCTACACTGTCACCACCAGAATGACCTGCATTAATATGGGCAGCGATGAGAGCCGTTTTAATGTTTCATTAATTGTGAGGAACAAAGTCACAAGACCGTGTCCACAAACCACAACTTTTGAAGAGAAAGGAGAGCCGAAGCGGTATCGAACGGAGGTCCTTCCTCTTACCAGCCTACCGCCTTACCGCTAGGCCAAACCGGCTCTCAATAGTTTTTAACCGTTTAACTGTTGTTTAAGTGTCGTTTTGTGGCTTGACGAAGGGGGATTTCCCCCAAAAAATCTGCATACTGTGTGTTCGTGCCATAATAGATAAGCGTTCTTTTGAACCTTTCTGTGTTTGGATCCTGGACGAGAATGTTGGCGTTTGTCCAGTACAGGTGCATTGACGAGCTGTTTCAGGTCGCCATGGTGCAGCCTAACCGTTGTCTGGCACACACGGCGCGTTGTCGTCATAATCAAGCGCTACTTGTTGGAGGTGGCCATCCACTCTCTTGTACTGTAGTCTAGCCATGTCGTAGTGTAGCCATGTATTGCGGGAAAGTCCGTCACGTAGCGGTATCGTAGTACCGCTCTCCAGAAAGGGAGAAATTCGGTCGTCCGAAATGTCACCTCTTTTGGGTCTATTTTTTCTAAGGAGTGATGAGATTGGCGTGTAATCATACTTCACAGTTGTCAGTAACATATGATTATGTTAGATGAGCAGTAAGACAGCAGTTACATGATTGTTTGTCCCCCGTACAATTAGATTAGCTACACATTTTCAGTATGCTCGGGGGCTCAGATAGGTAGTGTTACTTAATGTCCTCGGAAGTCATTTGACATATTAGGGACAAGATGAGACCAATGCCGAAGCATGGTTCAATATAGCTTTACGTCCACGGAAACCAGAAGGCTCGTTAGGACGGACAGCCCAGGACGGCCACCTCGACTCTCACACAGCTCCTGAACTATGACGGGGGCTCAATAAGTAAACATGATGCTTAACGTCCACAGAAACCATAAGGCTTATTAGGGACGGGAAGAAGGGGGGAAGGGGGTATGGAGGTGGGGGAGAGGGAGATTATATACCCATCGCTACACTGTCATCACCAGAATGACTTCTGCATTAAGATGGGCAGCGATGAGAGCCATTGTAATGTTTCAGTAGGAAGTGATGGACAAAGTCACAAGACTGTCCACAAACCACAACCTTTTTGAAGAGAAAGGTGAGCCGAAGCGGTATCGAACCGAGCTCCTTCCGCTTACCAGCCTAACGCCTTACGGCTAGGCCAAACCGGCTCACCCCCACGGGGGCTCAAGTAAGTAAACATGGTGCTTAACGTCCACAGAAACCACAAGGCGTATTAGGGACGGGGAGAAGGGGGGGGGGGTATGGAGGTGGGGGGAGACGGAGATTATATACCTATCGCTACACTGTCACCACCAGAATGATTCCTGCATTAAGATGGGCAGCGATGAGAGCCATTTTAATGTTTCCGTAGGAAGTGATGGACAAAGTCACAGGACAGTTTCCACAAACCACAACCTTTTTGAAGAGAAAGGAGAGCGGAAGCGGTATCGAACCGAGGTCCTTCCGCTTACCAACCTAACGCCTTACCGCTAGGTCAAACCGGCTCACACCACGGGGGCTCATGATGGTGATGAGGTGATGCTTAATGTCCTCAGATGTCAGTTGACATATTAGGGACAAGCTGTGACCAATGCCGAAGCATGGTTCAATATAGCTTTACGTCCACGGAAACCAGAAGGCTCGTTAGGACGGACAGCCCAGGACGGCCACCTCGACTCTCACACAGCTCCTGAACTATGACGGGGGCTCAGTAAGTAAGTAAACATGGTGCTTAACGTCCACAGAAATCATAAGGCTTATTAGGGACGGGGAGAATGGGGGGAAGGGGGTACGGAGGTGGGGGAGGACGGAGAGTATATACCCATCGCTACACTGTCACCACCAGAATGACCTGCATTAAGATGGGCAGCGAAGAGAGCCATTTTAATGTTTCATTAATTGTGAAGGACAAAGTCACAAGACAGTGTCCACAAACCACAACTTTTGAAGCGAAAGGAGAGCCAAAGCGGTATCGAACCGAGGTCCTTCCTCTTACCAGCCTACCGCCTTACCGCTAGGCCAAACCGGCTCTCCGCGGGGGCTCATGATGATGATGATGAAGTGATGCTTAATGTCCTCAGATGTCAGTTGACATATTAGGGACAAGTTGTGACCATTGCCGAAGCACGGTTCAATAAATCTTTACGTCCACGGAAACCAGAAGGCTCGTTAGGACGGACAGCCCAGGACGTCCACCTCGACTCTCACACAGCTCCTGATCTATGAACGGGGGCTCAGGTTTGGTTTAGTGTTGCTTAACGTCCACAGAGGCGAGTTGGCCTATTAGGGACGGGGACAGAGAGGGAAGGGGGCTCACAGTCACAAGTACATTATATACATTGCTTACCTCGCTCGGCATCTTGCGTCAGTCCGTGTCACCCAGTGCGTGAAGACACGAAGCTCATCAGCGGACCATGTTACCGATTACAAACTCCTGGCAGCACTTTACACTTTACAACTTCCAGCCAGCCGTCTTAGCAGGACGCGGTTACGTGTGAAAGACGCTTTAAAGATTGTCGCTAATATGCTCTTTAGCATCTGAGGACATTAAACAAACAGATAGAATAGACGCGATGAATGAAAATCCCTATTTACACAGAAAAGTTGGCCGTCAGTGGTCAAATAACCACAAAATGTCCATATGTAGAATCACTAGAAGCTTATCCACACATACTTATATTTTTTGATTCAGTTGCAGCACTGGTGCAGTGTAAAAATACACAAAACGTCGGAGCTAAAACTTGTCCCTGTCGGCCGATCAAAACCACGTGAGAGAGAGAGAGAGAGAGAGAGAGAGAGAGAGAGAGAGAGAGAGAGAGAGAGAGAGAGAGAGAGAGAGAGAGAGAGAGAGAGAGAGAGTGTGTATGTGTGTGTGTGTGTGTGTGTGTGTGTGTGAGAGAGAGAGAGAGAGAGAGAGAGAGAGAGAGAGAGAGAGAGAGAGAGAGAGTGTGTGTGTGTGTGTGTGTGTGTGTGTGTGTGTGTGTGTGTGTGTGTGAGAGAGAGAGAGAGAGAGAGAGAGAGAGAGAGAGAGAGAGAGAGAGAGAGAGAGAGAGAGAGAGAGATCCATTAATATTTTTCGTTTTGGCGTAGTTCAAGGTGTATAGTGCTAACAAGAATAATAAGAAATTAAAAAGGCAGGAAATTTTGAAAGTATTGACCCTGTGGCTGAAAGTGCTGAAC
>OY757550.1:11110772-11330772 GCA_963584105.1 Alviniconcha strummeri
GACAGATGCAGCAACCAGTCAGGACGCGCAGGGCGAAACACACCTCTCTCTCAGTATTCCGACAACTCAGAATCATTTTCCTTTTCTGACACTGATGAAAAAAATTACTTGGCTTCATAGAAACATATTTGCGAAAAATCAAAGTCGTCACGTTTCTTAAGTTATGCAACAAACAGTGAGCTATCGATAAGTGAACCTGAATCAGTGACATTTCCCGGCTTTGCAAGGGAACCAGTATTCTTTATGAAATCGATAACGATGTTGGGCTGTTAGATCTCCGGTTATACACTGGCTACCATAAAACAGCCCCGAAAAAGACGTTAAGAAAAGAAAAGAAGAAAAAAGAAAAGAAAAAAAAAAAACGTTTCGGAAACTCCTCACCTTGTTGACGAAATATCACAATGATGGCATGTGGTCACCGTCGCCCTTTACTTGGTTAACTAGTCAGCATTATAGCAGACGACAGCTCTGGGTGGGCATCGCGCGCTAGAGACCTATAAAATGATGTCTTCCTTGCCAACGCGTGTGGCCTCTCGATCATTGTTCGCGGTTGGAGTACAGTAGGTAGCGGTGAAATTTGTTTTATTGTCCACGGTTGTAACTGTAATCGAACTGACAGGTCCAATGGTGAAGTTTGTTGTCTAGCCACCGTCACAGAAAACTGCTGTCTGTCTTTGGTAAAGCGATAGCTGGTAGTGAAAAATAAGACTTCTAAATGTCAGCTGGTAAAATCTTTCAAACATGTGGGCGTCGCCTCACTAGTGCCATACCATTTGTTAATTGTTGGAGCTTTCTCTCTCCTAGCCACACGTTACTCGTTAAAGATTTGTCGGAGGTACGTCACTGAGTGGACAACAAGTTAATTAACTAGCAAATATCAAACACCAAAGACAGATTTAAAATACAACGTAGTGGTAAGAACGGCAAAACTGGTTGATGATGATGATGATAATATTTTTATATTCTGTTTCTCCAAACTGTGGGATATAGCATGTGTAGATATTACATGAAAACCAAGTGACAAAGAACCAACCACAGTCAGAACAAACTAACTCTTTCACCAAGAAACAAGCCCAGAACAAAACTGAGAACATGTGTACACGCACACGCGCACGCACGCACGACACGCACGCACGCACGCACGCACGCACGCACGCACGCACGCACGCACGCACGCACGCACGCACGCACGCACGCACGCACGCACGCAACACACACACACACACACACACGTAAGCTAGATTGAAGCGGTGGGACTTAAGCACCTAGAGCATTCCCCTTGTTCGGCCCTATTCTGTTTATCCGTGAAGCGTCTGTGTGCGCAAAGTACAAGGCCATGAAGTCAACTTGGCAACTGGTAGGACATTTCAAAGTGAGAAGAATTTTACATCTTTTTCACATATTTCCGAGTCTGACAGTAGTTTTCAACAGGACAGACATGTTTTCCCAATATATAACCTGCCACACACACACAACACACACACACACACACACACACACACACACACACACACACATACACACACACACCACTCACTCACTCTCACGCCGCACGCACGCACGCACGCTCGCTCGCACGCACGCACCGGCGCGTACACACACACACACACACACACACACACACACACACACACACACACACACACACACACACACACACACACACACACACACACATATACAGAGCCACGCGTGCCTCAAAATTTATCTCTCTTAACAGGACGGGGGAAAAAAGGGGGAAGTGAGAGAGAAATAGAAAAAATAGAGCAAAACACACACACACACACACACACACACACACACACACACACACACACACACACACACGCACACACACACGACACACCAACACACACACACACACACACATAGGCACATACACACACACACACACACACACACACACACACACACACACACACACACACACACACACAGCACACACACACACACACACACACACACACACACACACACATCACACACAAACACACACACACATATGCAGTGAGAGGATTGTGATCTTACTGAAAATGTAATACGAAGAGAAAAGGCGAATTTACAGCGAAGAGATACAGAAAGTGCGAAAAGGTTTGCGTACTTTTGATGGGTGACCCGGGTGAACGTGTGTCAGTCACAACCCCCAACTCCCCCCCCCCCCCCCCCCCCATGAAGCTCATGGGTGCTTGCCTCATGTTGTGTTTTAGTATTGATGCATTCCCATTATGTTGGAAAGCTTCCTGCATTGTCCCGGTGCCGAAGAAAGCTGCCATCACCACCATGAACGACCTTCGTCCAGTCCCGTTGACGTCAGCAATTATGAAAAATGTGCGAGAGAGTGGTTTCAGACAAGTTGGCTGTTTCTGTCAAGGATTTTATCGATCCACTGTAGTTTGCTTACCGGAAAAACAGAGACACTGAAGATGCCATCTTATTCACTCTAAAATAGCATTTACTCTCATTTTGGAAACCGCTTCACCCTCTGTTTCCTCTTGTCTCCCATCACCAACCGTCACAACTTGAATCACCACTTCTATGCCGACGACACTCAACTACTTAATGTTTCCTCTTGTCTCCATCACCAACCGTCACAACTTGAATCACCACTTCTATGCCGACGACACTCAACTACTTAATAGCGCCTTACCGGGAAACATCCACACTCTTCTGAAAACCACATCTGACTTTTATTCGGACATCAAAAAGAAAAGAAAAAAGAAAAAAAAGGAGAGAAAAAAAGGGGGGTTAACACAAAAAAACTTCAACTAAATAGTGAAAAGACCAAAGCGATGCTCATCGGAACAAGACCAAAACTCCATTTCCTTTAACACCCTTCAGCTTGACGATACCACAGTCCCACTCTCTGGCTCTGTCAAAAGCCTCGACGTTCTCCTCGACAGCACATTGCGTGCGTGCGTGCGTGCGTGCGTGCGTGCGTGTGAGTGAGTGTGTGTGTGTGTGTGTGTGTGTGTGTGTGTGTGTGTGTGTGTGTGTGTGTGTGTGTGTGTGTGTGTGTGTGTGTGTGTGCTTAGAATAAACTCTACGGACAAGATTTTGCGCTTTATATATACTTTATTATTATTATTATTAAACCTCAAGGAATAATAAGATAATTATTAATTTAAGTATGACTGCTATTCTATTATTTTTTATAGATCTGCTAGTAAATCAACACAGTTAATTTATGCCTCCGCAGTAATACTGCGGACGCATAAATTAACGTCCCCTCTGCTGAAAACCCGTAGCTGTCATTAGTTGTCTCTTTTAACCTCTCTCAATATTTCCGGAAAGCAGAAATTAAAGTATCCCTGCCGAAAACCAAAAGCTTATGAACAGTCCAGTGTTTCTGACCTGAAATGGGTTAAAATATACCCTTAAATGCTTCACCTGTTGCCAGGAAAATTCAGCCTCAGTAATTTATGCCTTTCCAGTAAATTCAGTCATTATTCCACATCTGCTACCTACTATTGCCGCAGTGAGGTACAGCTGACGCAGGACTTCGTGACTATATCACTCATTTGCTTCGATTTCTACACTCTGCGAGTTGACACTGTAATTTTCCGTATTGGGATGAATAAAGTATTCTGTATTCTATCCCATGCACCAAGCTAAAAACCGACCTGCTTGCACTATCGTCCACTATGTCCTCCACGCCTCTCCCACGCACAATGAAGGATCCCGAAGACCAGATCATTTAACCTATTAGACGCTTTCTCTCCACGCCCGCATACACACATGTGTACACGCACGCACGCGCAAATGCACGCACGCACACACACACGCAGTCGGATAGTCAGGTGAACTAATTACTGTGCTTTGTGTGTCTTTGAGCAGCGTCAGAAGATGTTGGGGGTAAAGTGTTTGTTGTCATACTGCTGAACTATTTACCGTGCTTTGTGTGTGTGTGTGTGTGTGTGTGTGTGTGTGTGTGTGTGTGTGTGTGTGTGTGTGTGTGTGTGTGTGTGTGTGTGTGTGTGTGTGTGTGTGTGTGTGTGTGATGGAAGCAGAAGCAGATGGAGCTGGGAAGACTGTGCTGCACTTTGGGTCAGAGAGAGGAGGAGGATTGTTGTGATACTGTTGAATTAATTGCCGTGCTGTGTGTTTGTGTGTGTAATGGGATCAGGGTCAAATGGAGGATGAAGATGAGCCGCTGGACCTGAGTTGGCCGAACAGCTGGAAAAAACGCATCACGTACATCCTGCTTGCTCCCATCATCTTTCCTCTGTGGATCACTCTACCCGACGTCAGGAGACCCGTACGTTTCTCTTAATGTAAAACCGCTGACTGCTGTTCTTTTTGTGCCAGCCTTGTTCTCATGGGTCTGGTATTTCCCTGTTTGTGTGATCTGACGAAACAACATTGTGTACCGTTTTCTTCCGACTCTTCGCTGTCAGAGTACTTAATCACAGGCATGGTGCTTTTGTCATTGAAATCTTTTTCTCAATAAGTTGCACAGTCATGCCATTACCATGACTGTACTGAGGGCACAAATACGCTTTATGTGCAGGTTTTCATGTTTTTCATACGCGTATTTTATTTTTTATTTTTACCTATGTAATGATTAATTGTATCCGTATCACTCATATAAGTCACTAGGCACATGTTTTATTCCAAACTTTTAATTCTTTTTTCATCGCATGTTCCATAATTTAGCAGATGAAATTTCACTAAATATTTCGAATATTTAGATTGAAGAAAAAAGCAAGTGATTGATTGTTGAGGTATCATATTTAGATCTGGAAGACCTTAAACAGAGTAAATCCTGGAAGAAAAAGAAGAAGGAGAGCGAGAGAAAGAGAGAGAGAGAGAGAGAGAGAGAGAGAGAGAGAGAGAGAGAGAGAGAGAGAGAGAGAGAGAGAGTCCTGATCATTCACAAGGAGGCTATTTGGTGCATCAACATCTCCCCCACCCCCCAGGATACTCTCGGCTGACACACCTAAGCTCCAAACGAAGGAAGACGTATTCAGAAGAACTCAAAGAAAATGCTGTCATTAATGAGCAATGGTTGTTTTGTTTTGTTTTCTTCAGTTTTTATTTTAAAGATGCTGAATTAAGGAAAGTGTACGAGTACTTTGCAAAGAGAGGAAACTCTGCAAGTACGAACTTGGCCTATGTCCTTGACCTATGGATCCAAAAAGTATATTTGAAATGTTCTCAATTGTTCGAAATCTAAAACTTGTCAAAAGTTACAGCATTGTCCCAGAAGGCTGCCTCCGCCACTTCTGTCAGCATGGGGACATCCTGAAAATGATCAAATTCAGTACCGTGTGTGGCCACCATGTAGCCTACAGCGATCACGGCTTGACATGTGTGCCTCATGGATCGGATAAGGTGCCTCAGTGGGATGTTCTGCCGCTCCTAGATGACTGGTTGACGAAGATCATGCACAGTCTGCGGTAGATGGGGTCGTTGATGTAGTTGACCTACCAGATCCTGGCCTACATGTGTTAGTCCATGGGCCAGGTATCGAAACCCCCCCCCCCCTCCCCCCCCCGGGGATTTTTGGAGACAGTGATTTTTGGATAGCTCATCTTTTCAATATCTGCTTGTCTGCAAGATGAACTACTCTGCTTTTAGGGATTATCTGAGATGGTACATAGCAGCTTAATCGTATGTATTAAAATGGGCGTGTCCCTTACAAATCCCAAACGACAGGCAGTTGTACCATTGTTTGGACACACAAAACTACTGCCCATGCTGGTATCAATGGGTAGCACTGCTCTTGCAGCTGCTGTTGTCTTTCCCAGGTATGATGGCCTGAATTACGCGCGTGGAATTAATGAAGTATTAAAAAAGAAACAAATGTCACGTTGCATAATTTTGTACAATACTCGTGTAAAAATATTGAACAAAAGTGCTTCATTTACCACCAAATATATCATGGTGTTTAAGAGAGTCACAGAGAATGTCTAATTAACACCTGCATTAATGGATGACGTCACGGAATAGAATATACTCAAGTTCAAAAGTTAAGCAACCTTTTACAAAAATGCACATATGTTCAAACCTCAATAAACTACTTCCACAAAACAGCTGCACGTGCTGGCTTATTCACTGTTCTACCTCCATTTAACCTGAAATCAGTTTCACAGTACTCTACACCCCATGGAAGATAGGCAAAAAACATGCCCGACGTGTGTAAAACTTACCAGTTTTGCCTTTGAGTAAAACAGTTTAGGTTTAGGAACCATTAAACTGATGCCACCGGATGGCACCTCTGGTTTGGCTTAATTCAGCATACAACAGCTGGACCGTTTCATCATGTATCAGCTTGCAGTCAGCAGGCTCTGTGCTATTATACCAAGAATACAGACGAACAGCTAGGAAATGTCAAAGATATTCACAAAAGTGATTGTGCACACTTTCAGTGATTTCACAAATCATTATTGACTTTCTGAAATTGTTATCTAACTTTAAAATTAAATGCATTACTCTCCTTATTTCTTATTGCTTATCATTATAGCCACAGGTACCAAAGCCAGTGCCATAGAAGGTTGCCAAACCTGAATGTCCCTTACTTTGAGTGACACTGAATGTCCAGCTTAGACATATGTATGTCAGCCTGAAGCCTGAAGCCATCAAGATTCTCAAGCTCTGGGTATCCTATTGGGGCTGCTCCATCTGGATTTCAACCAGGTCTTGTGGCATGAAGAAACAGTCTGTCCAGTATACCTCCCACTTTTCCATTCACAGTATGCAAGCCATGGCCATCTGCTCGCGGAATGGTTCTAGTTGCCTTAACTGCGGAATATCAAGAATGCTTGAAAGTTGGCCCTTTTGATGTGAATTATTAATGCATCTCTGCTTGGTGGCGTTGTGACTGTTCAACAAGGATGAAGTGTGTTGACACATTTTGCTGACATCTGCCACTTATTTACCTCTGCAAAGAAGATGCGTGGAATGTTCCAGTTTTATAAAAAAAATCTTAACGTGGTAATCTCTTTATCTCTAAACGATTCTGCGCATAACATACTGAATGATGTACTGAAAATGGTTTTAGTATCTTTGATGGTTTCTGGTGTCTGTCATCCTCTCGAGTGTAATCTCGCCAACAGGTGGCATGGTAATGTGCTTCTCGAGCAGCCAAGTCAATATCTTGAGCTTGTTTTCTTGTGACTGCTTCTTTGACAGAATAGCTGTTTTTGTCATACATTTGACTAATGTTTTCAACATGTTGTTTCCTTGTGATTCGGGTCTTTTTTTTCTTCTTCTTTTTTTCTTGTTTAAAGACCTCTGTCACTGGGCAACAGCTGGAATTGTGGTTGCTGACGGATTTGCTGTTCTCGCTTTTTTTGAGGAGCTTACATCACTCCCTACTGATGGGTTCTTTTAATTCAAAATTCTGCAGTCATTCATAAATTAGCACAATGTGTGATTCCCATGCAGATTCGGTATATACTCATATATTTCATCCACCATATCAGGACTGGATTACCTCAGGACAAATCACAGTCACAGTTTCTTCACACCAGTTCGAAACGCAAGGCGCAAGTGAAAATCTGGCTCATTGTTATACACAGAACACAATCAATAGCAAACATCCCAGCCAAAACAGTCAATAATTAGCACATATCACTGTCTACAACTGCAAAAGATACTTCCAGACAGATTCCATGTAACGCATTCAGTACAAAATTAAAGAACAATTGATCAGATCACAAGTATGTCGAAATCACCTTCCTGGGGCACAGTATCACATGTTTTGGTGCCTATTTATAGCCTATTTATATCCTGCAGGCACTCAACATGAGAACCGGCTTAAATCAATTGACTATGAGCAGTGTGCCCTTTTTTTTCTTTTCGCAGGCTAACGCTTCAGCAAATGAAAAGTATGGAGAGGATTTGGAAAAAATGAAGTTGAATGGACCAGGGAAACGGAAATTAGGACAAGGAACAATATATGGCACTGACTAAGCATACTTGGCTATATTCTGACCTACTCCGTGCTCTTAAGGGAAAACATTCGTCAGCTCTGGGTTTTTAAAAGAGGGAACCTTAATATTTCTGCGTCCACAGTGCCGCAAAACAATAACACATTTAAGACAAAGAGAAACGGAAAGCTGCAGCATATTAAACTGTTCAAATAATAAAATAATAAATGTAAATGGCCTTTTTTGTCATAATAAATGAGTTGCTAAGAGACAAGGTCATCGCAATTTGGAATTCCATATAGTGCATTTAATAGAACCAGCACCACAGACACAAACAGCAACAGCTCACTTGCAGACAACCTGAACTGTGTACTTTGATGGTCAAGGTACCCAGATATTACCATGTGGTAAAATCCCGGGGGAGGGGGGGGGGGGAGGGGAGGGGGTATAGGCTGGCTCACGGTCTATGTAGCCTCTTGTCGAAAAGACATTTTGGAGCCTATTTATACTACTAAAGAGAAGTTAAGGGCCACTTTCTAAATCACACACACACACACACACACACACACACACACACACACACACACACACACACACACACACACACACACACACACACACACACACACACATACACACACACACACACATACATACATACATATAGAGAAAACTTGCAGAATGAGTGATGTTAGTAGAGGATCCAGTGAGCAAGAAGTGGGCTTTTTTTTCTTTTTTCTTTTTTTTTAAAGATTGTTGCTTTCAGTTCAGCGTCATTAATTAGATGAAACAACTGATAGAGACAACTTGTTGGTCAGTAAGTGTACAAGTCAACGGTGGCAATGATTACCGAACACCATGAGTGCAGGCAGACTGAACTATGGTCAAGACAGAAATTGAAAACATCAGGTAGGTCATACATATAGTAGGCAAAGGAGAGCTTTTCCCACCAGTCAACCTCCCGCAAAGATTGACCAACTGCCTGGAGGAGGTTCAGTTAGCTATCTCATTGCAATAGAAAAAGATTTTTGCTTTGTATAAAATCTTTGTCACAAACCTCTTAAATGGCTCTTCCGCTGGCGAAAACCAGGGAAATCCGTATTAAAACCCACCCCCACACCCACACCCCCAAGCGGGGGTGGGGTGGGGGGTGGGGGGGTGGGGGGCATTCGAAATCAAAACAAGAGACAGAGACACACAGAGTAAAGAAAACAATAAACGAGAGGGGGGGGGGGGGGGGGGGGGAGGGAGAACTCGAACACGGACTCCAAACTTTATTTTACAAGGATTGTAGTTTTGGATCAGTTAAAACCTGTCTAAGTCCTTGCTAAGCTGCTGAATAATAAGTCATCAATTGTATACATATCTGAAGCAAGAATGAATGACTAAAACGTTTATGCGTGAAGCATAAAGAACTTCTACACAAAATTTGCGCGTTCACAGAGCCAGATACGCACATTCATGCAGTGCATACATCACTCAGTTATACATTTATTTAAAAGTATACAACCAGCAGATAAGGCAGTAAAATATTTTTATGTTAAAGGTTCGCTCTTTTAAATATTTCATTATTATTATTAACGTTCCTTTCGGACTGTGCTGTTTGATGTTGCAGGAAAAGAAGAAATGGTTTGCAGTGACGTTTATGCTAAGCATCGTGTGGATCGCTGGCTTCTCATACCTGATGGTGTGGTGGGCCAACCAGACCGGCGAGACCATTGGTATTCCGGACGAGGTAGTGAACGTCTCCGACGGCCTTTTCTCTTCATTATGCTGTGTGCGTCTGTTCTTTCAACAAAGGGGGAACAAAAATCTGAACCAAGAATGTCTGCTATCATTCTAGAGCAAGAACCAAACACATAAAAGAACGCAATTTATTAGGACAAAACACAACATGGGCGCGTTCCCCATTTTGAAGCTACAAAACAACGCTTAACCCACTGTTAAACGTTGCAAAATGAGGTGTAGAATTAGGACACTTATCCAGTGCTCGGAAGACTCAAGCACTGGACACGAAAACAACATAGCTCAACCAAAAGCAGATAAGTGTCATAGTTCTATATCTCATTTTTCACTGTAGTGTTGTTTTGTAGCTTGAAAAAGGCGATTACCCCGAACATTCGCATATTAGAAAATGATGTTCTTGTGGCTGGCTGACGCAACTTAGGTCACACCAAGTAAAATTCCTCTTTGTTAAAAACCCGGAACTGACAAATGTTCTTCCTTTAAAGCATACATGCTTCGACTTCCTTGTTTTAAATTTGATCTTCCCGGTCCATTTACTTTCATTTTTTCCGACTCCTCTCCCAACTTTTTAACTGTGTTACAGCTAACGCTATGCGGGCCCGCAGAATACAATAGTCACCCTGTTATAGTCAAGTGATTTAAGCAGATTCCCGTGGATTGACGGAGCATAAATAAGTACCAAGAAATTCGTTTTTGGCGTACCTGCGCATTAGATCAGTCCGCAGGTTTCTCACTGAAGACGCAACCAAGACTCTTGTTATTTCCTAATCCTCTCACGGCTTGACTATTGCAGCTGTCTCCTCATGGGTGGTAATTCTGTCATCCAACCTCTCCAGAAAATTCAGAACTTTGCTGCAAGACTTGTTCTCTTGGCACCCTGTCACCACCACTCAACACCTCTCCTGGAAAAACTGCACTGGCTTCCCATTTCAGAGCGTATTAAGTATAAAGTCGCTTGTATGTGTTTCAGTGCTATAAGTGGTCCTGGTCCTGCTTACCTCTCTGAACTGCTGCATGTCTACATTCCGTCTCGTACACTACACTCTTCCTCTTACACCCGCATGCTGGAAATGCAACAATACAAACGCAAGACTCATGGCTTTCGCGCGTTCTCTTACTTTGGACCCCACATTTGGAATTCACTCACACAAGACCTTAGACACTGCTCAACCCTGTCATCTTTTAAGGCCAAACTGAAAACTTCCTCTTCTCAGTATTTCCATCCTAACTATTATCTGTACCCAGTTTCTGCTACAGTCACTGTGTGTGTGTGTGTGTGTGTGTGTGTGTGTGTGTGTGTGTGTGTGTGTGTGTGTGTGTGTGTGTGTGTGTGTGTGTGTGTGTAGTGCGTTTTTTTGTTTTGTTTTTGTTTTTGTCTAATACTTTATGTAAATTGTTTTGGTAGGACTATGCTCTACATGTGTATAGAATATCATATTTAGGTTTAATATGTACCATGTGAGCGCTCAGGGCGTTGATGAGCGCATGATAAATGTACATTATTATTATTATAACATGTCTTATTGTACATTGATAGATAGATGGATGGTTGGTTTTTGACGTTTTAACAATGAATTAAACAAACTTGTGATTTAATTACTACGGACATGCAAAGCTTACCTTGTAAGGTGTAGCTTTGTCCGGGATTTGGCTGAGGCAGGCAACAGCTGCGGCTTAGTCCAATGAGTAGAGGGTACGCATGCGCATGATCACTCCTTCAGAGCCATATCAGTGATGTACACTAATGTTATATCTCTGAATGAAATTAGTATTCTGACACCTGCTCTGAATAGGAGCCCCTTAAAAACAAAGGGTGGAGTGGGTGGGATTGGACCTTAGCCAAATCCCGGACAAAGCTACACCTTACGAGGTAAGTCTTGCATGTCCGTAGTAATTTAGCTTCGGCATGCAGCAGCTACTGCTGTCCAGTGAGTCTTTAGAGCCATTAGTGTACATCATTGCTATAAACATAAATTATAATTTAACAGCACTTACTCTAGTTTTTGTGGAGATAAGAATCCAACAGGGCTTGCCCCATATTTACAGCTGGTTCCTTTCTGTAGAACCGGGTAAATGTTGACTCCGAGCTCCATCCGGCCGCTTGTAGCACAACGTCCACTGGCACATACGCCACTGGACAGCGCTGCCGATGTGCTGGTTGCACGTGTACTGTGTGCGCTAAATAGTGCAATGTCAACACCGGCTCCATTTAGCACTTGTCGGAGCCATCTGGCCAGAGTGTTTTTGCTAACAGGCTTGTGCGGTACCTGGTAACTCAGCAGCAGTTTGTTTTCCTCCCCTCGGATTTCCTTCGTCCTACGAAGGTACTCTTTTAATACTGACACAATGCACAGTTTTTCATTTTGAGGGAAAGTCAGAAACTCCAAAGGTGCCGAATGTTTTCCTTTGCGAGACTGTTTAAGTAATACATCCACAGTGAACACGCATTTGGAATCACTCTGATAAACAATGTAAAGTCTGACACCGTTGCCCAGAAAGTAAGGCAAGAAGCATAACTAATTAATTTTGCAAGAAAGTTCCTTTAAAGTCAGCTCATCGTGTGGGTAATGCAGCTCTAAGTATTGTAACACAATGTCAACATCCCATGTCACATGGGATGTTGACATTGTGTTACAATACTTAGAGCTGCATTACCCACACGATGAGCTGACTTAGACGAGTACTTTGGAAGAGCTGGCCTCTTTTCAAAAACGCTTTTAAAAACTAACTCGCTTATGTTCACCAAACTGTGCAGCGTCGTCACAACCATGATAGCTCGACAAAGCTGATCTTGCCACACAAATAGCGCTATATCTAAGGCCGGCATTGAACAGCATGCCCAGAAAATTTAGTCCCTCACTCACAGACGGTGAAACGGAATAAATACCCTGTTTGTTTGCACACCACTTCCACCTCGCGATGTATGTGGCATATTGTCTGCTGGTGCCGCTACGCCAGGACGAGCACATGACTGAACTAGTCTGAGAAACACCAGAGCTTCTGAGTCTCTTCCTGATACTTCGCATATAATCAAACGCAGTGCCTTTCGCAGTCTGTGTTTTGCTTCCGGGTTTGTTGGCAAGACAAGTAGATTTTCCCTCGCTGACACGAGGACGGGTCTTTGCGTTAGTCCCCTTGCTAATATAGGGTACCATGGCTGACTGGGCCGATCTGGGACGACCAGTATCCCTCTTGCTCCGTCCTTGATAATTTTGTGTAGTACGCTGGGGCTTATACAAAACGGAGGCAAAGCACAGAATGTCACGTCAGACCATGACATTGTGAATGCATTCACAGCTTCTGCATCCGGGTCAGGTTTGTAAGAGAAGTACCTGAGAAATTGACTATTTAGTCTATAAGCAAACAAATCTGTTTCTGGTTTTACATCTAGCCTATCCAGAGCATCAGACAGAATATCAGGGTTTAACATCCATTCACTATCCCGGTTTTCTGTTCTAGATTCCTCATCAGCCTGTATAATTATTTGTTTTGCCTGGTAGGTATGCTGCCGACAACCAAATGTTGCGCTTGATGTAGAACTGCCATGTTTCTTTTGTAACAGCATTACATTGCACTGAATGACTAGTTCCCATTTTTGACACACAAGCGACTGCTGTAGTGTTGTCCATCATTAATCTGACATGGATGTTGGCCTTTTCTCTAGCAAAAGACTGCAAGGCTAGCAAAGCGGCTTTCAGTTCTAAAACATTTATATTGCTTTGTGCTTCATTGTAATCCCAGTGACCACCTGTTCGACCTATTTCACAGGAACAACCCCAGCCTGTCAACGAGGCGTCTGTGGTGAACATCACTGAAAGACAGCATGATATTTTCTGTCGACCATATCATTTCTGACTTTGCTTCATTTGAGAAAATTACTTTTGATTCATAGTCTCCCTTATTCTGCTTAAGGGCCTTGATCTTATAGCGTGTAACGATACCAGAGCGGTCCGAACTTCACTCCCTCAAAACGTGAAACGACCTGCCCGATGAACTGCGCTAACTCCCTTACAGTAGAAGACCTCCCTGTCAGCAATTTGGAGGCTACACTCAGTATTCTCAGTTTTCTCTCTAGGGTTGGTACAACTGTCATGCTCTGAGAGTCTGTTTCAGACCCTAAATAGATGATTTTGTGAGATAGGAAACACAGACTTGGTCGGGTGAACAACAAACCCTAAACTCTTAAATAATGCCAACGAGCTTTTTACATTTTGCACACCCTCCTTTTCTGAGTCTCCCATCAGCAGAGTGTCATCAATAAAGATTGTTGACACAAAACTGAGCATATGAAAATGGGCCATCACTGGTTTCAACAATTTTGTGAATAATCTTGGGCAACATGCTAGCCCACAGGGAAAAGCTGTGAACATGTAAAGCTGACCCCCCCAAAAGAACTTTAGGTATTCCTGTGAAGATTTGTTTACATGTACTGAGAAATATGCATCTTTCAGGTCCAGTGAGCAGAAAAAACAGTTTGGTTAAAGCATTTTTTAATGTCTCCATTTTGAAGTGGAAATACTCTACGTTTTTGTTCAATTCTTTGAGGTTCAGGATCATTCTCCGTCTTTCTTAGGTTGCACAAAGATTGGAGATATTTGTTCCTTGTTTGAGTGATGTGCTTTTCTTATCACTTCCTTCTTCAGCAATTCCAACACTTCCAAATCAACACATGTATTTGTTCTGTGGAAAATTTATGATTGTGTGACGGTTTTCCTGCACTGGCAGTTCAACGAATTCTATGTCTTCCCTTCTACCATCTTGAGGATTTTTTTATCTATTGTGATCTGTTTCCACTGGGCCAAACAAAAATGAATTTGACCTGCTCTGAAATCCTCTGACTGCTTTTGTAATTCTTCTAGTATACTAGGTGCACTGTCACAGAAATCTCTACCTCCTTTGGTTCAGCGCTCTGATTTCTTGCTGTTAGTGATTTTACCCCCCTGAACTTTCCTACTCCTCTCTGGTTCCAAAAAAACACACCTGTTTTGTCCGCGTTTGTAGGGGTTGAGCTGCTGGCCGCCTGAGTGATAGTTCTTGATTTTGAAAGTCTCTCTTGCTCTTTTGATTGCTTTATCGGCATCATCACCGAAAAGCTTGTCAGTAATTGGGATGTTTTCATTGCTACACAACAATGCCATGTCTTTTGGTAGTGCGCGTTGCAGCTGGTATCGTCTGCGAATGGACAGTTCTTGTTGAGCCGTACAGAGCAGTAAGGTCACCATTTGATGCTAGCATCTCATTGGCTGCTTCTACGAAGCGCGAGGGGTTCGGCTGCTCTTTTCCGCGCGTAGATTGTCCAGCGAGCGCCGTGGTCACGCGGTGTAGCTGGTTAGACGCGATGACCAAAGCGGCTGTGGCTGTCGTGATAAGCTTCTGAACAATGAGTAGACGCGCGTCACTGATTCTTTCTTGCCGTCCTGTCCAAGTTTCCTTTCTCCACTATTTCCACATTTAGCACTGGGGCCCTAGTCTCTGCACAGTCTTCTGGGATCAGGTGGCTGTCTAGTTTCTCCTTCAGCTCGTTCTCTGAGAGTTTCACCGAGAATCTACTCTTTGTGACTTTCGCTAACTTTTCTGCAACAGGTTTTCCTTCTTTCTCCTGTATGTCTAGGTCTGCCTGTAACAGAGAGAACACATCGTTCTCTTCATTTTGTGCTACAGTGATACAGAAATCACTTTCACTGATAGAGTCTGTGTCTCTGTGTTCTTGCTGCCGCCCCTGACGCAGCCATCTGCACTTTGGTTATCATCAGTGCCGACTTTGTCGGCCCGTGATGTATGTGCATCTGCGCCTCGGCCCCTGGACGAAACACTGCTACATGCATCTTCCTCACCCCAACCCGGGGCAGTGTTCATTAAGTCCTCACACACACGCATCTTTGTCCATCGCTTTTCCCCTCAGTTCCTCGTATTTGTTTTCTATGTCAGTAACTTTCTATACAAGCGTTCCTATCATTGTTTGCATAGATTTGAGTATGCCCTGTGTTTCATCACTTTTGACATGTCCTGTGAGGACTCGCGCTGGCACCGCCAAGCGGTCCGTCCGCCACTGTCTTTGGCTGGTTGACGTGACAATTACGTTGGCAAAAGAAACCAAAAAAGATAGAAGGTCTCCGCTTACCTCACATCGTCCAACAAAAAGGAACACGAATCACATAAATATGATCCAGTTCAGCTTGTTCTTATGTAGTAAATCGCATTTGACAGAGGAGAGAGAAAGCACGTGAAGCAGTGAGCAAAGCGCGCGAACCGCAAGTGATCATGCGCATGCGTACCCTCTACTCAATGGACAGTTGTAGCTGTTGCATGCCGAAGCTAAATGAGTTGGTGTAAAATATTTCTCAATGTGATTCGTCCTGAGGTGATCCTGTTGGGTTGACTGGACGTTAAAATCCAATAACTGACTAAGAGTCAAGATCTCCATCTCTCTAAACAAAAATATGTGATAAAAACATATATCTGAAAAATACACATGTGACATAATGAAACATCTGGGATTTCTTTTTTAACGTACTTCTAGAGAAGTTTGTATTCAGGACAATCATTCTTAGTATCCTGGATGCATTGCAGTATGAGCATTCTTTGTGCTTACGTTGTATTAGAATAGTAATTATAATTATGAGAGACTGACAAATGTTCTGCGAAAACTGCGGCACCTAATGACCAGCACCGATTGGCCGTGTTCAAAAACAAAGCGGTTATGCGGTTATCGTACCTCTGACGCCCCTCCACCCATCTCCCCCCCGCCCCCCGTGTTCTCTGTTTTTTTATCATTTGTCATGGTTTTGGTGTTGTTTAGGTGATGGGACTGACAATTCTGGCAGCAGGTACCAGCATACCAGACTTAATCACGAGTGTCATCGTTGCCAAGAAAGGCTTTGGAGACATGGCAGTGTCCAGTTCAGTGGGCAGTAACATCTTCGACATCACTGTGGGGTAAGAAGGATGAAATGCTTTGGTGACGTGACAGTGTGGATACTACTAAGCAGTCACTAATGACAACCATGGGACAGATATCAAGAAAGGCTGGTCTTAAATGTGGCAGTTACAGTGTCGTGGGCTTAACGTACGTATTTGACATCATGGTTGCATAAATTTGAAGGATATAATTCCATATTATTATTTTCACAACACGTCCATCACCCAGAATGTGCATGAAGTAATGATGATAGACGTTATTCTACTTTGACTGCTTTCAAATCTCTGCTCAGATTTCATTTCCATAAGCAATAACACCTTTCTGCATAAAAAGATGTATATCCTCTAGATGTTTCTAAAGCATGTACATTTGATGGAAGTTATGTACTTTGTATGTACTCACATGCCAGGTGAGAGTTACCGTAGGCAATTCAGGTCTTTTTTCTGTACATATGATGTCTTTCAAACGCTTCTTCCAGCTGACTTCAAGTCTGAAGGCCTGAGCAGCCTCTGCGAATCGACATGCTATTCACTGCATGGTTGCCTCTGTGTGAGGTAACATAGGTACTGTCGTCAGCAAATAGTAACTCCCTGATCAGCTGCTCCATGGTCTTTGTTTACGCCTCCAAATGCCTCGGGTTGAACAAGCTACCATCGGTACAAAAACGTATGTATGCGCCACCATCGTCATTGAGGTCCTCAGAGGCCTGCTGGAGCATCATGGTGAAAAATATTGTGAACAGCGGTATAGCAGTAACGCAGCCCTGTTTCATGCCATTTGCGATTGGGAAGGCCTGTGAGAGATCGTTGCTATGTTTAACTCGACCAAACTGATTGTCTTGAAGCTTGATGACTATGGTGAGGAATTTCGGTGGGCGCCCTAGCTTTTCCAGAATTTTCCAAAGTCCTTTCCTGCATACGGTTTCGAACGCTTTTGTCAGGTCGACAGATGTGATCTGCAATCCTTTGTTTTGCCTGCGGCACTTCTGCTGGATCTGCATCAGGACAAATACCATGTCAGTGGTACGCCGATTGGCTCTGAAGCCGCACTGGATCTCTGGGAGGTGTTGTTCTGCTATGGTAGGTACTGGTCTGTTCAGCAATACTCTTGGAAGGATTTTGCTGGTGATGGAGAGAAAGGTGATCCCACGGTAGTTGGAGCAGTCAGACATTTTGTTCTTGTACATGATGATGATGGCTGCGTCACGGAGGTCTTGAGGAAATGTTTCGAGCCTCCAGCAGCAGAGTTTGCAGTGCGGACCACCATGCTTCCATAACTCTGCTGGGATGCCATCGATACATGCGGCGTTTTTTACTCTTCAGCTGCTCTATGCCCTTCACAGTCTGTTGCAGTGTTGGTGCCTCGTCCAGTTCAGTTTTCATCAGCTGTTGCGGGACATAGTCAGTCCAGTTCTTGGATTGTGTGACTAGCATTGCAGAGGGTGTGGAAGCGCTCAGACAGGTGGTTGAGGATGGAGTCCGTGTCAGTGAGCAGTTCCTACCATCTGCACTGCGTAGGGGGCTCTGGGTCCGGTAGGATGGGCCGTATAGATCTTTATAGAATCCCCTGAAGTCACCAGTGGTTCAGCGAGGTGAGTCCACCACTCGTTCTGGACATTTCAGAACGTTTTGCTGAAGGAGACTGTATGCAAGGCGAAAGGCTGCCTTTTTCTGCGGTCAGAACAGATGAGCCAGGTGGGCCAGGTGTGCTGATCTCTTTCTTGTCAGCAGCCCCTGGATTTCTTGGTTGTTCTTGTCGAACCAATCCTTGTTTCTGTTTGTGGAGAATCCGATGATTTGTTCAGAGGTTTGCAGAACGGTAGCCTAGATGTGGTCCGATAGCACATCTGCATTTGTGTCTGCTGGGAAGCTAGGCTTTTCAAGCATCGATTGTAGGCTCTTCTGGAAGTCACCCTAACCTGAGCAATCTGGAGGTTGCAGCTTATTCCATGGAGCGCCTCCTTTCCTTTGCTTGGGTTTGAAGTGGAAACTGAGAT
This sequence comes from Alviniconcha strummeri, assembly GCA_963584105.1. Classification (NCBI taxonomy): domain Eukaryota; kingdom Metazoa; phylum Mollusca; class Gastropoda; family Provannidae; genus Alviniconcha; species Alviniconcha strummeri. The sequence goes on from OY757550.1 coordinate 11,129,305, forward strand.
GCATTGGACATGGCGATGGTCTGTGTGACACTCAGCGCTGGGCGTCACTCTGGTGTGAAAGACGCTGGCGCACTAGAATATAATCTATTAGGTGCCAGTGGTTTGACTGAGGATGCTATCTTGTTGTTTGCTGCATATATGAATACAGTTAACAAACAGGCAAACAAACACACACAGGGACCCATATTCACACACACACACACACACACACGCACGCACGCACGCACGCACGCACGCACGCACGCACGCACGCACGCACTTCAAGAATCAAGAATACGTATTCGTCCTCCGTATACAGAGATTTGAATTACGGTCACAAAGCAAATTAAATAAATAACAAACAAACAATGCACTGCATCAGTGTCAGTCTCTCTCTCTCTCTCTCTCTCTCTCTCTCTCTCTCTCTCTCTCTCTCTCTCTCTCTCTCTCTCTCTCTCACACACACACACACACCCCTGCATGTATGCATTCAGATTATTTTAAAATGTACAAATGAGTTTAAACTCAGATTAAGAGCAGAACACATTAAAAGTACAACTATTAAAACAAACACAGACGTGGGCACGCGCATCTAAATACAGATAGAAATACACTGACATCTCGTATTAATTCATCTTTGTAGACACCCATCATCTTACAGCCACTACATTTGTAGACACCCATCATCTACACATACATAAATAATAGTAATGATATGACAGCAACCCCCGCCTCCCCCCCCCCCCCCCACCCCCTACACACAAAGTAGTAATACATATACAGTACAATGCTAACACCAGCCTAACATCAAAACAATCAAAATCGCTGTCGCATCACAACAATTATCACATATGCACACATACACGCGCGCCCACGCACGCACGCACGCACGCACACACACAAACCACTTATAGCATATGAACATAGTAATATAATACAACCTGTGCTAATATAGCATCAGTTAACATAATAATTACCATCCAGTCAATACCACCACAACATTCAGAAATGTATGTTATTTTAAAACAACATCATGATTCATACTACGGTCTCATCCAAATAAACACAATAGATCACTCGTTTATACGTGGCTCATCCACACATTTATAACTGCGTACACTATTCAGTAAGTACAATTGTTTGCACAGGCACAGTGTCATGACGAAAATTCCTTACACTTAGAAACGACTCCCAGCGTGCACTTGCATCAGTGCAGAGTTGAACATCACCAGCATATTATAATACCAGTGACCACTGTCCTTCAGGACACCCACACACACTCACCAACTAACACATAATTATGCACACAGGCATACATACCTACATACACACCCACGTGTACACAGTAGGGCAGATGCGCAAGAGGTCAGGAGCTGTGTGAGCAGGATGGTGGGCCTGGGCTCTCATTCCCTATCCCATTCTTTCCCCGTCCCAGATAAGCCATTGGTTTCTGTGGCTGTAAAGCACCATGAAATACTGCGTGCCAAGGGTACTCTGAACCGAAGATCGGAAGGAAGATTTCCAAACCAAACATTAAGAGGGGCAGAAGTGTCGTTGAGAGTTTGATGGGTTTTCCTTTTCACAGAGAGTTGGTATAAGTGAGAAAGTTGGACCTGTAGTGATACGACAGTTTTGCTGGCTATACTGACAATGCGGCTTAGCTTTGGGATTTGATCTGTGCTTAACAGTGACTGAGATTGCCATACCATGTGACAGTATTGTTACATGTCACACTGTGCCATGATAGTTGAATGAGCTGACTATTTCAACTTCTTGCTGGCTCAGACAAGGTGCTCTGGGTGTGCTGCCCACTCTACTCTTGCCACAAATAAACTCCCAACATTCAGTTCAAGGCAGCTCATCTTAAACAATTTTCTCAACTGCTCAGTCTGGTTTCATCTATCAGACAACCAGTCAGTACCATATCATCTGAGTACTTGATAACAGATAAGATAGCACTGAACATGATTTACTATGACAGTGGAAAAAAAAAAAAAAAAAAAAAAAAAAGGAGAAACAACATACTCTGAGGCACACCAGTACAAGTTCCTCGAAAACAAATCCATCGAATCTAACACTCTACGGCCTTCTGTACATAGCCTCTGTTTGTGGAATTGTGTCCAACTATAACGTGTGTTGCTGGCAACTATTGATCACGAAAGTACATGTTGTGCGGCAGTTAGTTACAATGATTGTGCACTTTACAGTAACGTTTTAGGCGATGGTCTGTTGGTAGGTAGTTCGTTTTTTTTTTTGTCTCCACCAAGTGCCCACTGATTAGATGCTTGCTTTGATCATCATTGAACGGTGTAATACACATTGTCAACAGGGTGCATTTTCATTTTGTTCTGAAATATAGGCATGAGTATGTTTGAAGCTGTTTTGAGTATGATGAAATGTTTAAATTTTCAAACAACATTTGAATGGAGCATGCAATTACCCAGCAACAAGATATTTTGAAGTTGAGCCCTTAGCAGTGGCAGCTTGGTTTAGTATACAGAAACCCAGGCCATTACTACCTCGTAAAAGGAAACCTAATCGGAGAATAATATATATTAATATGCATGGTATGCATGTTGTAATTCGCATGCAGTTCTGTTTCGGGTTCAAGGGTAAAACACATAGATCAGTGTCTGAAGCGTGCTGCTACGACAAATGTACAGCTTAAAATACACATCATAGATCTTATGTTCAGTGTGTGCAACTGATGACTGGTGATGTCTAGATAGTTTCATACGAGTTGTCTTTTACTCGTATGAAAACCAGATGCGAGTATATATAATGTCGTAAGACACACTGACTGGGGAGCTTATTGCGCGTGTAGGCCTCCTTCGACTGTACCGATTATTGGTCCGTTCCAGTTCCAAATTTGATTACGGATGCATTGTTTCTGTAATGACTAGTCAGTCGTACCTAAAGCAATTGGATCCGATTCCATGGCAGGGTCTAAGTATTGCATTTGGGGAGCATTCAGAACTCCACCCGCTAACCATTTGTGTAACCTCTCTCCTCTAACGTTGTCCTTAAATTATGATCTGAAACTGAAGTGACCATCCAGAATCTGCTCAAAGTCTTTACGTGGAAGCACACAAACCCTCTCTGTATTTACCTCGCCTAAAATTGTCCTTAGATTATTTTCTCAGACTGAAATGTCACCCAGAAAATCCTGCTTACAGCTGTGTTTTCGAACACCTAAACGCTATCCTTTTTGAAGCATCTCCTGCGAAATTCCCACCTCTTGGTCTCCAAATTTTACCGCACTTGAAAAAAACAAAAAAACAAAACAAAAAAAAACAGGAATAATTGCAGAGTATGTAAGTAAGTAACTTGGTGTTTTACGTCCAGTCAACCATTACGGTTGAATCCCAGAGTAAACGAACATCTTCCCTCACGGCATTCCAGTCGAAGAGAAGAAACTGTTCTGTCTCGACTAAATACTGGCCATTCATACAGGACACATTCTTTCTTGTTAAAAGAAAAACCACATTTTTGCGTTCTATGAAACAGGTCGCTTTTGTTACAACATATTTTGTTGTAATGTCCAGATTTAATTGACGGTAAAGAAAGATTCTTTAAAGCATGGGCTTTTCGAGAGAACGACGAACAATACTTTGACTCCAAGCTTCCCGGCATTTCGGCCAAGTGTTTTTGATATTGTATGTTCCAGTTTACAGTGCCTAATTTAATATTTTAACATACATGTATTGCCGTGCTCTCAAGCAGTTACATAACGCAAATGTCGTAACGCACATTTGACATGCCAGTGTGCTGTGTATGTATCTCAATTAACGTCGTTACCACACGCACTAGTAGCTGCTAATCGAAATGCAATTACAAAGTATTGTGAGCGTCATATGTATATATATATATCACCTCTTGTCAAAATAAGGTTTAAAGAAAAAAATAATGCCCCAGTCAACCTATTCAAAATTTGAGGATGTTGACTATACTGATTCTGGAGGGAGAATGCAAAAGTGTGTGTGTGTGTGTTTTCCACGTGACACACAAATCAAATTTTCCGTTACAGAATTATATTCAGAGAAAACATTGAGCAGACAATTTTAATTCTAGTCACATGTCAGAATGTTGCTATAAATATTGGCTCAGGCAGAGAAATCCATGGAATAGTCTAAAACGCCTAAGTCAAAAACGCTTAAGTCGAACATTTTCAGTGTATTCAAGTTTTTTATTTCCCGACCAAAGCTGCTCTTTGTATGACTAATTTTACAACAGTTAAGTCAAACTCGGGTAAGTCAAATTTCAACTAAGTCAAACATGTTTTCCCATTTTTCCACTCATGCCAAGCATTTAAAGTCTATTTCATTGTTGAACGCTCACAGATTCCTAACTTAGCTGCCGGCCACCTACAAAATTAATGGCAACATAAACATAGGCAGGTGCCTGTTTGTTGTTATTGTTTTTGCCAGTGTCGGTTGGCAGTTTCGCTTTTGTTTATCATGCTAATGCTTTGTCACAATAGAAGGTTCACAGATCATCGCGTTTCTGGCATACCAGCTAATGACCCTTTTCCTCTACGGGTTGACTCTGTATCCCCCACACCCTTCTCCCGTCTGCCACACACTGCACTTAATTGTTATTACTGATCGCTCTCGAGCAGCCTCACTGCATTCATGTCGCATGTGATTCTTAATGAGTGACTATATCTTTTTTCTTTTTCTTTTCTAAGCGCGTTTTTTAATATCCAGCGAAATGGTGTACTGACAACACTGTTCAGTTTTTACATGGCTGGTGACACCAGCCATGTAAAAACTGAACAGTGTTGCCGTCTCGGAGCAAGTTCACCATTTTGATTGTCTTGTTTTACTATAGGCTGAGATTTGAAATGATGTATACTTGAAGGTAAATACTCTGTCACGTTGGTTTAGTTACTGTTTGAAACACAAGAAGACGGGAAGACTCCGAACGAACACCACAAAACGGTGCACCCGATTAATACGCGCTCATCGCAGCCCCCGTTGACCCGGTGCTCCTTGAAACACGTATTTCAGCCGATTAGAAACTCTTCAGTATTGAGTTTCTAATCGGCTCAAATCGTCTTTGCCTGTGTTGAGCTGCCTCGAAGCCTGAACACCTTTGGGGCCATTATTTCTAGATCTAACACTTTTATGCATCCTTTATGGATTCGTACTTGCAGAGTTACTTTTCTTTGAAAAGTACTCTCAGACTTCCTGAATTCAGCATTTCAAAAATGAATTCTTTCGTAACATTCAAAATTTACTGCTAAATAAATGACATTACCTTTTTTCGCTTCTTCTAAATAGATGTCTCCCTTCACTTAGAGCTACTTGGGTGTGTCAGCCGAGACCATTCTCCCATGCAGGCCGAGTCTACCACCTAGACGGTGGTTTTCTTTCGCTAGTATTGGGCTGATATCCTCTCACCATTATCGGAGGGGAGGGGGGGGGGAGGGGGGGGGGATAGCTCAGTGGTTAAAGCGCTGGACTCGTGATTGAAAGGTCGCGGGTTCGAATCCCTGCTGGAACGGCGGGAGAATTTTCTTCTCCATGGTCGACTTTCTGCGCTGACTCTTATTTCGGTATCCGTTCCACCCCCGTGTTACCACAGTAGCACGTAAAAAATCCCGGTCATTCTGCCAAAAGTGCAGGTGGCAGGTTACAGCTAAACACGCATACACCTTACGCATGTGGCTTTTATTGAACCGTGCTTCGGCATTGGTCACAATTTGTCCCTAATATGTCAAATGACATTTGAGGACATTAAGCATCAACTCATCATCATCATCACCATTATCGAGGGGGCGGGGATAGCTCAGTGGTTAGAGCGCCGGACTCGTGATTGAAAGGTCGCGGGTTCGAATCCCTGCTGGAACGGCGGGAGAATTTTCTTCTCCAGGGTCGACTTTCTGTGCTGACTCTTATTTCGGTATCCGTTCCACCCCCGTGTTACCACAGTAGCACGTAAAATATCCCGGTCATTCTGCCAAAAGTGCAGGTGGCAGGTTACAGCTAAACACGCATACACCTTACGTATGTGGCTTTTATTGAACCGTGCTTCGGCATTGCTCACAACTTGTCCCGAATATGTCAAATGACATCTGAGGACATTAAGCATCAACTCATCATCATCATCACCATTATCAGGGTTCCAGGCGAGATCAAAAGATCTTAGAGGAGGGAGGTGGAGCTGGACCCTCACATTTGCCCAGAAGAGATCATGAGTAGGGAGGTGGAGCTGGGCTGAGCAAGTTGGACGTCTTTTGCTTCGTGTTGTCCAGGTTGTTCGTCAACAGCGGTGCAACGGACATTGTCTTAGTGACTCTGTCCAGCACAGCAGTTGAAAGAGCAATTGCGCAGTGCACAAGTCGCTGGGCAATGGCGAGGGGACACCGCCTTAACACTTCCATTGTTCTGGCGGAGGTCCACGGTCTCTCCGGTCTTTTTCGGGCGGTTTCCGCGGTCGAGCCTTTCACTCTCTCGCCCCCTTCCCACTCTGTCCCCGTCCCTAATAGGCCAACTCGCCTCTGTGGACGTAAAGCAACACTAAACCAATCACCATTATCATAGTTCAGGAGCTGTGTGAGAGTCCAGGTGGCCGTCCTGAGCTGTCCGTCCTAAAGAGCCTTCTGGTTTCCGTGGACGTAAAGAATTATTGAACCATGCTTCGGCATTGGTCACAGCTTGTCCCTAATATGTCAACTGACATCTGAGGACATTAAGCATCACTTCATCCAACTCACCATTATGTCATAGTTCAGGAGCTGTGTGAGAGTCGAGGTGGACGTCCTGGGCTGTCCGTCCTAACGAGCATTCTTGCTTCCGTGGGCATAAAGCTATATTGAACCTTGCTTCGGCATTGGTCTCAGCTTGTCCCTAATATGTCAACTGACAGCTGAGGACATTAAACATCACTTCATCATCATCATCACCATTATGTGCCTGTGGTCACTGATGAGCTACTCAGGTAGCAAAACACATGTCTGACCAAGACAACCAGCATAGATCATGAGCCAGCCTATACCCCCCCCCCCCCCCCCCCCTGGGGATTTTACCACATGGTAATTTCTGGGTAGTTGACCATCAAAGTACACAGTTTAGGTTGTCTGCAAGTGAGCTGTTGCTGTTTGTGTCTGTGGTGCTGGTTCTAATAAATGCACTATATGGAATTCCGAATTGCGTTGACCTTGTCTCTTAGCAACTCATTTATTATGACAAAAAATGCCATTTCCATATATTGTTTTATTGTTTGAACAGTTTAATATGTTGTAGCTTTCCGTTTCTCTTTGTCTTAAATGTGTCCTTGTTATTGGGCACTGCGGATAGAAATATTAAGGTCCCTCTGTTAAACTCCCCAGAGCTGACGAATGTTTTCCCTTAAAAGCACGGAGCAGGTCAGAAAATAGGCAAGTATGCTTAGTCAGTGCCATAATTTTTTCCTTGTCCTAATTTCCGCTTCCCCGGTCCATTCACCTTCATTTTTTTTTTCAAATCCTCTCCATACTTTTCAATTGCGTTAGTCTTGGCTGAAGCGAATTCCCGCATTAGCCTGTGAAATAAAATAGGTCACACTGCTCATGGTCAACTGATTTAAGCAGGTTCTCCTATTGAGTGCCTGCAGAATATAAATAGGCACCAAAACGTGTGTTACTGTGCCTCAAAAAGGTGATTTAGACATACTTGTGATCTGATCAATTGTTCTGTAATTTTGTACTGAATGCATTACAGGGAATTTGTCTGGAAGTATCTTTTGCAGTTGTAGATAGTGATATGTGCTAATTATTGACTGTTTTGGCTGGGATGTTTGCTATTGATTGTGTTCTGTGTAGAACAGTGAGCCAGCCTTTTGCTCGTAAGAAACTGTGACTGTGATTTGTCCTGAAGTGACCTTGTGCGGTTGACGAGGCATACAAATCCAAGAACTAAATAACTTAAACGTGTCCAGTCCTGATATGGTGGATGAAATATATGAGTATATACCGAACCTGCATGGGAATCACACATTGTGCTACTTTATGAATGACTGCAGAATTATTTTGAAACAAAAGAACCCATCGAAAACATGCCAGCGCTGCAAGTACACCACTTCGGTGGATATTAAAAAACACGCTATAAAATAAGCTAGTCAGTAGTCAATAAGCAGGCGCAGTGAGTCTGCTCGAGAGCGGAGAATAGCGCTATATAAAAGCAATCATCATCATCATCATCGGAAGGGAGTGATGTAAGATTCTCCAAAAAGCAAGAACAGCAAATCCGTCAGCAACCACAATGCTAGCTGTTGCCAAGTGACAGATGTCTTGTTTGTGAAAAGTCTTGAATACAAGGAAACAACATATTGAAAACATTAGTTAAATGTATGGCAAAAACAGCTGAGGATCCTGCCAAAGAAGCAACCAGACGAAAACAAGATCAGCACATCCTTTTGAAGGTGCCAGATACTGACTTGGCTGCTCGAGAAGCACATTACCATGCCACCTGTCGGAGAGATTACACTCGAGAGGATGACAGACACCAGGAAACCATCAAAGACACTAAAACCATTGAAGAGCAAGCTTCCATTAAGACCATGTAAACATTATTTTCAGTACACCGTTCAGTATGTTATGGGCAGAATCGTTTAGAGATAAAGAGATTACCATGTTAAAGAAAAATCAGGGAACTGGAACATTCCATGCATCTTCTCTGTAGAGGTAAATAAGTGATAGATGTCAACAAAATGTGTCAACACACCTCATCCTTGTTGAACAGTCACAATGCCACCATGCAGATAAGCATTGATAATGCACATCGAAAGGGCCAGCTTTCAAGCACACTTGATATTCCGCAGTTAAGGCAACTAGAACCATTCCTCGTGCAGATGGCCATGGCTTGCATACTGTGAATGGGAAAGTGGGAGGTATACTGGACAGACTGTTTCTTCATGCCGCAAGACCTGGTTGAAATCCAGATGGAGCAGCCCCAAAAGGAAGATGACAGAAATCACTAGCCTAAATATCGGCTGTTTAGGCCCGATGTTCGGCCCGGACTTTGACCAAAGATTATAAATGTATTTATAATCTTTCCCTTGGCGTAGTCCTGATCTATGACTACTATTCTGGGGCCATTGTCAATAGCCTTAATTGAGATTTAGGCCGGCCTACGGCTTTAGGCCCGATTCATAATTATGGCCCGTGTGTAATTTGACTGTTCTACCAGCTTCGCATTAGCCACTCAGAACCACTACCCCACCCCCCACCTCACCCCAGCTGACTTCCATCAGTCTTTCAAATCTCTGTCATAATCCAAAGTTTTTGTTACACAAAAACTGCACAACTTAAGCGTATTCGACTGTATTTGCATGATATGTGTTGCACACACACACACACACACACACACACACACACACACACACACACACACACACACACACACACACACACACACACACACACTCTCTCTCTCTCTCTCTCTCTTTCTCCCCTCATTGGCTATCGTTTCCGTTTGAAATGCCTATGCGCTGATTTGATATTTTGTCTTGTCTCAGTTGTGGATGTGTGGATTTGTGTGTGCAGATTGCCCATTCCTTGGATCCTGTATGGGGCAGTGAACGGCGGAGACGCGTACAGAGTGAGCAGCAAAGGGTTGCTGTGTTCCATTATCCTACTTTTCGGCATGCTCCTGGCCGTCATTGCCACCATCGCTATAAATAAGTGGCGGATGAGTAAGCTGCTGGGTTGCATCATGATGGTCCTATACGTCGTCTTCGTTGCACTCAGTGTCCTCCTAGAGTACGAGGTCATCAATTGTCCAGCCTGAGGCGTTGGAAGCAGGCAGAGTTGGAACTGAATATGCAAGTTAGCTACTTTTATGCTTCATGCTACAAAACGTCCAGCGTGACAAACATAAAATAAGAGAGGCAAGCGCAAAACAACAGTGCGTGTTTGTCATCTAGATTCCGCCGTGAAGAGTGCACAGTATATGTTGAGGCAGTGGTGGTCCAGATGTCCAGTCAGAAATTGGATTACTATTTATTCGATGATCTCGGAAATGCACACCTCAGTGTCCAACGTGTGTTAGATGGCCCAGTTGTCTTATCATACAACAGATTGTGTATAAAGTAAACTGTTACGATGTCGTGTGATCCAGTGGTTAAAGCAGACATGGGACCCTTAAGGGCTCTTGAAAAGGCTTCAGTTAGTGAAAACCTAAAAGAAAGAAAAGAAATCAATGACTCATTGCTGTCCACAAACATCTTTATGATTCTTTCGGAAAACTGTAAGACAAATATATTAATTCAAAACAAACAAAAAACGCCATTCTTTTTGCAGTTAAAGTGCTTACTGTGTTTTAAACATTTGTTTGAAGCCTCCCATAGTGAAAGTGACAGCAGCAAAATTAAAATAGCTTCGTGACTACACAGAATGGATTCTGTTTCTGTTCTGCAGGTGGGTCAGAAAATGTGGATCATATTGATCAGTTTTACTGCACCTATATAATCTGTGTTTCACAGAATGTATCCGGTCACAGATGTCATGTGGCCACTGACTCAGTAATGATACTTGTGCATTTTAGCGTTGGTCGTTCTTTTGACTGACTCTTTACAGGCAGTCCATGCATATCCACAATAACTGTCTCTTTACAGACACAGGAAAAAACCGTGGCCCTTATGAAACAAAATCAACACAAATAATTCTGACTTTCATGAAAGTCAAAATTATTTGTGTGTAATGATCTGTGGCAGCCTGGTCAGACAGCTGTAGTGCCACAAACCTTACCACTGATTTTTTTGGACACAACAAACATGATCAATGTCAGCACCTCTGTGGCTTTTAGTGAAACCTTGGTTGCAACGAAGAGAAATGGTTCAACTAATTCAATTTTGTTTGCCTCCATTTTTTAAAATTTAATCTAGTTTAATAATTTATGCATATTGTTATATTGTTGGACTGTATGATGTATTATTTTTATGATAATTATTTTTACTTCCACCATTGTTCAAGGGTGATAACTGACCCATTACTGAGTTCATTTAAACGTTGCTTTGTGATAATTGCCATTAACCTCTTTCATTCCAGTTTTTGGTGACCTTGATCAAGTTCAAGATCATAGCGGCGCCACAAATGTGAATGGGAAAGTTTTATTTCTTTACAAAATCTCATCCATTTGAACTGTGTGTGATTAAGACAAATATGAACATAATCATGACCATAATTCTTTGAATGACTATGGAGTCTATTTATAAAAGGCAGTTTATGCATTTTCTGCCTCTGTGAATACTTTAATGTTGTCATTTTCTCGGATAATTGAGAGGCTTAAGTGAAAGGATTCAGATACTGCATATCCTTGATCAATATTAAAATCACCAGAGAGCGAAAAGTACAAAGAGCGATATTTAACCGTTTGAATGTGAATCTTTGTATTTGCATTTCTAGTTAAGTGTTTGAGGTAGGTAGTTTTGCTGCTAAGCAACTGCTTTCTTACAAAAAATAATGATAATTATGTGTTGTATTCCGCGATGACTACTCTTCTGGTATTGGATAATTTTACAAAGGTCATGTTCCAAGCAGTTGAACTGTGATTCATTCTTTAAAAGCTTTCCATGCTGACTTGTTATCTTGTGCTCTTGTGTGTATACTACTGAAGTTGTATGTTCATGTATCCAAGCTGTGCTTTTGATGTTAACATTCCCAGGTGTATTCGGTCAGTTGTACTTATTAGATGATTTGTGGTTCACACTATGAACAAAATATTGTCTATAAGCTTTTGTGTTTCCTTGTGGTTCATAAAGAAAAATACTTGTGCATACTTTGTCGTATTTTTGCGTTGAGTCCTTCTGGACCACTCAGTTTTGAACCACTTCCATAGAGAGGCCATTCATGCTCACTCCCATTGTCTGTCTTCTTTTTCAGCATAGGACACTACTCCTGAAACTTGTTGGTGGTAGCATAGGCAAACAAGAGGTTTCTTTTCAGTTACACTTACTACCCTGTCTACTCTCAATTCACAACATTTTCGGCAACGTACAGAAAACTTTAATTTCAAAATGGTAGGATACTTGGATGACAGTTGTAGGCAAAACATAAACCTGGGAAATGAGCTGATTTGGCCATAGAGCTACTAAGGCGTTAGGCTGGTGAGGGGAACAAGGTCAATTCAACTCCGTGCTGGATTCGGCTGTCTTTTCTCTTCAAAAATTATGGTTTACATACACTGTATTATAGTGTTACCCCACTCAATTAACAAACATTAAAGTTAGTCCCATTGCTGCCCATCTTAATGCAAAAATCATTCTAGTGGTGACGGTGTAGCGCTTGGTCCTTGCCTCTCCAGAGAGATCTCAGCATTTACCAAGTCTAAGAACAGCAAGCGTGGTCATGTATTGGAATCACCTTGCTGACTTTGGCAGTTATTTCAAGGGAGGTAATAGGTTTCCTGACAACATTTTGGTCATGTGCCACAAAGAAAAGGAAGCTAAATGAAAGCATCTTAATGCTGAACTTTTCCCAGACTCTGGACCTGGCGTTATTATAACCTGTTTATAACTTAATACAGAATACTTATTCATCCCATTATGGGAAGTTAGTGACATCTCACAAAAGGAAAAAAACTAACAAAAAACAACAAACAAACTAAGAACCCACCTCACGATAAAGCAATATCAAACAAACAGCCTAAAATAAATCATCACAATGTGTAAAATTATACAATATCAATCCCCCTCAAAGCATATATATACACGTGTATCACAGCACTTTCATTCATCCATGGCCACAGTCACGCATACACATGCATACGCACATACTCATGCATTCATGCATGCACTCACAAACACACACACATACACACACATGTACTCCTAACATCTTGTTTATGGTCAAAACTTCTATTAAACATGGAAATTGCTGATGGCACAAGTGAAAATTTCAACCTATTAGTTATACCAGTTTTTTTTTTCTTTCAAGTTTTTGTTGTTATTGTTGTTTTGTACAGTGCTAGGCGTTGAGACATGGTTTATAAGTGTTATCTAACATTAATAGATCAACCTTTATTAATACCAAGCATGTAAATATGTTTTCAAGCCAGCGTGCTTTGTATGTTACTATAAGGTCGTAGGTGCACAAAACTAGTACTTTTCATGACTATGGCTTTTATTTAGGGGAGATAACTGGAGTGTTCCAGGGCTGCGCAACACTGACATTTGTTCTTTCTTGTGGACTATATAAATGAGATCTTCTGGACTCATTTGGGGTGAGCTGGTTTGGCCTAGCGGTAAGGCGTTAGGCTGGTAAGCAGAAGGACCTCCGTTAGATACCACTTTGGCTCTCCTTTCTCTTCAAAAAGGTTGTGGTTTGTGGACACTGTCTTGTGACTTTGTCCATTACTTTCTACTAAAACATTAAAATGGCTCTCATTGCTGCCCATCTTAATGCAGGAATCATTCTGGTGGTGACAGTGTAGCGATAGGTATATAATCTCCTTCTTCCCCCACCTCCATACCCCCTCCCCCCCTTCTCCCTGTCCCTAATAAGCCTTATGGTTTCTGTGGACATTAAGCACCATGTTTACTTACTTACTTACTTATTTGGTGATAAACTAAAACGTGAATATGGTCAAAATTCAAGACCACAGCAATAAAAAAACTTACAAGTTCTTTCCCAGATGAATACAAGTTTTGTTATGTGTATAGACATGTAGTATATCACCTAAAACAGCCTGATTCACACAACAGCTCTCCTGTCAGTCATGTCCATGAAACTGAAATGCACTGTCAATCCATAACTTTTTAAAGGTGGCCCCAAGCCGATGACACATGGTTGGCATGAAGATGTAGAAAGTGCAAATGTTACAAGCTTCGTTTGGTTGTTGTATCAATGCTTATATAAGAGAAGTAGCTTTTGGCTTTGATTTTCGAAAGATCTCATTAGTCCACAAGCAAGAACAAATGTCAGTGTTGTGCAGCCCAGGAACACTCCAGCCATCTTGGTTCCCTTGGTTCAATGAAGAACCAGTAAAAGTTGGCCCTTGTGACAGATGCCACGCTTTCCAGACATGTTCATAACAAAATATCAAATGTGAAGAAATGGCATTTTTCATGAGAATTTCAAACATCAATTTCAGCAAATTGGACCATTATTCGACCGAAAAACTGCTGTGAGTGTATTCCTATTAATGGAACTAATGATGCGTCTTTGCTTGGTAGCCGCTTTCACTTCCTCGTGGACCATGAAATGGCAAGTGTAGTATGTGTATTAACAATAAAACATACGTGTGCACAGTAGCTTCTGTATCAGAACAACAGGGGATGTTAGGCAGTAATTATTTTTGTCATGGCTACAGCAGTTTTATCAGTTTTGACTCGCATAAACATTCAAAGGAGATATTTGGCTGAGCATTTTCTGAATTTGGCAAAACCTTTGAACATGTACTCTTCTTTCTCGGAGGCTGTTTTGGGTGAGATCCTTCAAACCTTGCATGATGAAAACTTACATTGAGCATTTTGAATTAATTTGGTGGATTTTGAAGGCCTCGGGGAGAGTTCATCAGCTGCTCAGTGGCAATCTAACCTGAGAGAATCTTTTTAACCCATAATTCACTAGAGAAAGACCATTGCAATTACGGTTACCTTCTCTGGTATAAATTCTTACCTTAGAGGTCCTCAGTGAATGGCATGTGTTGGTGGGGTGGGGGGGGAGAAGTAACTTTGGGTGGTCGGAGTTTTTATTTCAGTTTAATTCAGTTCAGTTTAGCTGATTGAGTTCACATACACTTCATTCATCTCACGAGAGGCATTTCCAAATGCTGCTGTATCTTACTTCCAGCAACTGTCTATGCATTGTGCGTGCTTTCTGAAATTTTCTGAAACAAGTCAAAATTGCTCTGTTTGAAAGTTTATTTTCCCATTTAGAGAGTAAATCTGAGTGTTCCTTTCTTCTTTTTGAGATACAAAATTGGTAACGAGGACAAAAGAATTGTGGACTTTTCTCTGGAGAGACTGAATAGAAAAAGACCAGACATAAAGAAAATCCACGCAGGGACCTCTTGCCAGACCTCCTACCAGGTGTCCATGTCATTTCAGTTAGAATTTAAAAAATTAAAGCTGGGATCCGCTTCAATCTACCCATGTGAGTTCATTCTTCTGAGCATACCCTCTGCTGACAAAGCCAGGCATTTTTGTGTTTCCTCTAAGCATTCCGCCCAAGGCCAACATTAAACTCCTCAGACATTCTTCAGCGGTGATCAGAAAGCATACATCTGATTCCTGCAACATTCCTTTTTTGTTTTGTGTTTTTATCCTCAAAGTCTGCGGTCAATTTTAACGTTTCTGACCACTCGTCCAATACCTCCTGTGGTGGAGTACCGCAGAAGCAGAAATTAAGGTCCTCTCTGAAAATCCGTGCCTATTAAATGTAAACTTCCCTCATGAAGTAGTTGGAATACATCTTTTCATGTGTTGCCTAGTGACAGGGATTTTCACCTTCGTTTCTGCAGTAATTGTTAATCATTATGTGGCGAGTGTCAAGGGCAATGTATCAGTTATTTTACTTTCCACGCCTGATGTTAGTTTCGCGATGATACAGCCTTTATTTTTGACATAGTGTTAAATGTCAGATAGCCAGTCCCACCCCCAATCATCCAGTCTCCATTAGCCTTAATGACCCTTCCCACCCCACGTCCAGGAGTTCAGTTTCAAGGGATGGTTGTAATGCATTTCATGTAATTCCAGATAGCCTTGTCATTATTTATTTATGTCAATATCTTAAAGTTGGTTCTTTTTAATTCTGATTGTTTTCTCATTTTACTTGTGAGTTACTTATAACCACACACTTTATAAAGGACGTACTTATAAATGCACGAGTAAAAAATATTCAACAAACCTTTCTGCCCAAACCTTGTGTGAATTTGAACTGTTCATTGGGCAGCCACGTTGATATTTCCCTGCCACCCTCATATCAGTGTTTGTATGGCAGTCACTTGGATCTCAGTTTCAGTGATATCTTTGCTCAAATCAGTGTTAATATCGTTTAGCCATTTTAACTCTTTCATTTCAGTTAGCATTGCCATGACGTTTCAGATTTAAAAAATCAGTAATAATTTGTGTTATTCTCGCAGGGATTTCAGGTGTGTGAATATAATACACTAGAAAGAAACTTCTCATCCGCATTTGCAATGTAGTTTTATACACGTTTCAAGTTCTTGAATGGTAGCACAAAATTGTTGAGTTTCACAGCATTGTTTTCACAAAGCAAAACGTGATTCTGTGCGTTTTGTAAATTTTTGTCTCAAATTTGGATGGCTTGTTTATGTAGTATGTAATGTGTTACTGTATCCAACATGCAATCAACAAGGTTGTTTGTACAGCCACAACCTTGATTCTTACTTAAATATATGCTGTCAGTTGTGGGTCTTATGTGGACCAAAGCCTTGTGTTGATGTATCAAGGTGTCTGCCGGTACAGATGCAGATACAGTACAGATGCAGATACACACAATCGGTGATGAAAGTGTACAACTAAAGCCAAACTTATTCTTCGTCTGTGATGTTTGATTGACGATTTGGGCCCATTCCCTAGTTGCTGGCCTGCTCTATCATGGCCATTGTTAGATATTGGGGCCCAAGGAAAATATTTTTCCCAGGAGCTGGTCTCTGCATGAAAAGCAAGTCACTGACTTCTCCTCAGTCTGTGAGCCGGTTTGGCCTAGCGGTAAGGCGTTAGGCTGGTAAACGGAAGGGCCTCGGTTCGATACCGCTTCAGCTCTCCTTTCTCTTCAAAAAGGTTGTGGTTTGTGGACACTGTCTTGTGACTGTCCATCACTTCCTACTGAAATATTAAAATGGCTCTCATCACTGCCTGCAGGAATCATTCTGATGGTGACAGTGTAGCAACAGGTATAATCTCCCTCCCTCTTCCCCCACCTGCATACCCCTCTTCTCCCAGACCCTAATAAGCCTGATGGTTTCTGTGGACGTTAAGCACTGTGTTTACTTCTCCTCAGTTTTCTCTTGCTGCTGTGCGAAAACCACGACGTTTGGCCCACATAGTGGTGGCACATTTCTTATGCATGTATGGTGTTCCTCGTCGTTCTTTGCAGGAATCAAAATTGTATGCTTGGTCTGAATATGTTTTTGGCTTACCAATCCGAAAATAATACTTAGTGATATACTGAAAATAGGAACTGTATCCAGTGCCTACCTTATGGCTGATGGCGCTTAACAATACAAACATGGGCGCTTAACAATACAAACATGCAAACATGTACATCGAATCTAGATTTTTAAAGCTTTTTTTTGTTTTGTACAGTACAAAAAACAGAAAAAATATGTTTTGTTTTCAATAATAATAAAAAATAAATAAGTAGTGATGTAAAACAACAGCAAACCACAAAACAACAACTACCAAACACACACACACATAGCAAAGCAAAGCAAGCCTGGCAGCAAAACAACAACGTGACAGATTCTTTACATTTACCCACAACAAACTATTGTAATTAGTAATACGTAACCGGTGATATATATATAATTTCATTCACATAAAACCTTTTATGCCACACATCAAGTCCAACACACAACTGTGAGTGAAAAAGGGCAACTTTATTTATAAAGCGCCAGAAATTAAACCACTTAGCGATTGGTGGTCCCGCTTTAATTGCATACAATTCCATGCTCTTTGCATTTGCCTTGGCGGGACCACCCTGACTCATGTTGACACCACACATATGTATCCACACATGATATTTAACTGATTAGTATGACATGTACATCAGTATTCCAGCATTGTTGTAGATTGCCTAAACACTAGGCAACAAGAACAGATATCTTCTAGACAAATATATGTGACCCAACTTTAAGCATGTAGCATTTTGGTAATCAAAATATCAACATCATCAAATTGCCAACATTTGACCCATCACTAGATATCATTCCAATGATACACAATTATACTCCCAGATGCTCATTACCCCTCCCTATGCCAGTGTAGACTCTTCTCTGGTGTGGGAGCTGAGGGCTCTTACATATTAGATGGTGGCTGAGGAGGTTGAAGGTTCTGGTGTGCTACTTTGTGCAGGCCTGCCTACCAGGAAAAAGGGAACCAAAGTAGTGTTCTTTGTTCCCTTGCACAGCGCACCCAAAACAGCATGTCATCTACTGCCCATGTGCAGGCTGTTTAAATCCCCTATCCCTCTAGACGAAAATAGTCTGTTGTTTACTATTGTGTGCCACTTAGCACTGCTTAACATGCCTTGCTGTGTCGCATAAGCAGCACACACATGCTCGCATTCACACACCCATCGTGTGGTACCAGTCAGCTGGTAGGGTGAAGGGCAATCTTGAATTAAACTATTCTTGGAGGAGATATGTTTTGAATATTCGTTTGTTTCATTCTCTCTACTGTCAGTTGTCCATCATTATTTCTAAAACATTTATGAAATGTTCTGTCATTGCTTCATTGTCAAATGCCCTTGTTTGAAGATGTAGCTGGGTATCTTTAAATGGTACCAATGTACTGTTGTACCATGTACAATTGTTGAATAGTATACACGACTCTCGGCTTCTGAGCAGAGATTGTTTTCCAGATTTCTTGAAATATAAGTACAAATATTTTACCTGGCTTTGAACCAAAGAGGTGTGTTTAATAATTTCTTTCTTGCTTTGTTGTTGTTGTTGCTAGACGTATACAGCGTGAAAAGCGCTGAGGACTCTTCTGCGTTTTTTGTTATGGGGTAAGTTTCCTTTGTTTTTCTTTAGTTAAAATGCATTATTCTGCTGTGGAAACTCTTAACTTGATACAATACAATATAACTTTACTGCCAAGTGTCAATACACTGATTGCATGAGGAATGTTTTGTGGTGCCAAGTACACTCACCACACTCACTCCAATCATAAAACATCAAAGTACAACAAACATCCTGGCAAAAGGTCATTCATAGATAAAAAACATTAAAAAATCCCACTGGCATCAAGCTGTGCATATCACATAAAATTGCCACTTCCTGAGGATCCACTCTTAAAGGTTATTGTCCTAATAAAAGCAGTTATAACAATTATCTACAACAAATTAATTAATTAACCATGCCGTTAAGATACTTCTCTTGACAATGATACTGCCAAATGCTGCTCCTGTATGGTCAGTTGGCAAGTAAAACAGGGTGTGGATGTTGCAACCAGATGTTATCATGTTGGCGGAAATGACATGATGTGGGATCATTAGAATGGAAAGAAACTAAGCTGCTTACATATGTTCCAGTTTATACCTTTATTATCAGAACTTTTCCAATTATGCATAACTTGAGTTACTGTTGGATCATAACTCATAGTGAAAATACAGTTGGCAGGTATAATGTGTAAGTCAAGTGACGGCAAATGTTGCATCTGTTTTATTAACAGGCTGTGTGGTTTTAAACAAAGATGCAAATAAGTTTGGGCCTTGATCGTTGTGCAGTGGCATGTGCAAGTGCTTAGTATTTGTGTGCCTTGACAAAGTCAGCTTTAGATTGGTTTGTATGCATAACATGTGACCAGACTTGCAATGGCTATTATGCAATAAGGTGATCATGATTTACCATAAATAAAATACTACCATGCTTTTACAAAGTAGGATATTTTATGCATCTTAAGAATATTGTTGTAAAGCCACAACCTTAATCAGAAGAGCAGTTTGAATAATAAATGTGTTAGACTGTTACTTCACAAAACAACAAGATAGTATAATTCTGTCTCCACTAACGTACCCAATCGGGTACTGGGTGCTTGCTTTATCAACGGTTCAATTGTTTGGTCTTATTTGCTTTTAACTCACAGCTATTCAGTTTTAATGTTGTAACTGGCTATGATGTGGGATGTATTCACCTGTTTTGTGTTTATCGTGATGGTCACATCAAAGCCCTAACAGAGTCATGTCCTTTTTATTTTGTCTGTCCATTTGATTGTTATAGTTTAGGTTTAAATGTATACAGTTTGGTGTTCAGTGCAAATGTCATCATTCATGATGGGGCACTGCAAATGCACAAATAGACCCTCTGTTGAAAATCAGAGCTTTGGAGAATTTTCTCTTTTAAGCCTGGAGTAGGTCAGAATATAACTTCATCTACTCATCCAAGGATTTCTCCGTGCTCAGTTTATTCATTCCCCCAATCGGATGTGAAGTGATGTGTGTCATGAACAGTGAATCAAGATTTTTACTTGTGATTTGATTAATCTCCTTTGGAAAAGTGAAGATCTTCACCTTTGTTTCACTCCAGAGCTGGAGAAATCTGATGCCATCCTCCTGTCCGAAATCTTAGGGCTGTTTTGATTCCCCTTTCTTATCTCCTCTATCGTCCTCTTGCCCTTTCTGACTGGTCATTTTTCTGATAACAGCCCATTTTTCTGATTTTGTTTTCAGAATTTTCTCCAGATAGGCTTTTTGATATGGCTCTTATTTAGCACCTAGGACATAATAGTTGGTAGTAAGTGTGTCATATAGCACTGATATTTGCCATAATGCTTTGTGTAAAGTTTTTCAATTTATGTTGTTTCTGTCAATTCCTGTTTTATATTTGTCTTTAATCTGGCATCAATAAGTTAGATGATACCAGCATGCATTTGCTTTTTGTTTTTGGAAAAAGGGCAATATTGAAGGGACTACCTCTTTGAAAATGTGTTTGATGTTTGCGTACATGTATGTGTTATGTTTATGTAAGGAATGATTCTGTGGATTTGACTTGAGGAAGGGTTTACAAGGAGAGTTTTTAAATATACATTTGCTTATGACAGAGTTGGGTTTTCCTGAGGTGACCATGTGACAGGGTGTTAAAATCTGATTATTAATAAATGAATAATTTTGGTTCCATAGGTTTGTGAAATTGTTTTTGTTGATCTGTTTGGCAAAGTCAAAAATGTGATCTTATATTTAAGAAATTGAAATTGTGTTTAGATGAAGTTGTATTTGTTTGGATATTGCTGACTTATTAGACGTGTCTCCCTTTTTATAGTTGTGTGTGCATCTTTCGTCCCAATACAATGTTACCTTGGCATTAAATAGGAACTAAAGTACTATATCTGTGTTGCTGAGTTCATCCGATTCCTGTAATTTGAATCCTAAGAGCTCGTTAAATGTTAAATATTGCTGTTCAAAGACTTATATGACAGTTGCAAAATAACTGCACTGTTTAAAGACTTATGTGACTGTTGCAAAATAACTGCACTGTTTAAAGACTTATGTGACAGTTGCAAAATAACTGCACTGTTTAAAGACTTATGTGACTGTTGCAAAATAACTGCACTGTTTAAAGACTTATGTGACAGTTGCAAAATAACTGCACTATTTTGCTGTGCAGAAACTCTTGTAGATAAACATAATTTAACACTGTACTGTTTTAAATTAAGCCTGCTTTTTTTCTTTGTATTCTTTCATTATTATATACACAATAAATATGTTTTCAAAACTGGGATGGGGGTGCAAAAGAGGCCGAGACATGAGATGTAGCACATTCATGTTTAGTCAATGATCCCACCCAACACAGTGGCAAGAGGATAAACCATTCGCTCCAGCGTAGCAGAACAAACTGTTGGCTTGTTATGATGAGCGACAAGGATGTGGCAATAAAATATCTGTTTGTTGGTGACTGAAAGTGAAAAGAATGCCCATCCAGCATTGTTAGTTGGTGAATGAATGGTGAAAAGAATACTGTTGACCTGACATGGAGGAATAAACTGTGTGTTTACTAAGGAACTGTGAACAATGTTCATGACCCAACATAGTGGAACTGTGATGGCGGCAGTCGCTGCCGACCTCCTACATTTTTGTCACAACTGCACAGCTAGGCAAGTATGCCTAAAATCGTTTAAATGTCTGTCTTTTTCTTCTTCATCTTGTGCAAATTAATTTATAATTATTATTTATTGTTATTCTAAAGACAATGTGACATGGACCATCGAACTACATGTTATATAAAATGGCAAACATGCTGACACCATTTATAGGTTATACGCATTGTTATACACTTGTTTTTAAATAATGTGTTATAATTTACACCGGAATAGTTTGTGCTTTTTAATGACAATTTTATTCAGTGACATTCAGTCTTTGGCAGTAATCTCCTGTGTTATTTACAGCAAACTAGGCCAAGATTAATGAAACTGTGGGAACTTGGCCTGAGCTGAATTCTCAGCTCCTTGCTATGTCTAGTAATGTATAATATATATAATTCATAATATATTTCATAATGTATAATATATATCATATCATATCACTGAGACATCACCGATATTTATTCCGTCCCTTAGTATATTTGTTGTGGTCTGTCTCTGTCTATCTCTGATCTAATCCTTTTCATCAATACGCATACAATTTTAGTAAAATGTGTATTTGTCATTACATGAGTACAGAAGGTTAAGTGATTACAATTTTAGTAAAATGTGTATTTGTCATTACATGAGTATAGTAGGTTAAGTGATTTGTGAGTTGTACGTTGTTTTCTTTCAATTTCGATTACTTCCGACGAGACTGTCAATTTTTGCATTTGTTGAGTGGTATGTCAAGTGCACAGGTCAATTGTTTTAATAAAGGTTTCCAAATTCGGTGTTGCTGGTTTCTTTCTCTGTCTCAGTCTTTCTTTCTGTCTGTCTCTCTGTCTGTCTGTGTCTCTCTGATCCAATCCTTTTCATCAATATGCATACAATTTTACTAAAATGTGTATCTGAGGTTACACGAGTATAGTAGGTTAAATGATTTGTGAGTTGTACGTCATTTTCTTTTTGTTTTGATTAGTTCTCACGAGACTATAATTTTTTGCATTTGTTGAGGAATATGTCATGTGCACACGTCAACCGTTTTAATAAAGGTTTCCAAATTCAGTGTTGCTGGTTTCTTTCTCTGTGTCTCTCTGTCTCAGTCTTCTTTCTTTTTGTCTGTCTCTCTTTTACACACAACACACCTGATCATTTTTGTTAATATGCATACAATTTTACTTTATATATATATATATTGTGTCGCTACACAAGTATAGCAGGTTAAATGATTTGTGAGTTGTATGTTGTTTTTGTTCAGTTTCGATTACTTCTGATGAGACTGTAAAATTTTGCATTTGATGAGTAGTATGTCAAGTGCGCATGTCAATTGTTTTAATAAAGGTTTCCAAATTCAGTGTTGCTGGTTTGTATCTCTGTAAAATTTTGCATTTGATGAGTAGTATGTCAAGTGCGCATGTCAATTGTTTTAATAAAGGTTTCCAAATTCAGTGTTGCTGGTTTGTATCTCTGTCTCTGTCTCTCTCTGTCACTCTCTCTATGTCTCGGTCTCTGTTTGTTTGTCTGTCTGTCTCTGTCTGTCTTTCTGTCTCTCTCAAATGTCTCTCTCTCTCTCAAATAGTCCCTTGTCTGGGCAAGGGCTGGATGTTAAAAACCACTTATGCTTATCTATTGCCCTTGTAAATAGAGAATTTTATCTGATTTGATCTCTCTTTCTAACTTGGTCACCTAATGTGTGCCACATCAAAAACAGCATTCATGACCACCATATTCACAGTGAAATGCTTTCTCTTCCTCGCTGATCACTAATGCTGCAAGATCTTTGACTCGATTTACAGTTTTTAGTCTGTAAAATTGCCTATTGCCATCCCGATTTAGAGTGTGGTTCAAAGTAGCTTTGCTATATGGCCTGGTTATATTTACAGAAACTACCCAGCTGTGGCGCTTAACAGGCATAATCACTTTGTTATAATGATGGACAAAGAAAGTATAGTGATGTAAAAACAACATTACTGGCATACAGGTCGACGCCACACACCATGACCGGCTTTAGAAAAACAGGTCGACGCCACACACCATGACTGGCTTGAGCTCAGCGGAGCCGTTCTTCAAGTGCCAGCAACGCACCTGCCTGTCTATGGTGAAGCCTGACCCCAAGACAGCGATGTACCAGAACCAGCAGCAACATCAGCAGGCTCATGATAGCAACACCAAGAGGTTGCGTAGTTTCCTGACAGGAGACACAGTTGCCATGCGCCTGTTCCGTGGGCCGGAAAAGTGGGCCTAAGGTGAAGTAATACAGCGCCTTGTTCCTTTGTACATGGTTCGAATCAACAATGTCAGCCATGTCCACATCGATCACCTAGCAGCAGCCAGAGAAATGGCCCCATTCAGCAATGCAGAGCTGGCAGTGGCCCCTCCTGAAAACACCCTTACGTCCAGGAGTCCAGATGCTGAGGTGTGTAACCCCCCCCCCCCCCCCCAATACCCTTGAGCAGAGGTGCTGCCGCATGACGCATCAAGGACAGTGGAGGTAAGTAACTCAACCATTACAGTTATATCAAGACAGCGGAGGTCCCAGGCACACCTGCTAAGATGTTAAACCAGCTGGAGACAGGGATGACAACAACTCCAGCCCAGGAGCTGAAGAGGTCCAGCCCAGGACAATGCTACCCTGCCTGTACTTGGAAGCCTGAAAGACTGGATCTCTGAAAGCACTGACTGTGCCAGTCACAGACAAGGCTGAAGAATGTGCTGAGAGGAAAAACAAAAATGAAACAAAAAGCCCCACCCAACTCACTTGGTTGTTTTGTTTTTGTTCCAGCCTCACATTCACGACCACAAACATTCTTCAGTTTTGATTTTGTATTATCTGAATTGGCATTGTGTCATTCCAGTCTAGGGGGGAAGGAAGTGTTATGACCAGTAGTTACAGTAAAGGCATAATTAGGCCTGATTTCATGGTCCAGCCTTCCACCACTCTCTCTCTCTCACTGCTCCCTCACTCTTTGCACTAGACATTTCCTTCCCTCCCTAGTGATGTCCTTTGGGATACAATAAATACCTAAACTGTCATTATTGTCCCAGTACTCACTGAGGGAGAGGACATAACAGTCGTATTTCATTTATGCAACCAAAGGTGATCTACACTCCCTATGTACATTACATCAGTGTACACCACTGGAGCTTCCCCTAAAGACAAGTACACATTTGAAGTTTAAGAAGATAATGAAGTATTAAATGTGTTCTTTTATTTAAAAAAAAAAAAAAAAAAGCCCCAACATCTCGCCCACAAAACACACACATATCAACAACAAACAACAGAACAACAACAACAAAAAATGCCACCACCAAAAATACTCCATTAGGAGAGCACAGCAAAACAACATAACAGTTATCATGGGGGAGCTTAGCACACCATTCACCAATTCCAATAAAAAGACCATGGCAGTTTTCACTGATTCCAAGGCAATACCATGGCAGTTGTTACTGGTAACTAACAAAAAGTCTCCTTTCATGGACAGCTCAGTGCACCATACACTCAGGGCTTCCAAACAACTGAATGTTGCTGGTACTGTTGATCTATTTGTTGCGAGTAAGTGTGCGTTGTTTCTCTGCAAACTCTACTATCTTCTCATCCACCTTCAGACCTTTACGTCGCCTGACCTCATTCATGTACCCCCGTGCACGATTCTCAACGTCCGCTTTCTCCCCAAAATGCAGGTATTCCTCATCTGTTGATGGCACCCAGAAAGGATCAATGTCAAGAACCTGTAGTTAAAGACAGACAAAGACAACTGATGTTGAACAAAGTCAGTAGTCTCTAAATCAGTGGCTAAATGGAACATTCACCAGACAAATACAAATCTACTGTGGCAATCATTTTTGTGATAAGTACAACTAAGCCTTCATCATCCCTGAATCAATGCATCTCAACAAGTATGCTAGTCACATTATTAAAGGGAACTCCAAGTGAAGAACAATCACAGGCCCCAGTGGTAGAGGGCCTGTGGACAAGGTACACTCACAGCAGTTTTTCAGTCACTATATATGTATATCACATATGGAATAAAGGTACACTCACACCAGTTTCTCAGTTACTGTATAAGTACATCACATATGATATGGTCTAGTCTGTTAAAAATAAACATTTGAAACTTGTGCCAAACATGGATGTAAGCACTGTTATTGTGATCCAGTCTATGACAGCACTAGCATGGCACTGTTTGGAAATCACCTGCTCAGCAGATTGTTTACATTCCAACAAACTTAAAAGTAAGCAAAAGTTTAGCAAGAGTACACAGGAAAGAATTGCATATTGCAAGGGAAAACAAAAGGGACTCTGAATCAGATTGAAAACTCATAGTTCATGAGCTGTGTGAGAGTCGAGGTGGCTGTCCTGGGCTGTCCATCCTAATGATCTGGCTTCCGTGGACATAAAGATTGATTGAACCATGCTTTGGCATTGGTCTCAGCTTGTCCCTAAAATGTCAGCTGACATCCGAGGCCATTAAGCATCATTTCATCATCATCAGATTGAAAACAAAAGGGAATCTGAATCTGAAACATCAACATGTTATGTGTAGATGTGACCCTGGTCTTTTTTCCACATAGCCATAACCCAGTGTTTGGAAGCTATTTCACAAAAATAAGTTGCGTATGCATGCACTATTTTATAATTATCTAAGGGTCACACGTCATAAGCTAGTGACAGCTGGAAAAAAGAAATAAAGAAAAAAAGAAAAGAAAAAAACTTCCCAAAGTATTAATGGAAGAACAATGCTGTACCTGGAAAAGGGCAGAACCTACTTTTATCTCAGTTAATCACAAATTCAGATGAGAAAACTTGCTAGAAACACAACCTGCTGCCAGTTTGAAGTCTGATGCCAGTGCTGTGATGGCTCTCTCTGAAGTGGAATGGGGGGGGGGGGGGACCTCCAGGATGCCCATTTGCTGACTGAAGAATTGCCAATGGTAACAATAACAATAATAACTATAACCTTTATTCATCCCAGCAGGAAATTAAAGCTGTTGTTTGACTGCACAACGAAGAACATATCTCAATAATTCTAAGTCATGAAACAGACACACATACACACTCTTACTCTTAGACATATGCCATGTTTCTCTCAATCTGCATACACTAATAGCAAACCAAAATTACCTGAATGTAAAATGTAAAACCAAAATGTAAAAACTCTCAAATTAAATTAAAAAATCATTAGTTTCACACATCCCCAACCCTCCCTTAGAAAGTTATCATCCACAACAGATGTCTTGACGCATGTGCACATTCAGTTAATGACTGGTATAATTTTCATTAAAAACTGACAGAGCCGAGGGTAAAAATGAGGCTTTATAACGGTTTGTATTTGTTCTCGGAAGTAAAAATCTTCCACTCCTGTTGCTATGTCTGCTATCAAAGTAGTGTCTCATTAGGTGTGTAGGGTCATTTAACATTTGCATTAGCTTTCTGTACAGTCTCTTTTCATGTGAAATCTTAAAACTGTCCAGTGGCTTTTCCACAACATGACCTGCTTTTTTCACAATCTTTTCCAACCTCCCGCTATCTAATTTTGAAATATTCCCACTGGCACCCCAACAGACAGAACCAAACATAATAATGCTACATATTACAGCATTATAAAAAGTTACTAGCATATCTGAATTTACTCCAAATGATCTCAGCTTTCTCATGCAATACATTCTCAAGTTCACTTTTTTCAGCACAGAGTTGACGTTCTCTTTCCAGTTCAATTTACTATCAAAAACCACACCTAAGTACTTATAGGTATCTACTCTCCCCACTGCTACTCCTTTAAACTGGTTTGGGGCATCTTTAATTCTTCCTAAAATCAATACACATCTCTTTCTTTTGGAAACATTCAAATACAAGTAATTTTTTATCACACCATTTCACAAAGTTTTCCATCTGCTTGTGATATAGTGCATCTTCATCATTACTAATTTTTCCAACCAGTTCTGTATCATCTGCAAATTTTAGTAGAGGACTCATCAATGCTTCTACAGTCAGCTGTATAGACCATTCCCATGAGAGGAAATTTTAGAGTGCTCTGCCCCTGCGTAAGGCTGAAGTTTGTTGAATGGGACGTTCCAGCGGTTATGTTAGGCCTACTGGGTGTCGCCTGAGCGAAAGCAGTTTTGATCAACCGCAATACTAAAAAATAACTACCATGGTGAAGGATACTGTCTGTGCTGTTTGAACTACAAAGGAAAGGAGGTGGAAGGAGGTGAATTAAAGTTGCACAGATTAACTGCCGACAAGAAACTGTGGAAAGTTAGGTGGTCGCCGCTCAGTGAAACTGGTCAAAAAGGTGACAGCATGTTTGCCACTACAATCCGCACAGCTTTGTTTTACACTATTTTATTTACTTTATTGCAGACAGAATTCTTTCAGTATCCTGATGCTTTTAAAAACTGGGATGGGGGTGTACCTTTAAAGAGGATTCACAACAAAATCACCAAGCCTATGTGCTATCATTACTGTTTCTACGCTACAATGAGACATGCGGCCTAATCCGAGCTGCACCCTATCAGCAGTGTACCTTTAATTTATTTTGTAATCTTTAATTTTTCATTCCTGATGCATGTATGCCAACTGTGTTTGAGTGTGTTTGTGCCTTTATATGGCAGATTGTAAATATAAGGTTTGAGTGAGACAGTGATGTTGATGACATTTGCTTTCCACTGACAAGCACCACATTTAATTATTTTTTCTGTCTAAAAAGCCTGGAGTAGTTCAGAATATAGCTTTTCATATTACACCCATTGCTACTTACTTAGTATAAGGAATGCGGCCTGAGTTTTACCTTTTGGCTTCTCACTTCAATTTGTTTTTTCCAGTCAAATTATCAAAATTTCTTTAAACTTAAAAGAGGTCTGAATCACAACAGTGTATTACAGCAATATACAGTTTATATATATATACACTGCTTTTTAAGAATCAAGAATATTCATTTGTCCTCTGTAAACACTGGAAATTCATTTGTCCTCTGTAAACACAGGAAATTCATGGCCACAAGCAAAATAAACATAAATTATAACAAATAGTGTAGGCCTAGTGCATTAACTATTGATCACACACACACACACACACACACACACACACACACACACACACACACACACACACACACACACAATATTAGTATTACTGTACATGTGTGCGTGTATATCACATACATACACTCTGCTAAAATATGCAAGTCAGTTTAGACACAGATTAAAAATACAGCTATTAAGACAGCCGCACACCCATACATCTATCTCTTTCTCTCGCTTACACAACCACATAACAACACCTCCCCAACCTGCCCCACACCCTCCCCCCTCCCACACACATATATGTACACACATCCGGTATGTATGCATTCTACTTATTTTAAAAATCAATGTACAAATAAATACAGCCACAGATTAAGAGTACAAGAATTAAAACAATACTCATACACACACACATGCTGCAAGCATGCATTATGCTTTTTTTTCTTTTTTCTTTTTAATGAAGTTCACAAAATGCAGTCCTCACACAGTGATTGGTGTAGTTTTGTGGTTTTACATTTTGTTAATGATATTTACTTTTGAGTTTTATTCATATGTGTGCTTCTGTGTTTTGAGAGGAAAATAACACTAACTCAGTAACTGACAAGTAACTGTGAATAAATCATCAAATGTCTACTTGATTTTTAGTACCATTTATGAAAAGTGTTGTTAAATAAGCAAATAAAGTGACTGACTTGAACTGATTCTGCTTCCTCTTTTAAAACTGTACTCATAAAACACCTGCTCAAAAACTAATTTTTAAACTTCAATCTCTTCATTTTCTTTATCATTTAACTCTGTGTGTGTGTGTGTGTGTGTGTGTGTGTGTGTGTGTGTGTGTTGTAAATCACTCTACACACCCATTTTATATCTTTATTATTAATATTACTAACTGAATTAAACTTACCATAAGTAGTCCATATATTCAAAGTGTTGATATACATCTTTACAAGTCTATAATAATGTGTACGTGAAGAAATTGCAAATTGTATAAATCTCCCTCTCCTCCTCACCTCCCTCCTCTCTCCATTCTCTCTGGTGAGTGAGTGGAAGATTTTTTTCTCATAACACTGATGTTATGAGAAAAAATCTTCTTCCACTCACTTTGTTCAGATGTTTAATTTGATCAGTCATAATGAAAAATGTATTGCAAACTATTTTAGTGTCTGGGTACTTGTATTTCTAGTAAACAGTTCAAGTCCCTGGCTTGTAACTTACAAAACTGAATGGAGAAGCAGAAAAATATTGCCATACATAATTTCAAAATAAATGGGACAAGAACTAAAGGTTCATCTAGTTGAGTGGCAGTGTTCTCTAACATTGTACAGTGTACATGAGAATTTATATCGAAAAACTGATAGGCAATGCCATTTGTTAAAATGCAGGTTAGGTTGGCTGTTGATGAATTAACTTTATGAATTAATTTGTCAATGCTGGTAGCCATGTGTGATTATTTATGTCACTTATTGTAAGTTAAACATTTTCCACTCTTCTTTGAGTAGCTGTGCTCACAGTCTTTGAAGGAATCACTAGTCAAGCAGCTTAGTATCGGATTCAAAAGACTCATAACTTGAGTCTGACAGTGTGTGTGTGTGTGTGGCTAATTTTACAAATAAACATATAATTTTAAATGTAGTCTTAGTTATTATACTTGGGATGTGAATTGATTTGATCAAATTGTATCATTAGTTAGGGTGGGGCAGCAAGGTGTTCAGTGCTGCATTTATGTGTAATACTTGGTTGTTGCTACAACTATTATGAGTTGTGCCTGTTTCTGTGTGTGTTTAGTGTGAGTACAGCAGCTGTTTACCTGTGTGTTTAGTGTGAATATGCCTGTTGACCTGTGTCTTTATACTTTTTGTCTATTCTCTCTCTTTTTTTTAATTTTTATATATTCCATTTTCATCAGTATTTTTATTTACATTTACTTCTCCATTTTCTTTCTTTGTTGGTTTCCTTATACACACACACACACACACACATATATATATATATATATAAAACATTATTTACTTTTATTTTCTTCTTCTTCTTTCTAAATGATGTCTGTAATTTTATATTTACTCATCAGTAGCTTAGCAAGGATTAGTTGTTAGCTTCTTGACTGAACCTAAACTACAATCCTTGTAAAATAAAGTTTTCAAGTTCAAGTTCTCTCTTCAGTCTTTCTCTTTTCTCCCTTTTGAAGCCTGTCTAATGAAACTGCTCCTCATTGTAGGAAAATAAAGTATGACAGATTACTACGGACAAGTTCTGTCTTTGTGCCCCTGACCAGCTGTCCATTTTTCCTCGCCGTACTTTAAATCTAACAATTATTGTTTGTCGAGTGAAATGACCGTGCACTCGCCTCTGTTGCATGGCAGCGAGAGACATACCACTCGGCAAGGGGCTATACTCGTACCAGACTCAAGCCTCGCTCTATACAGCACAAACAAAAATTGTGCAGGACCATGGCTTGTTTTGTAAATATTGTCTGTTTACATCTTGTGTGTCTGTTCCATAAGTGTTAGCGTGAGAAATCTCTTTACATCTAGTTGAGAAAAATGTAAAAACTGGAGCGACCAACTTTTCTGGAAGCACACAGCAGTAGATTTCACTGGGTTGCTACTATATATATGTAAGTGAGTGTATTGTATACATGTTCTGGGCCATGACCCTTTAATCTTTTCTTTTCTGTCCTTTTCCTTTTTGATTGGGAGGGAGTTTTATGGCCCCAATTATCTAAAGTGTTAAAACTTGTGCACTGGGCAGGCAGCGTCCCTTTTCCCCCAGTGTCCCTGCAGAGGCAGGTTGTTTGTTTGCTGTTGCGGCTGGTGTTCATGTGTTCATCCCAGGGGAGAGCCTCTAAGTAGTTATTTTCTATGGCTTGTTATTCTATCATTTTTATTGATGTAAATAATGTATGTTTATAATGTTGTCATGTTCACAACGTGCCTTGATTTTGGTTCTTGAACACATGGGTAATTTCGGCATCAGATTGCCACCTGGTTGCAGCCGCCATGGCATCAGTGTACATTGTTTGTGCATTCAAATGTTAAGTTTTTATGCCACAAGATGACCAGTGCTTCCACCATGGTTAGCTGATATGTAGCTAGTATGTTACATGTTGCCATTGTTGGATGTTCATTTTGAGTGATGCTTTGCCGATGCAAAGTTATCCCTCTTAAAGTATGGGTCCTTTGTCAGTGCAGCCGTACAGATCTCTGTGTGGCATAACTTACTTATTTAGTTTCCTACTGATCTATGTTTCTACATGAAATTGGTGGTATATCATGGCTAACACTTTGAAGATGCTGACTTCATAGTTGTGGAATGTTCATTTTACTAGATGAATATGGTTTAGTATATAGGGGTGATTGTATAAACTGTGAGACATGTTATTTCTGTTTTGATCCGGCTTTTGTATGGCCGAGTCTTGGGCACACAGACTTTCACTCTGCTTAGCTTGTAAACCCTTTCCGGGTCTTTGTGCCTGTACCTGAACTGGCTGGTGATGCAAGTCAGTGGTGGCAATTAGGTCTTTGTCTCTGTTCACTAACCGAGCAGACAGGCGCAGCCAGATCAACAGCTTAGATTCTTGATGCACTGCCTGCGTCAGTAAGACGCTTGGCGTTGTTCACAGATATGCTCTGCTAGTCAGTAACAGTGACATGCTGTAACGCGTAGAGTAATGAGGCTGGAGCTGGTCAGTTTAGGACTGACTTCCTCCTGCTTACGGCCGCAGAAGTTTTAACACCTTAGATAACTGGGGCCATAAAACTCCCACCCAATCAAAAAGGAAAAGGACAGGAAAGAAAAGATTGAAGGGTCAGGGCCCAGAACATGTATACAACACACTTGGTTACATATGAATGAATCATAGAGTGATCATTGAATGTGTGTGTTTCTGTGTGTGTGTGTGTGTGTGTGTGTGTGTGCACGTGCATGTATGCATGTTTGTGCATGTGTTAAGACAACTGATCTTGGTAGGTTTAGACAATCAACAAAACTCCACATTACACTGTTTAAATGTAAGTCAAATTAGCAGAGTTTGACAGAAGTTGGCTGCAGCATCTGGAAACATCAGTGAATGCTGTGAATCAAGGCTCATTCAATGCTGCAGGGATGAGAGCATGTTCACTGGCTGTTATTATAATTATGTGTCTTTTTGTGCATGCGTCAATATGCATCCAACAGCTCAGTAGAGTCCAAAGCACATCATTACTAACTGTCTCACAATAGTGTCCATAATGTGAAATGTATTTTGACATTTGGTTGCAACAACTTGCATGAAAGCACATAATTGTATTTATGTCAAGATCATAAAAAAGTATGTTGAGTCATTATGTTAACATGACTGTAATTATGTGCCTTTTGTGCTGCTTCCAAGGGCTTACTTGCAACGAAAATACATTACTACAATTATGTGCAATAAATAATTACAATTACATGCACAAAATTAAAAGGTCAAGATAATTGTATCTATGTCCTTTTGACACTAGTAAAGCCACCATACCATGTGGCTGGCATGTAATAAATAGCTAACTAAAGTATTCATATTTGTGATTTTTTTTTGCATCATGTAAATAAATTCACTTCCAGTGACTGTAAAGTGTAATACCCCACATGATGGTTGCAAAACATTGCAGGGCTCCCCACCTTGCCAGTTTTCGCCATGTCTAAATGTTTTTCTCTGAGATGTTTGGGATTTATCTTCAACATTTACACGTTTTACTTATTTATAGTTACTGCTACTTTTTTCTTCTTTAAAAACAACAACTTTTGGTGGCATGATGGTGGCATTTTTTCTTTCAGAGCTGTGCTACTCTTTTTTCTGCAAATTCTCCACCCATCCCCCACCCATGACCCCTATCCATCCACAGCTGACCCCAACAAGACAGAATATTAATGCACACTTGACCCTTGAACTCTGCAACTGCAAAACAGATGAAATACTTTAAATGTGAAGCAACTTGGTACATAAAACTGACCAGACAAAGCTGATAATGACAGTTGCCTAAGTTTGATTACTATAATGTCTGGTTTATGTAGAGATTACGATCTAGCACTCCTGTTCTTTACAACAAATTGGCAGGCATGGTTGTAGTAGCTGGTCTTCAGGCCACATTAATACCTAAAGTTAGGTCTTGCAATGTATGGAACCAAGATCAAGATGCCTATACTGAGTGCAGACTTGTGAAAATGGACAGACCCTGTCACCAGTCTGTTTCTGGAGGAAAACCAACATGTGATTTGGTGTGGCATCTTTGCATATATGGCAGTTGGGGGTGGGTACACCAATTACTTCTGTGAATCTTTGACTGCTTCTAAACTTCTTTGCCTCCTAAAAATTGCACAACATAATTATTGTCATAATGTTTGCACTGTTACTGGCATTCAGAAAGAATGTAAAGAAACAAAAAACAAAACAAAAAACCCAGAGAGTTTAACTGAGATGCCATGCTCTATGGAAATGATGGGTCTGCAAACAAGACTCTACCTGATTATAGTGTGCTCAGTGGAACAACTGGTCAATGGGTTGCTTGCATTTGAGATGGCAGCACACTGTTCTTTATGCACATTTTTTAGAAAGAGAAATGTCCCACACCAACAACAGAAGTTTTCGAGAAGCTTCAGCCAGTCAGAACGCTTCAACTAATATTCCACACAAGAAACTTGAAAAGTGACCCTCTTGTTTGCTACATAAACTAAAGCTGAGCAACAGAATGAAAGACAGCCGACTTTTGAACAAAACCGTTAAAATAATTCATGACGTGCCCTTACTGATGACAAATGACTTCTGCAGCTGCAATCAAATAAAGCAAACAGCATTTACTTCAGTGCTAACTTCAGACTTAAATCATAATGTGCTAAAATGAAAAAAATTACATTCATCAGACTCAAATGATCAGACACAAAGTTTGTGATGAGAGAAGGCAGCTTAGAGCTTAATTACTGCGGCACCCTCACTACTTTCTCCCAGCAGACCAGTCATGCCAACTTTGTAAGAATTGTGACTAGAACGTGTTGCCACACTTTCTACAAAGCAGATTAAAAGATAAACATTGTACTCAGGCAACAATAATCGTCTGCTACAGCCAGCTGGTAAATCAACAAGGACCATCAACCACTTACAAAAACAATCCATTTGTCCTTTGTGATCTCAGCTGTCTTAATTTTATTCCATCTCAATGCAAAAACAGAGCTGAACTCACAGACCTTTTCCAATACGGCAGAATGGACACTGTTCAAGCATTGACAAATTTGCTGTTTTGTTCTGAATAATTTACCAAATGCACATCTAGGTCAACATGCTTTCAAAATGTTATGCAAAATATCAGAAGCTAAAGAATAATTATGACGTAATGTGGCTATTTTTGTGATGTCCAGCGCGAGAGACACAGAAACAAATGATAATCTGCTTACTGGAGGCCAAAATGGTCTGAATATTATGAGGAGACCTTTTCACAGCTTCAAATTGAAAATTATACATGTTCTACTAGGCTTATGGTTGTCCTATTTTACATGTGACAATAAACATATTTTTGGGAAGCAAATGCCACCAGATTCAGCTGTTTTGCTTGCTTTTTCAATCGGAACTGTAGACTGATTAGACAAAATGGGGAGGGGATATTGGTAGGAAGGACTGACCTAAATGTGTAAAGGTCTGTTTCAGGGTGTGGGCATGTGTGCACATGTTGTTAATTAGTGCTAGTGGAAGCAGACATGTTCTATGGTGATATGATGCTATTTAAACATGTTGCCGGATATCCTATGATGCTGCAGTGTGATTGCAATTAATTATTTTTTACAAAGTATTGTTTTATATATATATATTCCTTTGCATATTTATTGTGTGTTGGTTTAGTGTGGGAGTTTTGTAGTAAAACATTACTATACTGCTACTTGGGTATGCTCAATTAATTATTTAATAGTGTGTGTGAGTGTGTGCACGCATGTGTGAACTGATTCAATCAAATTATATCATCTGCATTCTCATGGCAGCAGTTTCTTGCATTTCCATGTAATTGTTGGTTGCTGATATAAGTTATAGCTAAATGAGTAGTACCATAAATTATTTTTATTATCTATGAAATGAGTAGTACATTAAATTGTTTACCTGTGTGTCTGAGTTTTCATCTATTTTTATTATCCTTGTTTAGATTTAGATTTTTTTTTTTTTTTATAACCCTTATGGTGGAATTGCCACTTGTGGGATGAATAAAGTGTTAATGAAATGAACTGAATATATGGGTTTTGATTTCAGCACTTTGGTATACCCTTTCCAGAATGTTTTTGAGTGTAGAGATGTGGTATCAAATCTCAAGGCACTAACAGTACATGCGATAAAATAAACCATACAAATGTGGAACATTGCTGTATATTTGATTTATGAAAGAAAAAGTACATGTAAAAGTTTCATTCAATCACTGGTTTTAACTACAAAAACAAGTGACCTTATTAAAATCAGTGATTCAGCTGGACACAGCTGCACGTCATCATGCCATAGATGCGTTTCGGTGAAAAATGGGGGGTGGGGGGGGGGGGGGAACTCTCCCACCACCTTGGTGCTCCTGTAATCTCTGTAAGTACTAGTTTACACACACATGCATTCCGTGACACCTAGAGAGAGATATATGTACATACAGAGACAGACAGATGCATGCATGCTGCTCACTCTCTCTATTACTTTTAATCATATACAATGTATGAATCTTACATTTCTACCAATCAACTTACATGCAAGTGCAATTTTGCCACTTTTAGCATATGATCTAGGCTTACACACCTTACCCATCAACAACTTTGAGGCGTGCCAATGAGTAATTTAATAACTGCTCAGTTACAGCAATGTAAACAAAGCAACAGTAGCTAACTATCTGAGATACACGGATTTACAAGAGAATGTAATTTCAGTAAGTTTGAGTCTATGCTTGCCATGAACAAGCATAAAGGATTTACACATGAGGTACTGTCTTTCAACACTGCAGTTACTTTGCAGCTGCCACCACCATGGTATTAATAAACAATTAATGAAATAATGGGAGTGTTTTCTTACTCCAGGACCTAGATGGTACAGATCAAGTCCATGTCTGAAATGGTGTCCTACCCTCAGGGGACTTCACTCGACATGGACTTGGAGACATTTCAGACATGGACTTGATCTGTATACTGGCATATATAGGGAGATAATGGGAGAGTGTCTTCTTCATCATCATCACACATCACACCACACCTCGCTCATCGCACAGAGCACAGCTCACACCACAGAGCACAGCGCCAGCAGCACAGTGCCATGATCTGATGAGCACGGGGTAGTAGCGTCATTCCCATATCCTCAGCCAAAGCTGCACGACCAGCACGCAGCGACAGCGACATCTGGCGGCCACCAACTCCAAGGAGCAAATCAAGCGCTACACAGACAACTCCAAGGAGCAGAAAAGTGGCAGACAGCACGAACGACTCTGAGAGCTGCCCGAGAGCCACTGCAACCGGTCCAAAAGAGCAGCGACGGTGTAGTGAGTATAGTTTGGTAGAGTAGCTGTTTGGCTCTAAACGCAACCAAGCGACAATTCCAAATTGATAGGTGGCAGAATAGCATTGTAGACTTTTTGATACCCATTCCAAATTATAGACTAGGGATAAAGAAGTCTGGGTATAGAGCATTTTTGGCCTGCCGTTCCAAATTTTAAAACAAGGAAGTAGGGAGTGAGTAGAGACTAAAGTGACAGGGACAAAACAAAAATGGTAAAATTGTAGTTAAAGTAGGTGTAGTTTAGTTAAAGTAGGTGTAGCTTAGTAAAAGTAGGGGTAGGGCCACAACTAAAGTCGGTACCATGTGGTCCGACAGAGATTTAGGTAACGACTCTGGCGTTCTCCCAGTGAACGATGATAACTCCGTAGGTAACTGGACAAATACAACCATGAATCTAATGAAAACACCAAAAAGAATCAGAAACAGTACTGAAGATGAAGAAGTAAACATTGAAAGTGAAACCTCCGAAGGCAGTGACTTTGTACAGCGCCGACGGAGACTAAACAAAAAGGCCCATCGGGCTAAAGCTAAACTCGTTCCCAAAACACCGATAGAAAAGCCAAAAGAAACAGAAAAATCAGTGACTGAAACAGAAATAGCCAAGGAAAAAACTACTGAAAAAGCAAAACCCACCCCTGCCGGTCGACCTTTTCGAAGGCACGGCAACCAACCACCACCACCATTTCTGCAGCATCCCGTAGTGCTAGAAGACCTGGGAACAGGGGTTGCTAGCTTCTTAGACAATGGGCCAAGGACAGCGAGTCTGTTCCAATGAACCATAGGGCCCATCCTATTGCAACGCCCACTACCATCGGGCAAGTTTCTCATCGGCTGCCGATCGAGACAACAGCAAGAGGCACTCGTCAAAACTAAAGTGCTCGGTGGAGTCAACGTGGCTTGCTCCATTCCACAGCCAACAACTGAGGGGGTCATCAGACCAGTACCAACCAATGTAGACTGTCAATTCCTGGTAGACCACTCAACTGTAAAAGAAGTGCGCCGCCTGACTAACCGGGACGGCACACGATCCCAGGCAATCAAATTAACTTTTTTCTCACCGCAGTTACCAAGCAGTATTAAACTGGACTACCAGGAGTTCGTGGTGCATGCCTATGTGCCACCGGTCAGGCGATGCACCACGTGCAACAAGCTGGGCCACCTTAAGGCACAATGCAGGAGCACAGTGCCGGAGTGCCCACACTGCGGCAGTTGGGGCCACACGCCTGGTGTGTGTCCCAACAAACTTTGCTGCCTCAACTGCGGAGGCCCTCACTCGGCAGCCTACCAAGGCTGCCCACAACAATGTTTGCGCCTTATTGCAAACAGAATCCGGTCTGGGACCTTTATCCCATACTCAGAAGCCCTTAAACGAGCACACGTAGAAGTAGAGGATAGGAAAAAGCCACTACAGCCGATAGCTGAGACTGTGCCGCACGAACCCTTCTGGCGTGAGGAGCCTGCAGTCTCAAAAACATTCGAACCACAAAAACATAGCTACGTGGATGCTGCGGGGAACAAAGTTCAAACTTGTGTCGTCCCAGCTGTACTGAAACCCCCCACTGTACTGGCCGATAGGGCCCTAAAAACTAAAGCCAAGAAAAACCAAATTCAAATGAATATAGAAAAGCTCCGCCTCAACAGACTGGAGCAACAATTGATCGAAAGAGCCACAGACAAAGTAGTCCATAGTATTAAACAACGCCTCACTGCCACGGTGGCAACACAAACAGAAAGCCCTCGGGCAGTACCAATCAAAACTGTAGTGGTAGAGGTACAGGTAAACTTGGAAAAAAAAGTGTCAGTTGCCACTCAAACTGTACAGCTGGACGATGGGTGGGTCTCTGAACCCAAAATCGAACAGCCAATGAATGAGCAGCCAAGTATAAATAACATCTTGGCATGCTTGTGTGCGCTAACGGAGGAATGTCTTAAGCCTAAGTCACCCCCTCAAGTAGCTCAGGTCGTCATGCCGCCAGTGCCGTTTGAAACGGTAAACAGAAAGGAGAGGAGAGGGAAGAAACAGAAAGACAAAGATGCTAACTCTGCAGATATGTCAAGCAAATAGTTTTAAATACTCAAACTTTTTAACCTAATTAGGTAAAACTGTAGTTGTTCTTAAACAAATGTCTTAAAAGTAAATATAACTTTCGTTCATAGCTATGTTTTAACAAACAGTCTTTTAAAAAGTTAAGTTACTGTTAGCAATAGTTGTTTTTAAACTGGTCCTAGGAAGGTTTTTATCCGCATTTTAATGTAAATTCTAACTTTTGAGGAAAATAAAATACAAATTTTAAGGCCACTAGGGCACCAAATTTCAAAATTTAACTTTCCTCCTGGGTCCTGACATGGGTCCCCTCGACAGAGGTGGACTAATCCAAAATAAATCGTTTTACAGCCAACCAGTTTTTCTCGTAACAGTATTAAGAGTCTCGTATAGTTTGTCCCTAATATGTCTCATGACATCCGAGGACATTAAGCATAAAATTCTCTCTCTCAGTGTCTTCTTACTCCAGGAGAGTGAAATCCCCTGAGGGTAGGACACCATTTCAGACACAGACTTGATCTGTATACTGGCATGTATTATAATTATAGGTCCACGATTTCAGAAAGGAGGTGGCAGTCAAAAAGCACTGGTCTGTGACAGTATCAGACCTTCAGGCATGGACCTATGTATATATATACTGGACTGCCAGCTGTGCGCTATGTGAAAGAAACACTTTTTTTCACGCACTATGGTCTTTTTGGTGGTTCAGGGGCCACATGCGGTGTGTCTGTTTGGAATGGTGGACTGACTGAATTGACTGTGAGCATTCATTATTTACACCGCATTCTTGATTAAGAAGAAGAAATGTAAATAATCATCGGTAGCCACTGCTGCATTGTCAGCAGCGCTTCATGGCTTACCAGAAGCAGATCACTGTGGGCAAAAGATTGAATACAGAACCAGGAATAGTGAAGCCGGTTGCTCTATTCCATCACTTGCTTTAGATTGTGGATAACAGTCAACAATCTTCTCCTCAAAATGAAAACATACACAGTATAAACATTCTAGATGAAGAAATATTGTTGTCATAATTTGCAGATGACACAACCTTTTTCCTGGATGGTGCAAGAGAATCATTTTGCTCATGTATGCGTGTCTTACAGCAGTTTGCCTCAATGTCTGGTCTAAACATTAATGTTGATAAAAGGCTGTATGGATATGATCACGAAGAAACTCAAAACTGAGATTTATGCCAGAAATTAATCTTGACTGGAACCCTGTAACATTCACAGTTCTAGGTGTTGTATTCCCCACAGATATACTTGGAATTGTTAAAATCAATTTTGAAAACAAGCTAAATGAAATCAAGAAAGTGCTCAATGCTTGGTCTAGAAGACATCTTTGGGAGGATAACAGTAGTCAAATCCTTAGTTATTTCCAAAACAACCCACCTACTGATGAACCTCCCAGATCCTGAAGACAGCTTTTTGAAGGAATTGAATAAGCTTTTGTATAATTTTCTTTGGAATGGTAAAAATGATAAAATAATCAGATCTGGTGTGTGTCAAGCATATGAAGTTGGTGGTTTGAAAATGGTTGAAATAAAATCATTTCTGGCTGCACTGAAAATCAGTTGGCTTAAACATATTCTACATGAATGATGGAAAACTTTCAAAAATCCTACAAGCAATGTGTCCACTGATTCAGAATGTAAAACAATGAGGTGGTGAATTTGCCAACTTAATCATGCAAAGAGTTAAAAACCCTTTTTGGTTTGATGTATTCAAACACTACAAAAAAATGTATGCCAAATGTACACTTGTAACTTTTGATGATTTTGTGTTGGAATGTCTACATTATAATGTTAATATATGCAGAGGAAAAAGGGTTGTATGTATTAGAAATTGGATGGATTGTGGCACTGTTTCCCTGGACATTTTCTTGGTCCACATAGGTATTTTCCTACAATGAATTTAAAGAAAAATGTCCCAATGTCAGGACTGATTTTTTGTTGTATGAAGGGATACTGGCTGCAGTCAAATGTTGTCAAAGAAGATTGGGTTTGGATGTAAAAGAGAATTTTGTTATTGGTGATGCATTTCTGTGGAGATATCTGTACAAATCTAGTGTTAAAGATATTTATTCATGCCTTGTAAAGACTAGTGAGACACCAAACTGCATAGAAAAATGGAGCAAAGTCCTTGCTGTTGAAATTGATAAAATTTTCAGGACTACACATGAGAAATGTCTCATATGGTTCCAGTACAAACTGTTATATAATTTGCTACCCACTGGCTGCTTCCTATTTCAGCAACAGCTTGTAGATTCACCTGTCTGTGTCTTCTGCAAAGGTGCTGAAGAAACTTTGTTACATATGTTTTGGGATTGCCCCAAAATCCAAGACTACAGGTTTGATGTACAGGGATGGCTTCATACCAGCTTCACACATTGCACTGATATAATATTTTGAAAAGTGCTTGTTATTCTTGGCAGTAAAGTAAATACGGTCACTGACAGAATACTGGATTTGTGTATCCTTACATCTAAATACAACATTTTCATCTCAAAGCTGCATGGTACCATCCCACACCTAAATGTTTTTACTAGATTTTTGAAGAATAGAGCTGGAGAAATATTATTATACATTAAATGGCAGACTAAACAAATTTCATGCTGACTGGATGCTGTACAGCTCACTCCTTCCATGAGAAGCTCACTCCTTTCAGGAGTCTTTTCTTTTTTCACTCAGCCTTGCTGTTAGTATTACTAATTAAGTGTTAAGTCTTTTGATAATACTTACTGACACACTTGACAGATAGCATATAATTATATACATGTGTGTACACCTCTCTCTCCCACCTCTCTGTCCTTCCCCCTCTCTCTCCCTATCTGCCTCACCAGAGTGCAAGATGAATTAAGGTATATATGTTTTCTATTGTTGCTGTTTGTTTGCATGTGTGTGTGTGTGTGTGTGTGTGTGTGTGTGTGTGTGTGTGTGTGTGTGTGTGTGTGTGTGTGTTTTGTGTGTGTGTGTGTTTTGTCTTTGTCTTCTGTTTGGTGTCTGTCTTAGTCTCCTGTAGCTTTACATGTTATACAATGCTTGCTATTTTGATATATCCCCCTACTGAGATTAGCTACTCACATACTTAGTAGTCACTTTATGGCATATGCATGTATGTATATATATTTATCTTGCCATTGTTATTTGTATGTTTAGTGTGGTGAAAGTCACTGTATGGCATATACATGTATGTATATATTTATCTTGCCATAGTTATTTGTATGTTTAATGTCATGAAAAAGAAAGAAAAAAAAGGTGAAAAAACCCAACTATTTTCTCCAGACATTTCACCAAAAGATTGCTTCAAATATGGTAAGTTTTGAGGTAAGTTCTCAGATAAATTGATATTAATACAGCTCTGTGTTATGTGTCACCATGAAGTAATATGTCCATAGGGACATTTGACATCAGGACATCAAAAAAAACAAAAACAAAAACTGCTACACCCTGTTTACATGCACTTTAGCAGCTGTGTGTGTACTGTTAATTAATACAACATTCACTGAATTTGTTCAGATTTAGAGGTTAGAGAATAATGACTTGAAATTCAGAAATCACTCTGAAGTAGACCTAAGGATAGATCAAAGTGTGCAACTAACTTGTAACTCATGTAAGTAAGCAGAATAATCTGCCAGAGAAATCTACATAAGCAGAACAAAACATAATACTAACATATAATGCTGTAACAACATATATAATATCTCCAGACTTTATTGGAGATGGGTCTAAAAAGTGAGTTTTATCACATTTGTGGCTTTCAGTATGCTTATGTGCCACTGACATTTAATCTAGATCTAGTTTCCAAGTAACATATGACTGTGCAGGCTTTCTCAGTGCTGATGCTGGCAAAACAACTGATCGTGTAGTGACATCTCACATTTTAGGAACTGTAATATAACTCACTTTTTTGTGTCAAATTTTGGCTTCATTCATTAGATATGAAACTGTTTGATTTATCTGAATATTTGTGACCCAAAATGGCATTTAAAATGTCTCAGGTATTTCCAACGGCCTCCTTGGATATTACTGAAGACTCATATT
This sequence comes from Alviniconcha strummeri, assembly GCA_963584105.1. Classification (NCBI taxonomy): domain Eukaryota; kingdom Metazoa; phylum Mollusca; class Gastropoda; family Provannidae; genus Alviniconcha; species Alviniconcha strummeri. The sequence goes on from OY757550.1 coordinate 11,172,631, forward strand.
TTACACAATGTTTACTTATATATTTGTTATTCAATCCTCAAAGCAAAAACATACAACCGGCTCCCTAACATACACACACACACACACACCACCAACATGTACAAACAAAAAGCAGCTGGGCACATCACATCGCTTGCTAATGGCCATTTGGCTCAGATGCTTCTTTTGTGTGTGAAATTCTGACTACTTCGATTGATGAAAAAAAAAAAGAAAAAAAAAAAGGAGAAAATTTGCTGACACTACTGGACTGGCTTTGGGGATGCCTGCAGACTTTGGTCCAATGAGGGCATGTTTCCAGCGTTTGTGTTGGTTTGGCAAAGGCACAAAACGGACGCCTTCACAAAACTGGGGGAACCTACTATCAGAGCTGCATGTACCCCACAAACAGTGCTTGACCAGCATTTCTGATGCCTTTTTTTTTTCTTTTCTTTTTTAACCAGTATCTGTCCACCTTTGTCATGGGCTCACTGTACCCACAACGAATGCATACCTACTATGCACTACACTGAGTGCAGTCTCCTGGATTTCCGAAGATCATCTATTAGTGCTAGTGTTGCTTTAGTTTAAACTGTCTGCTTATGAAATTAAATTTGCTGTTCATACATATATTGCATGCTCTATATTCTTACACCATGCATTAAAAACAATTTTGTGTGAAAGTTCTGGAACAAAAAATGATAATGGGAATTTTCTACAGAGTCCATCTACCACACAAGGTGGGAGTACAGGGCATTTTACATTAACACTAACAACACACACACACACATACACTCATGCAAGCATGCACACACATATGCATGCACTCATGCAAGTGTGCACACACACATGCGCATGCGCACACACACACACACGCACACACATGCACAGGTCAGACCTGCTGTGAAAAGTAAGTAACTTGGTGTTTTACGCCCAGTCAACCATTGTGGTTATATCAGGGCAAAACATATTCTGTTATCATACAGTAATTGTTAAAAATGTGGACACGCTAAAACTAGTATATGTACAATTTTAAAACGAGACTTAAAAGATCAGTAAAACACAAACATAACCAAGTCATCTCAAATATAATTTTTTCCAAAAATATTGATTTCTTTCAAAAAGCTAAAAATCTTCTTAGGTAAAGTATCCTGAAATAACATGTGCAAAAACTGAGTTTACAGTGGCTCTCTCTTATTTCAAAAATCTCTGAACAAGTCAGTAAAAGACAGTTTAGAAAATAAGTCATATGAAATTTTCTGAACGAGAATGATTACAGGATATATTCTGGAACTCAGCTACTGACTCCATATTCATTGCCCCAATGTGATGCTTACCTGCCAGTGACTGAAGCGTAGCTGTGGGCTGGCCAAACCAGATGTGCGTTTCCTCATCTCTTCAGCCAGTCCAAAACTCTCCACAACAGGGAACTCACTCATGATGTTGAACACCTGGGTTCCTTCCCTAAGCTCCTCTGATATCACTCGTCCATTGCGCTTGCCGATCACTGCATACAGCTTGCCTGAATCCAAAAATAATAGCCAATAAAAAACAGACAAAAAACAAATCCAAAAACAAAAACAAGAAATACAGCAAATGTTTGAGTTCTGAATCCCATTTTGAATTTAATTCTAAATAAGTCCATAGCTGAAAGAAAAACCAAATTAAGAAATGATTGCAAAATACAAAGCATATAAAATGGAAAAACAAAAAACAACAATGTTAATTTGCAAAAGACAAAAATCTGGCAAATTATCAAGTAAGTGTAGTGTAAACAAGCTGTGCAGCATGAAAATGTCTTGTTTTCACAGATGACACCCAGCTGTGCGATTCCTGCCAGCCAGATCAAATAGACACCTCAGTCCAAAGCATGCAGGATTGCATTTCAAATGTAAAGACTCATCAACCAAACTCAAGCTGAATGGTGATAAAACTGAGCGTCTGCTCATTGTCTCAAATGGAACCTCTCTCCCAAACCCTCACCCAACCTCCATTCACATAGGAGACACTGATATTTTGTTTTCCTTGCAGGCAACAAATATGGGCCGAACACTCTCTAACACTGTCCACACGGAGAAGCATGTTACCAACATCAGCAGATCTGCCTACATAGAAATTTGGAGAATAATTAACATCTGTCATTATCTCACTACTGATGCTACAAAAACCCTCCTCTATTCCTTTGTTTTGTCAAAACTTGACTACTGCAATTCTCTTCTATCAGGTTCTCTGAAACATCTTCTTGACGAACTCCAAAATTCTGCAGCCAGACTCATCTTCAAAGCTCACAACACATCAAACCCCTCCTTCAGAAACTTCACTGACTACCAATAGTCTCAAGAATCCAGTATAAAGTCGCAACTCTGTGCTACAATTTTTTTCACTGAAAGTTACCCAGTCTATCTTTCTGAACTCCTGTCTACCATCCATCCAGTCAGTTTTGCTCCATTTCTGACACCAGAAACTTCCGCATACCTTTCACAAAGACTAAGACCTTTAGACAATGAGCTTTTTTTTTCACGGGCCTGACACAGTGGAACTCATTACCATATGATGTTCATCACTCAGCATCAACATCTTCTTTCAAACAAGCCTTAAAAACTTGTCTTTCAAATCTGCATATAATTAATACCCCACCACCTGTGTGTGTGTGCATGCGTGCATATGTGGGTCATTCTCCTGAAAACTGGTCAAAATTGAGGGTAAAGATTTAAAGTGTGAAATTTTAAATGTTATTATTTGGAAATGAAAGCTTGACATCTATTGTGTACATAAATACAAGACATAAAATGACAGGGTGACAGGAACTTGGTTAATTGTGCATTATGTTACGTCATAGGTCAGTGTCTCGCGTATTACAGAAGACACCTGAAATGCATGAATAGTCGGCTCAGTGGCCAGTTTGACTCTTGCCTTTAAAAAAATTTTTATTATACAATATTTCCTAATTAATAAAGGAATATCTGATACTTCTGACATAAAAAAAAGGTCCTGCCTCTTTAATGATTTTGGTTGAAAATGTCTTCTTCGAAGTACAAACATGCATGAAATAGGTTGCACATTTCTTTTCCTTAGTTTTTTTTTCTGTCTTTTTTCCCTTAAAGTAATTTGGAGGGGGGGGTGGGGGGTGGGGGGGTGGGGGGGGTGCATTGCACTAACTTGGTCTGAACCATATATCTATTAATATACATGTCAGAGGGATGTTTGTTTCTTGCTTTCTAAAGTTAATAACCAATCACACTTAGTAATCTGTCTCACATGTTATGTGGACATCATCACAAGTACAAATGAATATAACAATAACACACTTGAACCATTGACCCAAAAACTTAATAAACAAGTATATTCATTACAAAAGCAATGTTATTTTCCACATTTTCTTGATTGGAACTGGTACTGACCCCCACTTTAGATATTGGGACAGCCAAGAGTGGCAGCAATCTAGTCCACAGTCTCCCAAGCCATATTCCCTGTCTAACACCCTGTGTAAAAGCAAGAAAATATTTTCACGGTGTCTTACCCTGTCTTGTGATGATGTACCATCAAACTAATTAAGACTGCAGAAGTTTCAGTATTTGTGAAGATCTAGTAGAAACGACTGTGGCTTTGACCTTGAACATAGCAAAATTATATTTCTAAATGATACTCTGGCTGATGATGATGCATCACCATACTAAGTTTGACTGATCAGAGATATTGTCTGGGCAAACAGTCACTGAAGTTCAGAACCTTCACTGTGACCTTGACCTTGATTACAGCAAGGCAATCTTTTCACAACACTCCAGCTTATGAACATGCACTGTCAAACTAAGTTGGTCGCCCCAAAAAATCAGCAGTTCAGAACATATAATAGAAATAGTCACACTTGACTGTATGAACCAAAATTCAGTTACTGTGACCTTGACTTTGAAGATAGAAACCTATTTTTTGTATATGACGCTCAGGTTTATAATGATGTCTCACCATACTGGGTTTGGTTACAAATGGTTCAGCGATGCATAAGATATCCAAACTAACATTAACTGAAACTTTTAACCTTGGCTGTGACATTGACTTTGAACACAGCAATCGCAACATTTTCACTGGACACTTCTTTGCTTATGATGATCTACATTCAAATTGAGTTTGGTTGTAAAAGACTCACTGGTTTAGAACTAATAAAAGATATAGTAGAAACTCATAGAAACTGTCATATTTTGATTATATAAGCCCACACTGTGACCTTGACCTTGAAGATAGAATCCCATTTTTTTTGCATGACATTCTGGCTCATGGTGGTGCACCACAATACCAAGTTTGCTTACAAAAGGTTGCAAACAAACACTCAGCCGAGTGCAAACAAATATGTATCATGAGCATTATATCCCTCACTCCTGAAGACACCACAGTGCTTTCCCTTTTCTAGAAAAAGAATACACCACACACAGCACAAAAAGAAGTCAAATGTTGCTGCCACAAGTCAGCTGATGTGGACTGGTACATTAGGGTAGGTCAAAAGTCAATGGTACAAGCAGAAATAATTATTTTGTGTGCTCGCACATTACACCATTGTAAGACACCACGTCAACCACCCCTGAAGAAATGACTGTATTTTATTTCGTATCTACTCTCATGTCATCAAACAAGCATTAAAAATAAGGTGAAATGTGATTATCTACCAAACTGATGAAAAAAAGAAAGTTATTTAGTTTCCGTTAAGAACAAGCACAATATTGTGATATACACTTGGAACACACCATCGGTAACGTGTGAGACACTGATTATCTTTCCTTTGTTTGGAGCTGTTAATAGCAAGCAACACACAATAAATACCATTTGTATGTAAGAACTGGCCTCCTTTTTTTCATGAAACCTGTTTTTATTCCATCATGAACGATTCCAAGGAAATATCTGTGATCAGCTAACCTTCCCAAAGCCACGTCACAAATGGTGGCCATGAAAATGTCACGTTTTTTACCAAAAAAGGCTAACAGCCCAAGAAATAATGATGCATTTACCCATTGTGGCATTTCCCTTATTTCTCCAAACACATTACATCAGAAATATAATGGTAGTTTAAAAAGTTTCCTGTTTTAGTTTTTTATTTCTTTGGTCCAGTTTTCAGGAGAATGACCCATGTGTGAGTGTGAGTGTGAGTGTGCAATATCCTGCTGTACATTTTTGTATTTGCAGTATATCTACTTGTATTATACATGTGTGCTCAGATCAGATTTTGGTCATGTTTGGTTACTGACAACTTTGGTTTATTTACTGAAATTGCTGTATGTAAATTCTTGCATGGTTTGGTGGTCGTATGGCCTGAAACCTTTTTATTTTGTCCATTGTATGTGTTTATACATTTTCCTGCTTCTTTTTGTATGGTGCATTGTGCCCTAGAACTTGCAAAGGATCATGCGCCATCGAAATGTCCATTATTATTATTGTTTGCTTCAGCTGCTGTGGAGTGCAGTATGTCCATGCCTGTGCAAGACCTCTTTCCAGCACAGACATAGAGAATGAATTCTTTCAATGAATGACTTCTGTCAGTGTTGTTCATATTTAGCCTGTTTACACTGAAAGTAGATGAAGGTAACTGAACAACATGACTCCACCTGTCTATGGAAAATATACCAGTGAGATGTAGTACACTGTCAGCAGGGCAAAATTTTACAAATTAAACACCAACTCTGGAAATTAGTTGACAAACAAGCTCAGTACATGTGTGCGCTCACACACACACACACACAATTGCTGCTGATAAGCTGTCTCTGAGTGAAACACATCTGCATAGTGATCAAAAACAAAACTGGACCTTTCCAGGTTCAAGTCTTTCGCATACAATCTTTCTCTCCTCTGGTCAATATGCTCCTGTTTTGTGTCACTTCCTATCTGACTGTATTTTGCACAAAGTAATGAATCAGACCTAGCAAGGGCAGGTTTTCTATGAAAGGCATACATTTGAAACAGAATGAGGTTCAGAGCACTTGTGCAGAATCAACCCACAAGGGAGTTAGTTAGTGCTTGAAATACAAAACACAAGTACAACAACAAAGACCTGAGTCGCCTATGGAGACTTTCACCTGGCATGCATGTAAATACAAGGTACATAAACTCCACCATCCTCTAAAGATGTATCTCTTATGAGGATGGACCTTTAATGGTGTTTATGTACCTTGTACATCTGATTTCTTTTTTTAAATCTCAGTCACTCTCTTTTTTTTAAGCATGTAAATATCATTTAAGGGTACTACTGTTTATCCATTAGTTGTGAACACTCAATGTACTGGATCTAGCTCATCAAAGAGTGCATTACTCTCTTGTGCTTCTAGTAAGTAAGTAAACATTTTGCTTTATGTCCACAGAAGTGAGGTGGCTTATTAGGAACAGGGATGGGGTGGGTGGGGGGGGGGGGGGGGGGGAGTGAAGACTCGGCCACACGCTCTGACCCGAAGACCAAGGAGGCTGTGGACCACCGCCAGAACAAGAGAAGTGTACCATGCAATTGCCATTTTAACTGCTGTGCAGAGCAGTCACAAGGACAATGTCCATAGCACAACTGAAGTGAAAGAAGTCCAACTTTCTGAGACCAGATCCACCTCCCTGCTCCTGATCTCTTCTGGGCTCTCTTGAAGGTCCAGCACCACCTCCCTCCTTTTGATCTCACCTGGACCTGCAAATGAGTATAACTTCTTCATGAAAATCCAGCTCACCTCCCACCTCTTGATCTCGCCTGGACTTTGAGTGTGCATCTAGGTTCAGTTTTCTCCATTTATAGGCATATATTCACTCATTCACTCTCTCTCTTTCTGTTAAAAATAATAATAGTGACTTTTTGCCAAAGTGCCTAAACTGATCTGTGACAGTCTTAATGAACACAGATAATGAAAGTGTGCATACAAAGGTAAAGAACTAGGTCTAGCTGTACCAGAGAGTAATACACATGAACTAGATCTAGCATGTTGTGTGCTTTTACAACTAGTGGGTAAATGATACCCCTTTAAAGCTGTTTGCACACTAAAACAAAGAGCAGAAAATCATTCCCTTTAGAGAGAACCTTCTTGGGAGCATAAGGCCCTTGCTGGGTCTGATTCAATTCTTTATACCTCATTTTTACCCTTGGCTCTGTCAGTTTTTACTGAAATTATACCAGTCATTAACTGAGTGTGCACATGCGTCAAGACGTCTGTTTCTATTGGAGGGTTGGGGATGTGTGAACCTAATGATTTTTATTTGAGAGTTTTTACATTTTGTTTTGACACAGAGAAAGCATTATTCCAGGTAATTTTGGGTTTGCTATAACTAAGTATTAGTGTATGCAGATTGAGAGAAAGGGGGCGTATGTATAAGATATGTATGTGTGGTTCATGATTTGAGATATGTTCTTTGTTGTGCGATCGAATGACAGCTTTACTTTCCCACTGGGATTAATAAAGTGTATTGTTATTGTTGTTATGTTAGGTGCAATCAATCCTATGGGAAGCCCCTGGTAACAGGTGTGTCACCGCAGGAGCAGCGAAAGAATTGAAACAGGAAAAGTCTGATTTGGGTTCTGAGTGCTAGCCAGCCACATTTGACTCAAGGAGAGCTGATCAGTGGCTCAACAGCAATCATAACCCAACAGAATTTTTCAACCCATAAACGTCAACAAAACTTAGACTTGTAATGAAATTACATTTTGAACATAAAAAGAGAGACTTGCTGCCAAAGTGCTTGAAATGAATTATAAAATTCTTTATTAATTACAGAGAAGAGATAATAAAAGTGTGCCTACAAAGGAAAGAATTAGATCTAGCTGAACCAGATAGTAAATTTTTGTGTGTGTGAATATATTTACCATTATTGACCATTACCATACACATATTCGTATCTTCACACAAACAGAACTGTTGCAACACACATGCAAACAAACAAAAACTATGTAAACACACACACACACACACACACACACACAGAGTTGTACCCTACCCCCCACAAACACACCTAGAATATTGGTATCCGCCTGGATGGCACAGTGGTACATGGCCACCATGAGGCGCTGTGGCATGGTTTGGAATGCTTTGCGACACCCCTCCTTCACCACTGACATCAACTGACCTGACATTGGACCAAACACATCCTTTCCAGTCTTTCTCGAGCCATTTTCGTCCATGTTGTGCATTGAATTGCCACAGCCAAGTGTGTCTTTGTGGTTTGATTTAGACTCTTTGCCAGTCTTACCAGATAGTTGTTCACATGTACTATTACTTATACTCTCACTTTGAGTTTTAGAATCAGCGTCATTTGAAAGTGAAGAGTGAGAAGATTTGGGATGAAAGTCCTTCCACTGTTCAATGATGAAGCACACACCATGCATGGGCTCTTCACACAGTGGTCCTGCCTGGGTGGCCATTTGAAACCCAGCAATGATGCTGCTGTCATTTGTCCATACCTCTCTTGGACAAACACCAGAAGAATCAGGCTTGTTCTCATCTAATACAGACCACACTGAGAGTCTATCATAGCTTTCTACCCAGTTTATGAGCAGGTTAGGGCCACTGCGTTTTGGTCCAAATGACCATATCCGGTCAACAGCATCTGTCCATTGTGCCCCAGCAGAGTTGAAAGCAATGTCAAGTTCAGCACGTAGGGTGGACAGCTCTTCACCGACAACTTTCTGCATCTGATGACAGAGTAATAAATTGCAAAACATCAAACACAACTGTAGCAAAGTTGAAAAAAAAGAGAAAAAAAAGAAGAAGAAAAACTAATACATGGCTGGGGGCAGGGGTTGAGGGCATGGGGGTGGGAAGGAGAGCAGCAGGTGGACAGCTCTTCACGGGCAGCTTTCTGCATCTGATGACAGAGTACAAATTGCAAAACATCAAACACACCCTTTTACTCAACTGAAGAAAAGTAAAAAGAAAAAGAAGAAAAAGAAAAGAAAGAAAGAAAGAAAAAAAGCACTGAAACATAGCCAGGGGCTGGGGTTGGTTGGGGGGGGGGGGGGGATGGGGCCAGTTCAAGTATCCAACCATAAAAGTAGTTATTCTGTAACATGAACAACAAATTATATGGACTTTCAAAAGAAAAACACCTAAGTTTTCACCCTAATCTTTTCTGCAAACTGGACAGAATAAAAACAAAAACAAAAAAACAACTGACAAACAACATATGCAGCAAGGAACAAATACAACATTTTCTAAGGCAAAACATGCTGAGCTAATAAATGAGCTAATAAATAATTATAAAATCAGATGTCACTATTTCACTTGTGACTCATTTTCATATTGGAGTATTTTTACTTGAATCCTGTGCTTCAAGATTCTGATACACAGAAATATTCAGCATACACAGTGGTGTGTGTGTGTGTGTGTGTGTGTGTGTGTGTGTGTGTGTGTGTGTGTGTGAATCTATTTAAATATTAATTATTATGTACATTTGATGTGTGTTTTATGTTCTATACTGTACTTATTAGTATGCTTAAAGAATGTTTTACTGATCTGTAATAGTTCACGAGTGGTTTATTTGACTAGTGAGCCAGAAGGCAAAATATAATAATAATGTACATTTATCATGCACTTGTCAACACCCTGAGTGCTCACATCATACATATTAACCTAAATACAATATTCAGTGCACATGTAGAAGAAAGTCCTACCAAAAAATGTACATAAGGCATTATATGGACACACAAACAGAAGGTGGATGACAGAATTAGGTGTACCCATGAGGAGACACACACACACATGCACATACACACATGCACACACACACATAATGACTGTAGCAGAAACTGGGTACTGATATTAGTTAGGGTGGAAATACTGTGAGAAGAGGAAGGTTTTCAGTTTGGCTTTAAAAGATAACAGGGTTGAGCAGTGTCTAAGGTCTTGTGTGAGTGAATTATAAAAAAGTGAGGTCCAAAGCAAGAGAAAATGCGAAAGCCATCAGTCTTGTGTTTGTATTACTACATTTTCAGCATGTGGGTGTCAGATGAAGAGCATAGTGTACAAGATGGAGTGTAGACATGTAGCAGTTCAGAGAGGTAAGCAGTACCAGAACCATTTATAGCAAGCGACTTTATATTTAATACATTCTGAAATGGGAAGCCAGTGCAGTTTTTCCAAGAGAGGTGTTGAGTGGTGGTGGGGTACCAAGAGAATGAGTCTTGCAGCAATGTTTTGAATTTTCTGGAGTTTGGATCACAGAATTAGGTGTACCCATGAGGAGACAGTTGCAACAGTCAAGCCGTGAGAGGATATAGGAAGTAACAAGTCTTGGCTGCATCTTTAGTGAGAAACCTGTGGAGTGAACTAATGTGTTTAAGCTTGAAATAAGCAGTTTGACAGACTTTTATGACGTGCTTCTTTGTGGACAGGTTCGAGTCAAGAATGTCTCCAAGGTTCCTGGCAGAATCACTAAAAGGGATGTTGTGAGAGCCAAGAGTAACTGAGTCAGGGAGGGAAATGGTGGAAGGTTTGAAGGAAGATGAAAAACTGGAAAGATAAGAGCTTCTGTTTTGTCGTCATTAAGTTTGAGCTGAGTTTTGATCATCCATGTTTTTATGTTGTCTGTGCATGCACTGAGTTCTTTGGTGAGACTGGTCACTTCACTGAGAGGAACGATTTCTGGAGCTGTGTATCATCTGTGAAAAGCAGATGATTTACAGAGTGGTTAGCTATGATATAGGAGAGAGGTGTAATGTACAGGACGAAGAGAATGGGCCCCAGTATTGAGACCTGAGGCACACCATACATGAGCTGTAATGGTGACAAAGACAGGTTATTAACTGAAGTGGACTGATATCTGTCTGAGAGGTATGACTGAAACCACTGGAGTGCAGTAGACTGAATGCCAAAAACAGAGTTCAGGTGGGAGAGAAGAAATTGGTGGTCAATAGTGTCAAAAGCTGCAGAAAGATCCAACAAAAGAACAGAAATGTTGTCACTGTCCAGAGCGGAGAGAATATCATTTACAACACCTAACAAAACAGTCTCTGTGCTGTGTCCTGATTGATAGGCTGACTGAAAGGGGTTGCTGAGGTGGTTTTCTTGGAGATTGGAAAGAAGTTTCTGGAGACTGACTTTTTCAAGGATTTTGGACAGAAATGGAAGGTTAGAAATGGGGCGGTGTTTTTTCAAAATATTTTTTTGTCAAGTGAGTGAGTGTGCATGTGCATGCATGCGTGTGTGTGTGTGTGAATATGTGCATCTATGTTAATACTGTTCTGAAGCACATTTTTATGCTCCACACTTTACTGGTTAGTGATTAATTGGATTTTAATGTCTGTCAACTGCACAGGGTCACCTCAAGACAATCAAACTGCATCATAAGTAATGCACACTTCAAAATTCTTCTCATATATATACGCACACTTCAAAATTCTTCTCATATATATATAAAATTCTTTCTCAAGTCAATCCATAAAATTAATCCCTACATATAAAACAAAACATACACATACAAACATCAAACACAAATTTCTGAAGAGTAAGTCCCCTTCAAATTACCCCTGTTAAAAGAGCACATAAGGCTTGGACATGCTGGTATTGTGGGCCATTCCATCTAATTTACTGATACCAGATTAAAGAATAAAAAATAAAAATAAAATAAAAATACTGACAGAAACAAAAACAAAAATTAAAAACATTATATAAATGCATAATGGCAAATACCTGTGCCATATGGTAGCTACACATACCACCTACCAGCTATCATCTAGCTGTTCAACAAGAACCATACAAAAACGCCTAGCTCTTAAAGAAAACTGAGAATTTTCTGGGGAAAATTCTGGAGAATGCACCATTACCAGAGGAATGACAAGACATAAAGAGCAAGAGAACTAGGCAGTAAAACAAGCGAGGAGATAGGAAAGGTGAATCTAAAGACAGCCCTGAGATTCCAGATGGGGGAGTGACATTAGACATCCCCAGCTGCCCTTCAGGAATACTTTGTTGAAATGTTGAATGTTTTTCTGTAATATTTATCCAATGTCTTAATGTAAATAAGCCAATTGGCAAATTTCTGTGCACAAACAAATAATAAAGTTCTACTGTACTGTACTGCACTGCGCTGAATGAAAACAAACCAAAACAACACACAGATTTGTGCAGTGTGTACTTTGGAGTTGGTTAAAATAACTGTTCCAGTCTCTTTGTGTCCTACAGACACATTACTTTTTTCTTTTCTTTTTAAATTACAGAGCTGAGCCAAATGAGACACCAACAACCAACCAGGAAACAATGGTATGTGTTAACTACTGACTTGAGGGGATGGGGGTGGGGGGTGCGCAAAAATGCAGATCAGTCTACCTTGAATATGGCCTGACCATCTGGGTTCTGTCCGTCCCACTCAGCAACCAGAGCATCTAATGTCTTGATCACCTCCTGGTGTTTCACTAGGCACTCTACAACACCTGCTGGCAGTGGAACTGCTCGGATTCGAACCACACATGTACAGTCTGGGGTCAACATTTCCACCAGGCCTTCATCCAAAACGTCTTGATCGTTTTCAAACTCTCTGAGTCGTGCATTAGTGAAGAGAGTGTTCTGGTCTTGGATGGCTTCATTGACCCGATCTACTTTGGGCCGGGGAATGATAGTCTCACGAAAGGGTACAATAGGCTTGGAGACATTCACTTCCACCTTGGCATATCTGAAGAAACAAAGACAACATAGGAAGCATCAAAAGCAAAGTTATGGAAACATCACAAACACAAGATCTAAACACATAAACTGTTAAAGAGAATGCTAATTTAGTGGGACAATCCAAAATGCACAAATTTTTGAGGTAAGTTCCTTTTCAAATGCCACAAAATGACAGTTGAATGGTGATAAATGAAAATTTTGTGCTTATCTGGTTGCAGTTTGTTGAATGCCTGGAGTGTCTAGAAGAATGTTGTTTTTGTTGTCATGCCAACATTCTTCCAAATATTCCAGGTATTCAGGTCATGCCAACACTCTTTCAGACACCATAGGCATTCAACAAACTGCAACCAGATAGGTACAACACTTTCCTTTATTATGTATACTTGTTTAATAAAAATAATATGCTGTGTTGCGACTATTTCAAAATGACACTACATATGCATGGCTCAGATCCTGTCAACTTTATTGGAAACCAAATGTAGGGTGCATGTATGTAGAGAAACTGTTGCATGACAAAGTAAAAAACAAAACAAAAAACAAAAACACATATTAAAGCTCCTTTACTTGATATTTTGAACAAAATATGATAGGATACATGACAATTTGGACTAAGATCATGCTTAAGTAGACTAAACTACAATGGAAAATTACAACCCAGGTTATCCTCTGTGCAACTTTCTTCCATACAAAACCAGCTGGAGACAAAAATTGTTGATGCTGGTATTTGCTGCCAATTGTGAAACTGTGAAGAGGTCATTACATTTTTACTCTTACTAATTTCATGCAAAAATGGCTTGACTTGCTTCATGCATTCAAGATTCAAGTTTACTTTATTATCTCATCAGAGAAATTAAAAACAACAACACAGTGTGCTCTTTTCCTGTGCTTTATTTTGACATCATCAGAATGCCTTGGTGTCATGGACAGAACACCAGGAAGCTCTGCTTTGTGTACAGGTCACAGAAGAAATGCATGTGGATTGCAATCATTTTTGTCACTGATTGTTTTATCTCTGTGGAGTGAACTTTTGATGAGGTATTGCAGCATTCTAGGGAGAAAAAATAAAATAAAAAAAAGTCCACAAGAAAAGGTGTGATCTGTTGGGTTTTTACCCGTCTATTTCTGTTAAAAAAATGATTGATTCTTTTATCTGTAAAATTAGCAGGCAAATAAAATAAAAACTTCACAAAAATAAAAATAAAAATGCAACAGTACAGAAAACAGACTAAAGTAACAAAATGTCACACAGAAAATCTTTCTGTGTGCCAAATCTGAGAAGGCTGCTTCCATTAATGCCAATGACTGGATATGATGAGTTGTGTATGAAATACAACTTTGCAAAAGAGCATACAGTCATGGAAACAGAACTCAGTGATTCACATGCAGCATAAACAGGTCCATTGATCAGTATCATAATTTGGTGAATTTATTGACGGTTTACAAATTTTCGGATGATAACATTAATGAAGCAACTGATGTTAGCATGTGACAAATAAGGTTCTACCTATTGTATCTCTCTGAAAAACAAGGTTTGTCACCTTGCATGACAAAATACCTGCTAAGTGCCTAGATCCTGCAAGTCACTGTTATAGTCAGTATATGCTATACCCACTTTGTTTGTGCAAAGTCTGGCAATAAGTAATTATTAATCAATACACCCAAGTTGGTTTCAAAGATATCAATGATACACAAAATATATGATTAACAGATGTTGAATCAAGTTTCAGACCACCATTTGACCTTGAACACAGTAACCCAATCTTTTCTCAAGACACTCCAGCTTATGATGATGCACCATCAAACAAGTTTGGTTGCAAAACAATCAGCAGCTCAGAAGATGGAGTAGAAACAATCATATTCATAGAAGAAAGAAACACTCAGAAGATGGAGTAGAAACAATCATATTCATAGAAGAAAGAAACAGTCATATTTGGTTATAATATGAGCCCTGACTGTGGCCTTGACCTTAAATTTTATTTTATTTATATGAAACCTTAAAATGGGCCCTAAGTGCTTCACATTGGCAATGACAGTGCTTCTCTCTGCTTCCAAGCAGACCATTACACTCTAGTCGTATGTGACTGAATGAGTGACAGCAGCTTTACACAGTGCATTTTTGAACAGCCACTGAAGTGGTGTACATACAGCACTTTTTTTTAGTTGTACAAGGCTGGTGTCACATGAAACTACTGCCATCTTGGCTTGTATTCTGTGTACACCATACAACCATCCACCAGTTTACAGTGTTACTTTATTCAAAGCCACATGTTGGGTGCATGTGTGTTTTGCTGCAACCTGCACTTTTAGCAGAATGACCAGGATCTATGAACACCAAAATAAGAGCCAGTACAGGAAACTGACCATGGAGAAGAAAATTCTCCAGCTACTGCCAGGGCTCAAACCTGTGATCTTTTGATGAAGAGTCCAGCACTTTACCACTGAGCTACCCCCACTCCCAGCAGCAACCCACTTTGTCTTTGTATGACACTCCAGCTGATAATAACAACTGCCTTTTTCATGCGCCAAATCCCTTTATGACTATACATGCGTGAAGCTCAAAGCACTTTTCATGAAACATAACAATACACAACCTAAATTTAATCATTACATTACATCTCACTCTATCCCTCATTCTCCCCTGCATTAAAATACAACAACAAAACAACACACACACACACCTTTGGTCCCCTCTCTCACTCCCAGGCTCTCTCCATCCCACCCCCTCCACTGATAATCACCAGTCAGCAGAAGAAGAAGAAGAAGAAGAAGAAGAAGAAGAAGAAGAAGAAGAGAGAGAGAGAGAGAGAGAGAGAGAGAGAGAGAGAGAGAGAGAGAGAGAGAGAGAGAGAGAGAGAGAAAAAAAAAGGTTCAGTATCTAATGCCTGTGACTGTGAGAGGGTTAGAAAAGCTCAGAGTAGGCAGAAGTAAAGTGAAAGATTTTAAGAGAAGTTAAGGGAAGCTTATGGTGATGTACTATCAAACTAGGTTTGGTTTCAAAGGGTTTCATGGTTCAGAAGCTATAATGCAAACAGACATTAACTGATATTTTGAATGTTCACTATGACCTTGACCCTGTACACAACAATCTAATATTTTCACTGGACACTTTGGCTTTTGATGATCTACCATCAAACCAAAAATTCAGAAGATACAACTGAAACAGTCATATTTCAATTACATAAGCCTTAACTGTGACACTGACCTTGAAAATAGCAACCTAATCTCTTTTCACGGCACTCTGGCTTATGATGATAATGATGATGTATTATTGTACCAAGCTGGAGTACGAAAGGTTTAGTGGTTCAGAAAATCATCTGAATTTTTTTGAAAATCATCTGAAATTTTTGAACGTTCACTGTGATCTTGAACGCAGCAATCCAATATTTTCACTGGACATTGACTTATGAAGAATTATTTGTTCAAAAGCTTTTGTAGAAACAATCAAATTTTGAGTACAAAAGAGCCCTCACTGTGACCTTGAACTAAAAAACAGCAACCAATTTTTTGCATGAGGCTCTGCCCCACAGTGATGCACCCCCATAGGAAGTTTGGTTACGAAAGGCTGAATGGTTTAAGAAGATATCTTCTGGACAAAGCTGGATACAAGGACAGGCAGGCAGACAGATGGACATGATGGTTCAATTATATCCCCAACTTTGTTACAAGGTGGGGTTGGGGGTATAAAAATGCTTAATTTAGGTTCTCTTGCCATTTAGACAGGCAACAGCATGAAAAGAAAAACAAAATGTGTATTTTTTTTTTAATGCAGCTGATGATCACTGATCAGATGTGAAGTAAACCCATAATCAGAGCTGAATACACATGCACATGCATGCATGAGCCTACACAGACACATACACATTCTAATCAAAATTTTATAGTGGGTAAAAAAGGAGAACTCATGAGGTGTTGTACATAAATAAATCTAATCCTTTAAGCTATTTTCATCCAATCAAAGATTCAGCAAAATGCTGTTTACTGGGCAGTGAAATAGTGATTATACAACTGCGCTGTTAAGTGTGTAGAACTAGGGCTCTTATGCATGGACCATGCATTGGGCAGATGCTGTCTAAACAGGTGGACACTGACTTTGAAGTCTCAGTCAACAGCACCGTCAGCATGTACAGCCTATTACTGGGCTTGCAACTTTAATGTCAGAAGGTTTCTGACACACATTTATGAATTCCCAATAAAAGGCCTATTTCCAGCTGCATTGTTCTTTTTTCTTCTTTTTCTAGTGTTTACACTCTCTCTGATGTTATGTCATCTCACACATGATGTCAAATACAATTATATATGTGAGAAATTAATCAGAATATGAATTACCACAAAATGCCCCCCCGCCCCCTCCCCCCCCCATAATAAATCAGGTCAAGACCCAGAGAAAAGAATCCTATGACTACTTTTCTGGCATGCCATCTCAGATTTTGAAGGCATTCTGATCCACTGTGTGAACTGAGAGAAGACTACGTGATTATCCATATAATCCAAACCAATTAGCCTGCTGATTAAGTCCTGAAATGTGCCTGTAGCATAAAATCAACAAATAACACTAAAAGAAATTGGTGGAAGGGCACCTATTGTATAAGCTGTCAAGCATACATAAGCTGATTGCTGACTCATTGTCAAATCAAGAATTGTTTGCCTGTAAAATCTTAACTTTTGAAACACTGACTTTCACATTGCTATATATTTTCAGTGGGAACGTTTGATCTTGAAAACATTGATTTCAGTGCAAATATCTTCTAGCAAAATTGTGAAAAATAGATGCTGTCTATGAATGTAAACACTGTCTATACATTTAGATGCCATCCATGTGAGCAAATGCTGAAATAATTCACATTCATTCATAAGACTGCCACAACCCCTTTTTTTCACACACCATAAATATCAGTAATGATCAGACATTGATCATGGATATTATTGGAAGAAGAAGAAGAAGACATGTGAGCAAATGCTCAAATAAATTCACATTCAACTGCAAATCTAGAAAGAGGAATCAATTATCTCTTTTACATATACATCAGTCACCTAAGGTATATTGCGAATGATCTTTCAAATGCATGTAACAACCACACAATGTTTAAATTAAAACAGAAAAACAAACAAACAAAAAAACTAAATAATTTGCAGTCAATATTGTTTCCAACACACATGTGACACTGAATGACAGCTGTACCTTTCCTTGAGGTCATCAACACATCGCTGGAGATGTACCTCTCCAGCGGTGATGATGACATGCTCTCCTGTCTCCTGCACCAGCACTTGCACACATGGGTCAGCCTGGTTCAGCAGCCGCAGCCCTTCCACTAACTGACCCATCTCCCCTGAAACATCACTCTTTCATGTACTGGCAAAACAATCTGAAATGCATCTGGACATAGAGCTATGACAGCAGAAAAATAATACAGAATGGGGTTCATGGAAAGGAACCATGTCTTTGTAGGCCATTTTAAGGCACCCAAACCATCACCATGCATGGTGATGCTTCACTGTTATGTTTAAATACAGTATCTTCTCATAGCAAAAAGATGTCTTCCACCATAACTACTCAATGCATTGTCCATCAGCTGCAAAATACTTTTGAAATCTTTCTACCAACTGCAGATTTGTTTTTGGTTTTAACTTGATCTTATGCATCTCAAGACTCTGGAAAATGTCTTATCCAAGCTCAAGTTGACTTTGCCCAGCAAGCTATAAATTGAGGTGTGGGAACAAGAGTAAGTCACACAGTACAAGGTAAGGGGGTAGGGGTGGTGAGGTAAAGTATGGCTATGAATGTAATTGTTGGCAAGATACCACTACCCACATTTTAACTTTGTAGTATTTCCCGGTGATGTTGTTCCCTTCCTCATGAGCTATTCTGTAAGCATTCCAATCATTTCCCAAGATATTCTGGCTTCTGATGTACCATCAAACAAAGTTTGGTAGCAAATGGATCAGCATTTTTGAGATTAGTAGAAACAATTGGTTGTTTAATTACATAGCCCCATACTGTGACCTTCATTTTGAAGATGGCAACCAAATTATTTTGCATGACATTTTGGCTTATGACCATGCATCACCACACCAAGTTTGCTTACACTAGACTGAGCTAAAATTGTAAACAATTTTTGTTTTGTTTTTGTTGTTGTTGCTTTCACATCATTTATGCTGACCTCAGAGGCACTGCTCCTGAATCCTGGAATCCCTACCTCTGGCCAAACCCAAGACTCACTAAGTCAGTCCACATCATGGCCCTGCCCCAAGAGGTCCACAGGAGGAAGCATCTGATCACTGATGGGCTGCCAGTCCTAAGGAAACGATGCACTGCTGCCGAGTCACATCAATGGTGTTCAGAAGTGGCTGTTTTGATTAACAAATGCAGGATACCATCTACTATGCCCTACTGATGACAGTTTTAGCTGAGCTGCAGAGTCAGCCTGAGAAAGCATCCCCTCCAGAGAGCAGATCACCACTACATCCCTCCACAAATCCTATTATGTGGACTCTCTGAAACTGAGGGCTTTGGTCAGACCTGTCTCAGGCAAGGAAGTATCATTGGAAGTATCAAAATTTAAAAATTAACTTTGTCGCGACAAAGTTGATTTTTTTTTGGATTTTTTTTTACATTTTTTTTATTTAGTTTATATGTAGAAAAACATCAGCATCCATTCACATAACCACATTATATATTTCAATGATAAGAGTGGAAGAGAACTATTCACGATTAACAGTTGTAGAAGAGATAATATGGAGAAGACAGAACTCAAACTCTAAAACTTTATTTTACCGAGAGAGAGACAGAGAGAAAGAGATAGTGTGAGTTGTGCACATGCACACGCGCTCACACACATGTACACACACAAACATACACACACACTCACTGGATAGGAAAGAATGGTGAGGATGCAAGAGTGTCATAAACAATACATTCTAACTTTCTGCCAGTGGCGCTAAACAAATATTTGTGCCGGAAAAGTTTACAATCATGAAACAACGACAACAAAAAGTGACATCATGTTGGCCTTAGTTATTTCTAATAGTCGGTTTCACTGTCTGCCGTCCCATGCTATTCAAATTCTTATCCATTCTGTAAAAGACCATACAGGAGGCTTACAAATCAGTCCTGAAATAAAAAGATAAAAAGATGGAGAACAATAAATGGAAGCGGACATAAAGTAACAAAAGGTGCACAACCAAGAAACCATTCAAGCATTATCAATGGTTTATAACAGGCCAAATCTGACAAGAAGTCAGGTAGAGTCACTTTCAACTTTTGGTTGTGAGCTTCAATTCCGTATCTTTTTTTTCAACTCCTTTCTAAATGCACACAACTGGGTTTTTTTTTTCTTCATATCTCCAACTATCGATAGAATATTTTGCATACAGAATAATAAAATCAAGACCACTTTTAAAATTGTCATCTGTACTGAACAAGACATTTTTTTCATTGAATTTGAAGTTGTGAACATTGTTGCAGTAGTCACATATAAACTCTTTTATTCTAGAACAATTTTACATGTTCTAGAATAAAATACATTGTATTAGTATCCAACATACAATGTTGGATACTAATTTACTATCTCTTTCTAGGTTACAGAAATAGCACAAAACATCTTGTGCAATGCCCATTTCTTTTAACACAATATTGGTTGCTAAAATACTGTGTAATAATCTGATCTGGAACCATTTCAGTTTTACTTCTTGTACTTTCTTTGTCTTTTTAAAACAGGCTTTCCAGTCTATTCCTTCCCTTAACTTTATTTCCCATTTACTACAGCAGTTTGGACTTTTTCCACTTTCAATTAATATGTCATAATAAAATTTAGTTCCTTTTACTTGATTATAGATCTTTGCTAGTGATCTGGGATTTCCATTTCATTTGATTCAGTATAATCTTGAGGCTTTTAAAATATGTTTTGATGGCTTGTACACATCCAAAATATTCAAAATAATTTACTTGAGTATTGTACTTTTTGTTGTTGTAAATTTGTTATATTTATAAAACCATCCTTCTTCATGTATCACATGGCCTACACAATGAACACCTTTCTCTAACCAACTTTTAAAAAGAATGCATTTTTTGCCAACCTTAATGTTCCTGTTTAGGAAAAGAGGTTCTGCTAATCCTTCCTCTGATGATTCTGGCTTTACATTGCATCAAAAAAATTCATAGACTTTAAATGTGTCCTCCCAGAATCTATTACTGTGGATTTCTTTATTGTAAATACTTGGCCCATACATGTCTATGTTATCCAAGTCTTGAGGTGTTATGTGTGGATGAATATTTGAGAATGGAAATACAGATTTGATGTTTTTTATTTTGTAAGCTATTAGCTTTTGAATACATACATGTATATATTACATACGTGAACTCTGATAACTGATATATGCTGGGCCACTTTGCCACTGATATTTATAACCAATGTATGTGTGATATTAATTGTATACATGTGCTGATCAAATTCCCCCAAGCCCATTAATTTATTTATTTTGGTTGTTGAAAATTTTACTACAGAAATGAGTTACTGAGTATAAAATTGAAAGCATTATTTTATATGTTTTAGTGTACAGCAAATGATTTAATAATATTTTATAGAGGAATGCATGTGACTGTGAAGGATGTATTAGTTATTACTTTCCTTTTATGACGGCTGTTCTTTATGTGTTATACCTCCTTCTGTTTTTAATCTGTTTAACTTATTCTAACTACTTTATTTAAATTTAATGTGGCAGAGCTGGTGTGAGTAAATAATTTTTTGTTTTGTTTAATAGTTATGACTGCAAAGGTTAATAATCTTTTGAATTGAATTTCACTTTGTTGTAAACTAACAAATATAGACTCTTTCCAGTTTAACGTATTTCCACACACACACCCCTCTAATCAACTACTCAAAACCCCTTTTTCATCCCCACACTAAGGACGAAACATTGAAATCTACACACAAGTAAGTATGTAAGTTGGTGTTTTACGCCCAGTCAACTGGTACGGTTATATCAGGGCGATACACATCTCATATATTTAATTTTTAATAATGTGTATGTCTTAAAATGGGTCTATATATAGTTTTAAAACCATGCTTAAAAGGTGAAAACACAAACATAATTAAAATACGAACACATTTTTTTTTTTTTTTTCCAAAAATATATATTTCTTTCAAAAAGTTAAAAATCTTCTGAGGTGAAATATCCTGAAACAACATGCGCAGTGATTTAGCTGTGGCTCTCTCTTATTTCAATAAAATCCAAACAAGTAAGTAAAATATGCTCTATGGTTAAACGTTTATCACATCCGATGCACACTGGCAGTTCCTCACCCTTCAATAAAAAGGAATGAGTGATAAAAGAATGGCCAATGTACAATCGGGCCATCACAGTCTCTTCTTTTCTGTTGTGGACGTGCAAGTCCGAGGACAAACAATACATTCTTTTAATACTGGGAATATCTTATATAATTTATTTTCTGGGAACTCATCCCACTCAGCTTGCCACAGTTCTAATATATATTTATTTGTGTGTGATTTTAGGTCTGAGAATGGGATGAGCTCAACCAAAATGTCGCCATCAAGGGCATCCTTAGCTGCAGAATCTGCAGCCAAATTTCCCCTAATGCCAACATGGCTGGGAACCCAGATGAAAACAATCTCTCTCCCCTCTCTTGTCATTTTTGTATATAATTCTAAAATCTGAACTAAGACTGGATGATCATATTTTAGGTTTAATATTGACTAACAATAAAAGGGAATCAGATAATATCAAAAATGATTTTTCTTTGGAATAGTAAACATGTTTGAGAGCTAAAAGAATAGCCCTCAACTCTGCTGTATATACTGAACTGTCATCTGGAAGCTGACATGTAAAAAAAGTTTTTTAATTTGTTTAGTGGATACAGCCACTGCAGCAACTCCTTCCTCTGATTTAGAACTGTCGGTGATGACGGATATTCAGAGATAACTTGTAAATAGAGCTGTTTATATATTTCTGGGTTTGTATCTTTTTGGAAACTGGTTAGGTCAAAACGGACAGCAGGAACTGAAAGTTTCCAAGGGACGATGTCCAACAAGGGAGTATCATCTATCAAATTTAGGTCAAATTTGGATTTCTCCAAGTGGGGGAGAATGTGGATGCCAGGAGGTGGAACCTTTGACTCCGATTCTTCACATAATTTGGTGTTTTGGGGTTCAAAAACGCATCTATAGGCTGGGTTTTCCGGCAGGGATTTGAGTTTAAGAACATAGTTTAAAGACAAATTTAATCGGCGAGTAGTTAATGACAGTTCATGTGCTTCTATCACGGCAGTCTGAATCTATCCCTTTAGTTTTTGCCACTGCCTGCTAGCAGTGGGTATATGCTTAAAGCTAAACAACCGGTGAGTGGCTGGCTGACTATAACCCACGCTGATCCTAGACACTAGAGCACACCTGCACTTCACACAGACCGAAGCTATGCTGCACACACAGTGGTGATAACTGTGCTGCAGTCAGTGACAGCGGGTGAAGGGACAAAGCAGCAAAATTGGGGTGGTTGACTGCAAAGTATTTTACTCATTAATACTTGCAGCCAAAAGTTGTATATCAAATCAGCTCTGTAAAGAAAAGAACAAGGTTTCTGTCGACATTAAACATGCCATATAAAATAGCAAAATGCATGCTGTACAAGACACACAAAAACACAGAAATCATGGAGATTTGAGCATTCTGTCGCCGACCTAATTTTTCCATGTTTTTCCCGCACCGCGAAGTCACACAAAAGGATTTTTGCAAGAGTAATAATGGCATACTCACAAACCTACGTGCATCTACTTTAGTGACATCAAGCCAAAAGTCATGATTCACCTATCTTACGCTGGTAGCAGGCCTCATTAATCACTCGATGAACAGTAATCCATTCACAAGAACATGTACTCCAAGTGCCTCAGACGCTACTCACAGTGCTTCTTTTCCTTAAGGAATGTGTACTGACAGTATTTATTTTGCAACAAGCCATATCAAACATGATGGTGATTTACAATATTTGCGGTACATATTTTGTTTTGTTTTCCTACATGTGCCACAAGTTTGTTTTCACTGCCACAGTAAAAGGTACCATACATTTAAAATAAACATGAAAATAAAACCTGTTATACAGACATTTAAGTTTTGAAGCATATGCAACACTTTGTCATAATCGTATGTGCTCCTAATCTGCAGCACGCAAAGCATACAGTTACGTTTTGTTTTTCATTAAAGATGGCATCAGCCTGTGGAAGAGAGGTGTCATGAGCGTGTTTTTTCACTAAGTGAACACTCTGCGCTGCTCCTCCTTGCTCCTCAGTCCCCAGACACATTTTTTTCAGGCAGTTGATGGTTGATGGCACTTGAATGCATATGGTCTGTATCTTTGACAATGTTTATTCCAAAAATCGATAGAATTTCGTCAGAATACTGAGTACAATGGGTTCCCTTACTTCTATTTTTATCCTTCTTACCTCTTTTCACACATTCTCCACACAGTCTGCAAAGAGAATTCATTCTCCTTGTGTGTTCAGTAAATGAATGGTCAGCTGAAAAAACACTCTCCATGATGGAAAAGGGATGCACACATACACCAGCTAAGTCATTATATCACAGCTTAGAGGACTGAATCACGAAAATTAATAACTGGCTTCAACAAAGAAGAGACTGGACTAATAAACACACCAACATTCAGGCAGTTAAAAATCCGGGCTTTGCCACAGCATGCTATTGAAACTGCCATAAAATGCTGCAAGATCTGCTAGGCAGATAAGTAATAAGAAAGAAGGCCCAGTTTCCACTGGTGCCAGATGCCACACCGCATTGTCAGGCGTTACCTGGGGTCAAGCCGAGTGCAATGGGGGTGAGCCAGTCAACTAAAGAGTGGGAAATAGCTGAGACTGGACTGCAGTGCTATGTATAGACTTTGAGCAGATGTGCGGAAAGCACCCAATGCAATTCACAAGCCCTGATGGTAGATCAGATCCAATTGCTTCAGAATCGACCGACGGGCCGATCTGTATGCAATGCATCCATAATCCAGTTTGGAGCGGACTAACGAATGGTAAAGGTGTAGCAGGATGATAAGATCGGCTCCCCAATCAGTATGTCCCACTACACGTCTGACAGGAGGTTTTAAGGTATTGAATGTGATTTTTTAAAGTAAGTTTCGTCTCAAAGATAATACCAAGGAACTTTGCTTCTCTGACTACTTTTATAGGTGTTTTTTCCCAGAAGAATGTTAGGCTCTGGGAAAAAAACGTACTGTTTATGGAAATGAATATAGACCGTCTCAGAGGTGGAGTGCTTGAAGCCGTTCTCAGACACCCATTTCTGAATGCTGTTTACACACAGCTGCATAGCTCTCTCCACTCTGTTTAATGTCTTTCTACTCATACACAAAGCAAAGTCGTCCACAAACAAGGAGCAATCAGTACCCTTTAAGATAGCGTTAACAATGTTGTTAATTTTAATGCTGAAAAGGGCTGGAGACAGGATGCTACCTTGTGGGACCCCCATCTCCTGCTCGTGCAGCTCAGAAAGAGTGGAACCCACTCTAACCCTGAAAGAATGTTCCGACAGGAAGCTCTGAATAAACCTGGGGAGATGGCCCCTGAAACTGAGATCCCAGAGGTCTGCCAAAGTGCTGTACTTCCATGTTGTGTGGTAAGCTTTCTCAAGGTCAAAGAAAATGGTTAAGAGGTTGTTGTTTTTAATGAAGGCATTTTTAATAAACATTTCAAAATGAACGAGATGATCCAACATACTGTGGTTCTTTCTGAAGCCGCACTGCTTCTCAGAAAGAAGACCCTGTGACTCGAGGGACCACATGAGGTGAGCATTGATCATCCTCTCCATTGTTTTACACAAACAGCTGGTTAATGCTACAGGTCTGAAATTACCGGGATCCGAGTGATCCTTACCAGGTTTGGGAATGGAGATAACTACCACCTCCGCCACGATGGCAGAAAACAGCCAGATTCCCACATGTGGTTATATACTTTTAAAAGGACGGATAGAGCAGAATTTGGGAGGCGTGTTAAAAGTTGGTAGTGGACCTGGTCCAAACCGGTGGCTGAATCATTGGCTCTCTGTAACGATTGCCTCATTTCAGTCACTGAAAAAGGTAGGTTGTACTCCTCTTCATTTTTGGAAGAGAAGTCCAGGCATCGTTCTTATTTTAACATTTTAATCCTCTGAAATTCATCAGAATAATTTTACGTCAAAGATTTTTTTGACAGATAAAAAGCTAATACTTCTGCCACTTCCTTTTTATTGGTAATGAGATTACCGTTAACTTTTAAATGATTAATAGAATTATAACCACCATTACCTTTTATTTTCCTAATAGCTTTCCAGACCTTTTGTGTTTGCGTTTTAGAATTTAACTTATTACAGAAATGCCTCCACGAGTTCCTTTTTTGTTGTCTGACATGACAAGCCTTGGCTCTTAAAAGTTTACAATTTTGAACATTCCTCAGCATTGGGTAAGAAAAAACCTTTTGCTGATCTTTCTGCTTTTTTGCAACTGTCATTAAACCATGGAACTTTGAGATTTTTGTTGTTGTTGAGAAGTGTGTTTTTGTTAATGCTTTGTTTGCTGCTTGAATAAGGTCATCCTTGGCAGACATGACTGCTTCCTCTGTCAGTTCAGAGGAATGCTGAGCTTGGAAGAACAGCCAGTCTGCCTTTTTAAAATTCCACCTGTTAGGTGTAGCTTCCTCTTCGACAGCATTGCTGGTTAGGATTAAAGGAAAGTGGTCACTTCCGCACAGATCCTCATGTATGTTCCATTCATAGTCTAGGACCAGAGATGGACCACAAATGGAGAGATCCAGTGCGGAAGTGGAACCAGTGGTGGGATGAATATAAGTCGATGAACCATCATTTAGAATACATAAATCCATTTCTGAGAAGAGGTCCTCCAACATTTGTCCTCTGCTCTTATAGAACTTGTTACCCAAACCAGGGAGTGACCGCTGAAGTCACCCAAAAGAACGAATGGAGATGGCAGTTGTTTGATTAGGTTAATCAGATCAGTCTTGGCAATGTGATCTGATAGAGGAAGATAAATATTGCAGAAGGTGATGACCTTGTTCAACATCACCCTTGCAGCCACTGCCTGCAAAGGGGTGTTCAAATGAACCTCATTAAACAGATAGGATTTATTTATGAGCAGAGCTACTCCCCCGGTAGCTCTATCATTTCGGGAATCTTTGGTTAAGATATTAAAACCAGATAATGACGGAGTCTTGGAACTGGTTAAAAATGTTAACTAAGAATTAATATTGTTCACAGATACTACATAGCAAAACTTTGGACTGACTGTTACCCTATGTTGTGGCATGCCTGTGAGTGTGTTGCTGATACTGCCTAAATTGCTACCATACTAATCATACTCATAGCACTGGCTTTGATCACTTTTGGTCAGAGATGATGAGGGCAGATAAAATTAAGAAAAAACATACCAAGAGCTAGATATGGCATCAAACCATGTGGTACTCACAAAAGGTAAGAGAAACTACACCGTACAAGTGCTAAACATTGCAATATATCAGACTTCTAAGGATAAAAGTTCATTCAACTGCTGGTTCGAACAATGACACAGTGTGGCTTCATTCAGGGTTAACTGTCCAGCCACATGCAGCTGCACTCAAATGCATCACAGGTTGTATAACTGTGATGCATAATAGAGGGAACTCCCATGACTATCCCACTGCTGCCAGGATCTAAAGCCCTCTAGCATACAGTTTTTTGTTTATGTTTTTCTTCTTCTCAAAAATGCATGAAATTTGTGTCATTAAAAAATACAAAGATGCAGATTCCTATCCTCTGCCAGCATGGAAAATACATAAAACAAACTTCTGTGTCTGAGGAACAAATCTGTTATGAATTGAGCTGAATCCCCTCTTCTTTTTTTTTTTTTTTATTAACTTGGATGTAGGGGTAGCTAAAAATGCCTGTCTTTTTGATGGCATACAAAATTTCCACTAAAGTAAAAGCAATGGAAAAAATATTAGCCCTTTAAAACAATGTTTGTTGCCTTCCACAGAAAACACACACACTCCCTGTTGAGTGTCTAGTTACTGTAAATCTAAGTCACATTTATTGTCAGTATACTATACATGCTGTTTGTGTGAGCAAGTGCACTTTGTACATGTTTTTATGGTAATCCTGCCCTGGTTATCATATCCATGCAATTTTATTAACTGTACTGCTAGTAAACCAGGAACCAGAGCAGATGAGGCTTTTGTTTGAAGCACAGCATGTAGCGTGATGTCATACAACCTTCACACTGTGCATGCCAGATTCAAATGTATCCCCCCACCCTCTCCCCATTACATTTTGACTGCCTGTTGTTTGTCACCTCCTCCTTCTTATGCACTAAGTCATGTGTAATATAATTTGGCATCTTAGGTGTTGGTGCTGTTTATTAAGACACATGATCCAGCTAAACCAGTAGCCGATGCCTCACTGTCTTAACATGAATAGGTCTCTTTTTATAACCATCACTCACAAGGCATGGCCTTCATTGTTTTGACTCAATTAAAGTAATTCTGTGTCAATCAATGCTTTGTAGTACAATATTCTGCTTAAATGACTTCATGTTTAGTCTTTATTTTGGGTTGAAATTAAGTACTGTTACTGTAGAAGCTAAGTTTTATTAAAGTAAAAGTCCAAGGTTTTTAAGTATGCAAAATGACCATCGAAATGATTGACAAATGAGTCACTAGTTTCAGATTTAATGAAATTAAAAAATAATAATTTTTAAATGGGTTTTTAATTGATTTTATTTTCTGTAGGCTGGCCGAGACTACAGTCTTGGGTTCTCCATCAGTCACATGACTTTTCCTGGAAGTGATGTCAGTCTGGGGAATCAGTGTGGTTGTCACCTTAGATTCTTCAGTAAACTGTGTATGCATGTGGTCAACAAAAAAGTTAACTATGCCGGCCTACTGTGTTGCCACGAACTGTAACAATTCGCAGACGACCCCAGGTATAACAATGAACGAGCGCTCCCACGCAATCAACCTGCAGTGAGGCGAAAGTAGATTAAATTTATACAATTCAAACGAGCTGACTTTCTTGCTGCACTGCATCATGCCCATTTGTGTAGCGAGCACTTCAGTGAGTGCGATTTCACAAACCCCAAGGAATACTGGTACTCTTTCAAAATCCTGCCTGGCAGGCTCAAACTGACACGGCTGTATCCTTGTGGGTCTCTCGGGCAAAGTATCAGTTTCATCTTCAGAGCTCACGTTGGCCATTTTGCAGCGACTCCCCAGAGTGACGTAGTAGGCATATGGTCACATGATTTGGGCGTCATGGTGACGCTTTTGGTATGACAGAAAATGCCTTTTTTCGTGCATTTATAACCCTCAGATCACAGTTTCACCTACATCATTGTTCTCAGCGAGTTTTAACGGAAATCATGTCAAAATCACCCCTGACCTTGGACTTGTCCTTTAACAGACTACTTGATATCAGAAATGCTGTGATACGATAACACACCCCTGGTGAAAGGTCATGCCAATTGTTTTGTTGCTAGACTTTGAGTGTGTCTTGCTTCTCACATAAAATGTAGGATTAAAATTGCAATGTACCATTTTAACAGTCTGAACATGCATGGATGCTGATGTAAATTTCAACATTCACATTTTGTACAGTCTGTTAGTTGTGATTTAGTGGTACACATCTGCCATGCTTCCCATGCTTGTTGTAAATTAATCATGTTTGTACATTCTGTTTACATGGTTTAAAAGATTATAACTTCAGCTTTCATTTGATGTTTTTCATTATTTAATCAGCCTAGTTATTGTTAAGAAAACTGTACTTGTACAGGCTGAGGAAACACAAATGTTGCCAAGAGGGCTGATTTTATTTTAGAGAGCATGTTTTCCTTGCACCCCATGCCACACTGTTACCTATGCATGCCAGTGAGTATTTTGGGTGTGCTGAAAAAATTCTGCTGTGAAATAAATCCTGATTGCTGTACACTTGTAATCTGCTGTGGTCCTCTCTTTGCCTGACTCCACTGCCTGTCACATTCTTTCTACCACTCCGCACCATCACATTTGCACTAGGTCTGGTTATTAGCAATAGTACATCTGCACATCTAGATTGGTTGCAAACGTACCAGTGGTACAAAAAAATGTAGGACTGAAAAACATTCACTGAAGTTTTTAACCATCACTGTGACCTTGACCTTGAACACAGCAATCCATGTGCTTTCACAAGACACTCTTGCTTATGATGATGTACCATCAAACTAAGTCTGGCTGCAAAAGGATCAGCAGCTTTAAAGAAACAGTAGAAGTCATATTTTAATTATATAAGCCCTCATGTGACATTTGCTGAACATAGCAACTCATTTTTGCATGGCACTCCAACTTATGATGATGCACCACCATACCAAGTTTGGTTACAAAAGGCTGAGCAGTTCACATGATATCTTCTGGACAAAGGCTGAACACACAGAAAAACAGATGGACATGGTGCTTCCACCATTGTTGGGGCAGGGTGGGGGTGGGATATAAATATCATTATTGTTTTCAAAAAAGCATGTATGCCAAGATCTATTTACAGACAGGGTGCTTACCAACTATAAGTTGCAGGGGTCAAATCTAAGCAAAAAAATGACTGCCTTATGAACAAATATAATAGTATGCCACACTTTACATACTTGTTATGGTCATTTTTACACAAGAATGACGTACCTGTGTTGAAGATTTCACACAATAATGATACATCCCTGCAGATGACTTTAAATTTTAATGCAAGAGATGGAGAGTGTTGGTAACCTTTCTACCTGGGGCTGCAGGTTCCACTGCCACACGCAGGATGGGTGCTGTATTAAAGTAAAGGCTGGTGAAGGCAGGGCAGGCCACAGTGGATGACACTGTTGCTGACTTCAGGATATGCTCCTCCAAACCTCCAATTCCTGCAACATATACCATATCAAATCTTCTGATCTTTTATTTGGATTTGTATCTGGACTCACATTATTTAGACATGTGATGTTTGAACTGACAGTCTTCTGCAATCTGTTTCACAGCTGAGAGAGAAGAGAACTTTGCAGTTTCAACATATCTGTGCCCTTAAATATCAACCGATCAAGGTCGTCAAAATTTGATGTGAATCAGTTAACCCTAGATGAGGTTTTAATCATTTAATTATAGGTATTCTTTTCAGCCTTTCGTGCTTTTTGAGGTACTAGTTGACGTAATTAACAATAATACTGTTTCAACTGAATCAGAAGACATTTTTAGTTAAATCAGTTTGAGGCTGATGAGGCTGGTGCCATGTTAACTTCTTAAACCACTCAGGCAGGTCTTTTTGTTCCTTGAGGTTTTGCAAGACTGGAGAATAGTTATCAGAAGACATTTTTTTTTAAAATACTTCACTCTAGTAAGTTTGCAACCTGCAATTTGTAGTATGGGTGTCATCTGACTAATTGATTATCACATGTGATTCTAAATGATTGACTGTAGCCTTTTTATAGTGTGTTTTGAATATCTACCAAAGTGGTGTGTATACAGTGCTATTTGACTGTTACATGGCTGGTGCCATGTGAAACTGCTGATGTCTTGGCACATTCTGTGTACACTATACAACCATGCACCATGTCATGTCACTTCATGCAAGGCCACATTCATAGGGTACCTGTGTGTTTAGCTGTAACCTTCCACCTGTGCTTTTGGCAGAATGACCAGGATCTTTTATGTACTACTGCAGTAATACAGCAGTGGAACTGGAAGTGATACTGAAAATTCACCCACTGCTCCATAACTGCCACCTTTCGATCACAAGCCTGGCACTCTAACCACTTAACTATTCTTGCTCCCTGTTTTACACCTGACATAAGATGTATGAGAGGAACTTTTTTCACCTTTAAAATGAAAAGATGAATGAATGTGCAATCAATAAGAACAAAATTGACATCCTTTTTATTATTACTACTGTGTAGGTGGGGGCTGGGGGGGGGGGGGGGGGGGGATATCTTCACATTTTCTGCTTTTTCAGGCCAGCCTGCATCTTCGTTTGTGGTTTTTGTATTTTACATCAGATCAAAATGATATCATAAGTGCTGCAAATTATCATTTATCGCATCAAAGAAACTTGCACAGTTAAAATGTTTGCCATGCCCAACATGTTGACCCCATAATAATTAAAGCATTTATAAAGCACAAAATCTTGTCTCTAGAGACTATTCTAAGTGCATATGTGTACACACACACACACACATGCACGCATACACACACCCACCCACACACAAACACACCCACACACATGAGCATAAATACTATACAAAGCTCAATTTACACAACTTAAAAATGGATAGCAAACAGACCTGAGACAGATGAAGACAGCAGCACAGAACAGAAAACATGGCAGGTCTATAGTTTTGTGAGAAGATATGTTGTGAGGTTACATACACTTAAATGAGTCCAGAGAGGGTTTCTGTTGGAGAAAAAGAGGAAGGTCATTCTGTAGATAGACCGAAGACAAAAAAAGGCATGGGAACCAGCAGTGGAGTCTGGTGCAGGGAATATGAAGGCTGAGAGTATCAGAAGCAGAGCAGAGAGTATGGGAAGGTGTGTAAAGTTAAAGACAGTTACAGAGATTACTGATTACTACATACACTTTTTTAATGTGAGTCAAAAACTCAAGGTGAAGGCAGTTTTGATCAGGAGACATTTGCTCAATAAAAACTAATTAAGGCAGTATCTACCAGAAGAAACACACTGACCAAGTACATTGCCTGCTGGTACTACCTCCAGCTGCTCCAGTTCTCTGCCCATGAACATGTAAAGTTCATTTACAGTGAAGCTTGTGATGTGATGTCCTTTCACCAGTTTATGCATGCTTTCAGGAAGATTCTTGGTGCTTTCATTCTGTGGACGGAATACTGAACATATTGCAATAGTAACATGGAGGTCGCAGAATATTCCAGAAATATTCTACATCACTTCATGAAATGAGTTACATCCTCATGCCCTCATCTTCACTATCAGACCGGCCTTGCATCTTCTGTTACTACAAACCCTGAAATGTTAAATGTCATTTTGCATGTTACGTCCTTTTAATAAATTGTGTTTTTTTTAGCCTTTTTATGCATTTAGACCTATAACCACCCCCCCACCCCCTCATTATTTCAAGTCAAGTAAGTACTTCTTTTTCCATTCAAAGGAAAATGTGGCTGCCACACATGAAATACAACAAAGAAATGAAATTTACCTGTATGAGATTCACAGTCTAAGAGTCTAAGATTCATGTACGCACATGTACTAATACCACAAATATTATTTAAATAAAATATATAAATTTCTTATGGAAATGTGCTGAAAAAGAAGAAGAAGAAAAAAACAGTATCATACACATATGATTCATATAATACACTAATAAACACAAATATAATTATCACTATTTTCACAGCCATATACACCCCCCCCCCCCCCCCCAAGGTGCACACACACACACTAGTAAAAGGTTGTACTGATAGTAACAAACAAAGGAGTTAAAAATGAAAGGTTTTTAATGCAAATAGGCAACTGCAAGTGCATGCAGTGCATGTCCCAGCAAAACAGCCTAAAAAATAAAAATAATTTTTTTTAAAGAGTTAAAAATACCTAAATTACTCCCACTATTATGCACTAAATGTCTCCATTCACCTGTGGCAAAATGTTCTACATCTGGTGTATTCATTGCAAAAGTGGTTATCCTTGGAGAAAGATAACAGCTTCAAAATGGTGACAACCAACTGGTGTGCATAAGGTAGAATATGGTTAAAAAGAAATCAAATGATGATACGCTGCACTGCCTTGTTAATATTGCTGTTCTTCTGAAAGTAGCCTGCCTGAGTGGAATCACTCTTAATGAGACTGCAGCCATGATGTCATAGTGAATAACACCACCATCGTACTTTGCCAGTCAGCTTCCTCACCTGAATGAGAGCAGTAGCTGGGTTGTGTTTAGGTCCTAGAACAAAAAGCTGCTGCCCACATCGTATTTCACCACTGAAAATGCGAGCAAATGCAATGAAGGTGTAGTCTCCTAGTGCTTCTTTTCCTGTAGCATCAGTGGCATGGAATCTGTCTACTTCAACCCCAAGACCACTCAATACTGCACACAAATAAGTGCACACACATCATCAAAAGTTAAAAAAGAAACAGCCATAAAAATGAACACGCACATGCTGTTGCTCTAACATACACCTTTTATTTTATATGAACATTTGTCGAGCACCTCATCTCAAGATGAGCCCCGAGCACTTTAAACGGCAACTGCATAGCACTGTTCTCTGCTTCTGAGCAGACCCACTGCCCTCCAGTTGTATGCGAATCTGAATCACACACACACACACACACACACACACACACACACACACACACACACACACACACTCATGTACGCACATATATGCACTCACAAACCCAACCTCAGGTAACACCTGACAACAACAACAACAAAATATTGAATTATACAGGCATGGACTCAGGTAAAGGTGTTTTTTACTGACTGGAAATAGAGGCACAGAGAGGCTATAATTAGTATAAACTCTATCAGTCTAATGAAAAGATCAAGGAGAAGGGCCCCAGTGGGTGTCCAGGGGCTTTGTGTAGATCCTATGGAAAGATCAAGACCCTGTGCTACACTAGGACAAATTTCAGAAAATCAAACACCCTGAGGCATTTTGAGGTAGAAGCTGTCTGAGAACGTTTTCTAAAGGAACTGGGTATGCTGAATCCATTTCTGGGGTCTGCCAAAGTCACAAATGCTTACTTTGTCTGGTATCCTAAGATATTCAATATGGCCAACAAAATCCTGTAACAAAATACTATCAATATCAGCACAGTCTTCTGATATTTGCTAGACTTTCACAACACTTTTCATGCCTTTTTGTTGTTTCATATCATTTTTTAAACATGTGAAGCTTTGTTTTAGACCTCTTTCAGATTTTGTTATACCCCATGTAAAAATGCTGGGGTGGGGTATACTGGAATCGCTGTGTCCTTGTGTCCATCTCTTTGTGTATCTATCAGGCTTTGTCCAGAAGGTATCCTCTGAACAGCTCAACCTTTTGTATCCAAACCTGATATGGTGGTGCATCGTCCAGAGATGGTGTCATGCACAAGAATCAGGATGCTATCTTCAAGGTCAAGGTCACAATAAGGGCTTCTATAATCACAATATGACTGTTTCAACTATATCAATGCTATGATATCTTCTGAACTGATTTTTTTTTTTTTTACCAAACTTAGTTTGTTGGGAGACCATCATAAGCCAAAACATACTTTGAGGTCACAGTAATGGTTCAAAATTCAATTTACTGTTAGTCCAGTTGGTACCTTCTGAACCGCTGAAACTTCAGTAACCGAACTTGGTACTGTGATACATCATCATGAACTGCAGTCACCCAATGTCTTATGGAATGTGCACTTTGCTGTGTTCAAGGTCAAGGTCAGATCAAAGGTTCAAAATATCATTGACTGTTTACCCGGATGATATGTTCTGAACGATATAACCTTTTGTAGCCAAACATAGTCTGGAAATGCATCATTATGAGCCAATGTCATGTAAAAAAGGCTTTGCTATCTTCAAGGTCAAGGTCACAGTGTGGGGTCATATTATCATTTTTACTGTGTCTTCATCACTGGTGATCCCTTTGCAACCAAACTTGGTTTGATGGGACACAATTATAAGCCTTGTGAAAAGACCATGGATCGCTTTGTTCAAAGTTCATAACAACGGTTCAACAAGTCACTGAATATTTGTCAATCCTATATTTTCTTTACTACTGATCTTTGCAACCAAAACAGGTGTGCTGATGTACTATTACTAATAACAAGACCTAGTGCAAAGTGGACAGATATGTAGACAGTAACAGTGATTTACAGTATCTTGGCACACAACCGGTGGTATTACACCATGCAAGGCGACAAACTGTGCTGACATCCAACTGTATTGAGGTTGTTTGGGTTTTGCTATCATGCCAATGTATGTGAGTGAAATACATCAGTGCCCTGAAGAGATCAAAGCTACAGTTAAGATGGAAACTTTGTGGTAAAATGTACGAAGAAGAAGTTCAACTAAGCAGACAAGATCAAAGTCAGAAATTGCTCAATGGCACAGGAAAGACAGACAGTGGTATTGTTTTACCACTGGGATGCATATAGGCTCAGCATGCAGCAGTGTTTGGAGATTTGGCTAATAGTTTTATCAGGTCTCTCCTGTAAGCCGGATGTGCTTTCAAGTACATCAACACTGACAGATATTATGAAACCTCAATCAAACATGGAACCAGGAAGAGATGAACAAAGGTTCCCAACCATTCAGAAGAATGATTGAAAGTCATCCCCCTGCCTGCCAAATGGGAAACCTGATACCATAATAAAATAAACAAAACTGATGTTATCTTGCCACTCATACTACAGATACCAGTTGACAAGATGATTTTAGCTGGTGGTGGTTTCAGCAGTGTCACTCAAACTGAGTCTCCAAACCCAGATACAGACACAAGCAATTTGGAGGCATCTCATGAGGAGGCAGATATGAAGGTGTTCCTCCAGTAAATAACCAAGCACCCAGCAATTCTGTTGTTTCACAAGAGTCGAAGACACAGATGCTGCTGTGTTACTGCAGGTACATTTTGACAAAATGAAATGTCCGAAAATCTGGATTAAAAGATAGCATGTCCCTACTCATACCACTCAGGACCATTCAGACATAGAAATGGATCAGCTTGAGAAATTGCGGGCTGGATTTCATGCCCACACTGGGTGTGATTCGACTTGGCAGGGAATCTTGCTGGAATGTTTTTCACTGGTATTAGGGCCTGCTGAAATCACCAAGAAATGATGACCTTCCTGAGATGCAGAACTCTTCATTTGCAAAATACAGTGTGCAGAGGTGAGACACTGTCAACATGGCCTGGTCAGTCATGAGTCACAGAGCCCATAATTTTTGCCAGAAAGTCTGCCCCTGACAAATGATGCACTCTCTTTTCACATCAAACAGGCCTACTGAGTACTGTCAGGCAGCAGTTTGGCAACAATGTCATCTGCAGCACCCACAACCCCCTCCACCTGAGACCATGGGATGGAGGCTTGAAGACAGTGTCTTTGTTTCAGTTCTTAAGTCTCGTCCTTCAGGTCCTGATGCATGTGCTGACCTCATCTTTTGTACTTGCACAAAGCAATGTACAAGAATTAGTTGCAAATGCAGAATGTCTTGTCTACCATGCACAGTAACATGCAAATTCCATGACAGTGGCAATATCTGTTACAACGGTTGAAGAATGATGAAATGCTTCATCCAATGACGCTATCTATTAAGTGGTTGCTAATGTCGTGTCACTCTGATGAGCACCAAATACTGACACTTCCTACATCTGTTAGGTTGCTAGTCATAGCATTCGGAGTAACATGATTATTGCATCAGTCTTGGTCAGCCCTTAATTATTTATTTTTTTAAAGAAGGCCACCCCGTCTCTCTCTCTCTGTGCTTCACTTCTGTCCATTTTTCATTTATGACCGCAGAAGTGCGTATAATTATTTTTCATGATAACAAGTAATTATCTTCAAAACATTGGTTTTTCCCTCCATAGTCAAACATTCAACCCTTCCCCACTTCTTTCCATAATGAGGGTCCCTGAAACAAAGACATGTCCATAATTATTTTGTTTCTAACAATTACTTTGAAAGGCATCTGTAGACTGAATTGGGCATGTGTATATTCATATAGTAGGTGGATGTGTGTGAAATGCTTTTTAGTGTTGATCTATGTATTTACAGTATTATTTTTGTGCTTTTCTGATTGTCATGAAAGTACTTGTGTTTTTCTGATTGTCATGTTGATATTAATATATATGCATTATTTTATAGGACTTGTGATTATTTCAGTGTGTGTGAAATGCTTTAATATCGATGTACGCATTTTCGGTACTTTGCTCATCCTGGCTTTTTGTTGTTGTTGTCATTTTGATATTGATGTATGCATTTATAGTACTTGTACCTTCTTGTTCTTGTTGGTGTTGGTTGTCAAGCGGATTTTGATGTTGATAATGTACAGCGCTGCGAGCTTGTAAATGTTTACGGGGTATAGCGCTATATAAGAGTTATTATTATTAAGATGTGTTGTTTCATTCTACTCTAATTTCAGACATAATTGATCATTCAAAATTTATGGATACAGATTTTGTTTACAAAGCTTTCATGTCTTGACATGGCCTTGTTGCTATTGTTGTTGTTGCTGCTGTTGTTCTTTGTTTGCTTGTTTTTTCCTTTTGTCAGATCAACAATGCCAAGCAGTGGTCATTCGCCCTGATCATCATGGAGGTCTAGGCAAGCAAAGCCTTAAAAAAAAAAATGCAATCTGAACATTTTTCATGTCTATGCAGGCTTTACAATGCAATCTGTTTCAGCAAAAGTTAAATTCATTGACTATGGTTGAGTGACTGTGCAACTGTGCACAACAAAGTGATTATACAAGTATTTCAGTAATCACTCATTTCAACAACAGTACGGATACCCAAGTAGTTTTGCATCAGTGGGTCAGTTTTGGGACTGGTGGTTGTGTTGAAGAAGTCTAGGTATAGCATACTGACACTGCATCTGTGCATCAATTACCCAGGAGCCTGATACTCCCACTATGGATTATATAATACTCCCTGGGCACTGGGTATGACCGTAATACTTGTTGATAAGCTGGTACATGCTTCTCTGATGTATCAAATAATATATGGGCTGACCCATAGTTGGGTGACAATAGGTACAGTATTTGTCAGTGTTGTGCAAATGCATGCTGCACTCTGGATTATTATTATTAACTGTAAACCTTCATAAAAATTGCTTTTTTTTAATCTTCAAAAAGCAACACCTGAGACACAAGAGAGCAATCCTACAACTTTTTGTGTGCTACTCCAGCTCATGATAATGTCATTTATGATGTGCCTCAGGGCTCAGTACTGGGGCCCCATTCTCTTTGTCCTGTATACTACATCTCTACCTGATATCATAGCTAACCACTCTGTAAATCATCAGCTTTTTGCAGACGACACAGCTCCAG
Organism: Alviniconcha strummeri; assembly: GCA_963584105.1. Classification (NCBI taxonomy): domain Eukaryota; kingdom Metazoa; phylum Mollusca; class Gastropoda; family Provannidae; genus Alviniconcha; species Alviniconcha strummeri. Next base: position 11,211,254 of record OY757550.1, read on the forward strand.
AAATCTGCTATCTGCTGCAAGACTCACTCTCTTGGCACCCCGCCACCACCATTAAACACCTCTCCTGGAAAAACTACACTGGCTCCCCATTTCAGAACATATTAAATATAAAGTTACTTGTTATGAATGGCTCTGGTCCTGCTTACCTCTCTGAACTGCTACATGTCTACACTCCATCTTGTATGCTATGCTCTTCTTCTGACACCTGCATACTGAAAATCCAGCAATACAAATGCAAGATTCATGGCTTTTGCACTTTCTCTTCCTTTGGACTGCACATTTAGAATTCACTCCCACAAGGCTTTAGACACTGCTCAACCCTGTTATCTTCTAAAGCCAAACTAAAAACCTTCCTCTTCTCACAGTATTTCCACCCAAACTAATATCAATACCCAGTTTCTGCTTCAGTCAGTGTGTATGTGTGCATGTGTGTGTGTGTGTATGTGTGTGTGTGTGCGCACACGTGAGTGTGTGTGTGTGCATATATCAGTGTCATACATGTGTAGTAGTATGATAGCAAGTGCCTGTGGTTTGAGTGAATGGTCAGCGGATGGAATGAATGTGATTGTGTTGCAACACAGGTTGAAAACTGAACTGTTCTCAGTTGCTATGAAGCATATATATACTACAATAGGAGTGTGTGTGTAAAAGACCAGAGAGAGAGAAGACAGGAATAAAGAGTGTCCGTTTGGAAGACTGCTTTCGACTTCAGTTTGACTGGCTTGAATGGGTTGAAAGGACACAAACAACAAGCAACCAACAATTTGCAAACCAACAACATTATACATGTCTGAATTCATTCTGGTGTGTGTGTGTGTGTGTGTGTGTGTGTGTGTGTGTGTGTGTGTGTGTGTGTGTGTGTTTCCATATAATACTTTGTGTAAACTGTTTCGGTAGGACTGTGCTCTATGTGTGTATACAATATTGCATTTAGGTTAATATGTATCATGTGAGCACTCAGGACACTGATGTAAGTAAGTAACTTGGTGTTTTACGCCCAGTCAACCACCAAGTTACTTACTTACGTCAGAGCCCTGAGTGCTCACATGAGGGCACTGATGAGTGCATGATAAGTGTACATTATTACTATAAAAAGCCATAGGGGCAGGATATTTGATTGCTTGATGATGAAGATGTTCATGAACGTCTGCAATAATCAATTATCAAGTGTAGCACATTTGGACAGTAAAAACATATACTGTTTCCGTCAGTCCATACATTATTCAATATTTGAGTCCATTGTTACGTCTGACTCTGCAGGTTAATCGATATATTACTTGATATTTGATTTTGATACCTATGTCAAACTACATCTGACTGCAGGTCTGCCCATGTTTGATTATTTGATACCTATGTCCATTGTTAGTTCAACACTGCAAGTCTGCCTGTATTTGATATTTGATACCTATGTCCACTGTTATGTCCGACTCTGCAGGTCCACACATATTTGATACCCATGTCCATTGACATTGTTACATGTGACTCTGCAGGTCTGCCCATATATTAATAATATTTATTTTTATTTTTTATAAAGCCCCATTTTTTTACCCTGAGTTAGACTCACTGCTCTGTACATTCAAATTGACAAAAAACACGTTTACATACATTTCAATGAACAGAAGTTGAGCCAAAGCATTCACTATAAACATGATCACCTTGCAAAGAACTATTTACACACATACACACCCACATTACACACAATGAAACACACACACACACACCAACTGGTCTCCCAATAATATTTGATACCCATGTCCATTGTTATGCATGACCTGCAGGTCAGCCTAGACACATTTGATACCATGTCCATTGTTATACCTGACTCTGCAGGTCAACCCCTACATAAGTCACTATTTGATACCCATGTCCACTGTTATGTCAGACTCTGCAGATCAGCTCACATGTTATTCAATATTTTACATCTGACACTTGGGGCTGTGGGTAGATCAGTGCTCCTGATAGAAATTTGTAACTGAGGGTCACAATGACCCCCTGTCAAAAAATGTAAGGGTCAAACAGCTTAAACTGGGGGTCACAACAACACTGAAGTAGCCTATATGACTATTAAGAAACAACCACAAAATTAATGCTCCATCATTACTATATTTACATTTACAGTCATTTAGTACATGATACATAAAACGCTTTTTTTCTAGTCCTTTCAATCTGAGTCACTTTAGAAGTGTTCATTCTTTCAACTGCATAACAGAAGAAAAAAATCTGGCAAAGGTGGGAGACCACCCCCTACCCCCCTTTTAATTTTATTTTTTAAACCATAGATTTGGCTGACTCTGGGTCACAAAATGGCCCCGCCCGGATCTCTGATTCTCACAGTACTACAGTGATTTTTGCTTCCATCAGGATGCCAAATAATCAATTGTAAATTTTGTTGTTGTTGTGACAATTACTTCTTTATTTTGCTTCCTACACTGACTGTTTTTTTTATCGGAACAGCCATGTTTCATTCAAGCTTGGTTGTTCCAATGGAATACAGCACATCAGTGAAGTAAACAAGTACAAATTATCTCAAAAATGGTAATTATAATAAATCATTTGGCTGCCAGGGCGAAGAGTGGATCACTATGGAATTGCAAGATTCATTTTACAACTGAGCAGTAGTAAAAAATGAGGGAGGCTGTGTTCACCTTTGCCAAAATTCTGTCGCATTTACACTACCTGCTACAGTTGTACCAGATGAACATACACTAGTGATTACAGTTGCCACTGGGATCTTTTTCAGCTGCTTTAATATTTCTCTCCCCCTCAATGATATTTTCATCAGACTTTGCTGCCGAGCACTTCTTCGCATGTGGGTTCTTCTTCACTGCTGGTCCTAGTTTGGGGGAATCAGAGGTCAAAACTGAAATAGCTTGCAGCTTATCCCAATTAGGCTTGTTGTGTTCCACATACATCCTATTTTAAGGCACAATTAAAAGAAAAGCAGTTAGGACCCTGACTGCAAGTTAGGGTGGCTTCAAACATGTCCAAGTGGAGAGCATAACACATGTTTCGGTGTGACATAAAAGTATCATTATATAATATTTAGACCAAGGAACCTTATTTCATAGAAAGGTTTTGAATAACAATCATTAGGAGTAACTAAGTGCAATATTTAAGAGGGTTGAGAACAGCCTACCCACAAAATTGTGACACTGAAACATACGTGACATGGAAAGAAAAGTTTTTCCTTCAAGATCAAACAAACACCATGGATCATTTTTAATCTTGTTAGCATTTGATGTTGTGGACATATTCCTAAGTATTACTTCCTCAACTTCGGACGTTCTTTGAACTGTAACGCATGTTTCACGTGACATGTAACATATGTTTCACGTGACATTCAACAATCACTCAGGTTGGAAACTGTCAAAAGCATGCAGAAAATGTATTTTTTCAGAGTATTTGTACACATTGCATGTATGTAAGCATTTGTTTTGAGTTTGACAACTGTTTTTTGTTTGTTTTTGTTTTTGATAAGTTTTGCTTATGTAAAAAAAAAAAAAGAGAAAAAACTGATGAGTAGTATTAGTAATGTTTACATGAATTGACTGAAACTTAACATGAAAATTTAATCAGTCATCTGTTCTCATGCAAAACAATGACAACTTCAAGCAACTTTTATTCTGTAAAAAACCCAGCTGCATTTGACACCAGACTGTAGTGGCTTAGTTTTGTAAGCTGATCAGCATGCATCCAAGGGATGTCATCAGTTGCAGGGAACGAGAAGCTGCTCTGATTTTCACGCAGGAACTTTATCCGCACTTCTCCAGATGAAGCCTTGTAGTCTAGAACCTAGATTTAACACAGCCAACAAGTGAAATCACAGCACAAGTTGCAGTCCACAACACATCACTTTCAGAGTCAGCCATCAAGTTGGAGGAAACGGAAAAACAAGATGTAGTAAACTAGTACATATATAGTATGCTGCCTCAGACCCCTGTCTTTTTCATGAATGCTAATGCACCCCCCACCCCACCCCTGGAATCAAACAAAAACAAAACAAAAAACATGAACAAGAAAAAACAAAAAACAAAACAAGTATAGTTCTACTCAGTATACTGATATTATTAATATTATGTTGAAGTCTTTCCAGCTTAAATTAGTAATGTTTTACTAAAAAATGAACAAAACAAAAACAAAAAAACTCTGCAAGCACACAATGTCACTACCAAAACAGGACAGAAGAAATAACAGTAAAAATTCCAAACAAAAGCTCAGCAAGCACACCACATCACGTTAAGTTCTATCATTTCTAGTCCAATAGAAGATGGCAAATTTAAATCAAAAGAATCTCAAATTTACATCATCATTAATACTATAGCACAATCTCAGTTTCACACAGAAATCAAAACAAAGCAGGGAAGATTTCTTTAACGCATGTTCTGCAACACAATGATAATGTTTACATGTACAACGCACGTTTTGTGTGACAGAATCAACTTCTGTCCAGTTCCATGTCACCAGAAACGAATGTTATGTTTTGACCAATTCCCCTCCCCTTGTTCATGGACTGAGAAATAATTTGAAATGACTGCAACCATTACTAAACATGTTTGTTTTTGATCCTACGTATGCCTACTTTTTGGTAATTGTGGATCCTAACCATGAAATAATGATTCAGCAAGAAACGCATGTTTCATGTGATGAAATGGAGATGAGCCTGCAAGAGAGTGCATGAAACACATTGAATGCTGTATTTATAAATAAAGAGTGCTACTGTATAAGATACTAGTCTGAAATGATCAAGTAACTATAACTGCTTGGAATTTCACCTACCTGCGTCATTGGTACCCTCCAAATTGGGCGAAACTGTGTGCTAGCAGACAACGATGACAGTCAGTCAATGCATGTTTCTCCTTCGTCAGAGTGTGACGCGCAGTGGTAAAAGCGCCCAATCACAAATTCTGTGCTTATCACGTGACATGACGTCATCAATGTGTGTGTACATGGTATGTTTGAAAATCGCGGTTAGAAGATTTTTTCCCTTTGTTGGATTTGTTTTGCAAATTTTTGTTGTTGCCATAACGGATGTTTCACCCGTGATGCAAAATTTTCATTGCACTTTTAATGCATTTTAGGAAATAATATGGCAACTTTGGTGTTCAGATCTCGGCATCAACAGTGCTTTGTTATTTATAACAGCAGTGTTTTCCCCGGTTTGCATAGTTGATCTTGTGCAAGTTGGAAGTGAACACGTGTTTCATGATGTGATGGGTCATGAAACGTACGTGCATTATGCTCACTTTCAACCATCATTGTTGTACACAAACATGCTCAGCAGTCCTGAAATTAGCTTTCTGGTGCTTTTGCATGTTGCAACTTTGCAAACAAATTAGATATGTCTGAATATTTTCATCTGGTATGAAGTAGCTTCCAACACAAGCAGTAGGGTATTGCCATTCCTGTTTTTGGATGCCATTTTTGCATGACATGGGGATATATTTTGCTAATAAAAAATAAACGAAACATTTTTTCCCACCCCATTGCTCCCATTGCTTCTTGGGTGTATAACAAGGGGAATTTTCTCCATTTGGTGTGAAAAAAGGAACTGATTTACGACAAAACTGTTGCAATGCGAGTGACTACCAATTAGGACCAGCACTGAAGAAGTACCCATGTGTAAGCCAGGTAAAAGCAACATGTTTTCAGGTGAAGTGAAAATAAAGGCGTAGAAAGGAAGTGACAGCTTACAAAGGAAGTGAATTTCCAACCAATCAGCTTTGAAATACAACTGCCGGAAATGACATCTAAACCAATCAGCATCATGGACAGGAATATGGTTAGGCAAGCAGAGTTTTGCCTTCCGAACCTTATCAATCTGGTTTTGTGCTGCACTAAATGACCATCAACTATCTTGATTGCTTTGAAAATACGTGTGTGTAAAGATGATGCATGGATCTCTAATCTGTGTGTCAAAATTCAAATCTGTGCATAACAGACCCACAGTTGTGAGTTACTGGGAGCACTGGTAAATCATATATTATCATCATTTTCTGAAAATATGTACAAGAAAATACCTTTTTTATGGACAGGAACTTGCACTTCAGATCCTGTTGAACCACATAGATCCTAGTCTGAATTTCAACCACAAGCATGGTTTCCCATGGCTGTTGGAGTACTCTACATATTGAAAATCTTCACCATTATCTTCAGCCATAATGCCCATTTTGTGGAGCACCTTCAGGGATGTGAGAGGGAAAAAACTGAAAAGCTTACTGGGGGTGGGTTTGGGAGGGTGTCTGCAGGGTATCAAGATCAATGGGTATTAATACTGCAAGTGTCAGGGGGTGCAACCCCCTGAAGCCCCCCCCCCCCATTCCTTTTTACATTTTGAATATAAAAACTCTCCTTTTGGGGCATTTCCTTCCCAGCTGATCTGCATATAGGTCACATTTCTTAGTCTGCACATGGTCAAAAACTGCTGAACAGCCTTGGTTGCCGCAGTTGGTGTCACCACACCACTGACAAAGAACTTTGCCAGCCACATCCACTTTTCAGATGAAATCATCTTGTCACAACATTCATAGCCATTTTTGAACAAACGCATGTTGACACTGACCCAGAGCCTCCACTAGACCAGCATATACCGTTTTTTACCAGTACATGTTTCCTGAGTACTGGTAAAGTTGCCGGTCCCATGAACAAGCTGAAACTGATCGTTTTGTCTGAATTGCTGGCGATCATGTTTTGTACCCTGGGTCCAGAAGCAAGTGGAAGCTTTGGCTAAACAAGATCACTTCCAGCGTTATCAGCAAGCAAAACAATAAACACCCACTATCACACCAGATGCCATGCACATCACATGCTAGAAGTGAAAATTTTCACTGCCAGCACCTCCCCCCCCTCAAACGGACAGGTCCTAAAGTATGAGTGCTGACTGCAAAATAACGGACCATTCCTTGCTCTTCTGTTTGGATAAATCTGCTGTGCTGTATGGTTTTTCCTGCTCCGCTCTCATTCTAGATCTAACTGCATCAATTGAGTCATTTTTTCTCTCGCCCAACGCTGACAGAATTGTATCATCATCTGCTTCAAACAAAAAAACCCCCACTGAAACGGCTGAGAAAACCATTAACTAACCAGCTATTACTAAGAGACATTGATCTCTATTGTTGGGCAGGGGACCAAAACCTGGGCTCATTATAATATTAGGCCTAGGTAACGTCAAGTAACTGTACCAGCTGACTGAAGATTGGTACCAGAATATCTTTTTATTGCTGGTACCATGTACCGATAGTCCTGGACCTCAAAGTCAAACAGAGGTTTGGCAAACTGAAGGTGACCTGGAAAAAGGCGGTGAACAGGAAGGCGGCAACACAACCTTACGCATATTCTCATTGGTTGATAGTCAAACGGTTGGCCAATCACAACAGTTACAAATGCAATTTAGTCCTTTAACCAAAGGGATTGAACTGAGACTCAATTTGTTCTGTCATGCAGTGGAACTCATAGTCATATTTGTTGGAAAACATGCACACACAAACAAAAATGCTCTTGCTTGCTAATTCTTTTTATACAAAAAGGCAAACTGAAAATACGCATTTAAGCGCATCTACATAGGTCTCACATCTCTGCACCTTTAGGCAGTGGCTCATAATATATATTACTATATCAAAAAATGTACTCCTTACTGTTACTAAAACAAGTGTACAATATACCACTCTAATTTACATGTTGAAATCTCAGAGGTGCTAATGCTCTGATGGCACTAACTTAAAACATAAATTTACAATGAAATAGCATCATTCTGAGATTTGGACAACACTCTCTCCCTGGACACAATCTGCATGCCCGGTCTACAGTATCATATAGTGTGGTTAGCTCTACATAATGCTTCTAGTCTTGAATAACAGCAGCCAAAACAAGAAAGGAAAAAATAATTGTGGTAAAGTAAATGCCTTTAAACTACATCTGCTTTTATTTCTGGAAATCATCTATTATACAAATCCCACTTTCCAACTTTAATTAAAACAATGGATCACATTTTTCCTGCTGTACCTCTATGGTAATGTTTTCTCTGCTTTAGTGAGCCAGCAGCAAACACTCTACCCATGTTTCCAATCAGCACTGTTTCATATAGCTATCAAGTTTACTTGCTTTTCAGTGCTCTTAAATTTAATAAAGTGAACGACTCTCTAAAATGGGCAAAGAAAGCAGCACTAAAAGCTGATTGCTGAGCAGTGCAAACTGAGGTAAATCTGCATTTGGGCACCAGCAGGCTACAGCATGAAATAAATCTACCAGGCATTTAAAGGGTTATGAGTGTTCATGAATTTCTTCAAAACTGTGGAGTGCCATATGTCTCACAGTAAAAGTCATTCTGTTACTGGTAGGTCAAATGACAGCAGAGATGTTTTCGATTATTGGAGAGTGTTACAGTGTACCTTCTGTTGTATTTCCAGTTTGTTCACAAGCTACATGTGCAATGTTCTCAGCATAGCGTTGTCGTGCTGCTTGTGCCCTTTCTTGAAGTTCTCCTCCTGTCAGTGGTCTGGAGTAAAACAGAATGAAGAACAAATAACAAGAAGATTAGAAGGGCAAAGTCTCAATTCCAAAGACACACTTTGCTTCAGTGTTATGCATAGAATACTGAATATCAGACACCCTGACACAATAAATGCTCCCTGCTAATCTGGAAATAATAATAATAAAGGGGATGTCAATAGCACCCATCTATCACACAAGGTAGGACACACACACACACACACACACACACACACACACACACACACACACACACACATGTTGTATAGGGGGTGGGGGGCACAGCTGTGAAAAGACAATTTAGAAATAGCTATTGTACAGGTGTGTCTTGAGGGCAGCCTAGAAAGATAAGGACTCATAAAGGCAGAATGTTTGAGGAAAATGGTTCCAAACAGCATAAGAAAATGATCTTTCACCTAATGTTTTTGTGTTTTTATGAGGAGTGACAAAGGTTAATATGATTCATTTGTACCATTGTAATTTGTATGGTGTACATACTCCTCAAGAGTTGCATTGTGATGCAGGAATTGCAGATTTGGCTTACTAGTGGTTCCAGCTATATCTCATAGATAAACTGTTTTGTCAAAGTGAATGTTACATCTTCAGACATTAATCCATCTTCCATGTGGTATACTGCAAGGGTCAGCACTTTTTTCTTCCCCCCCCCCCCCCCCTTCTATACAACTCAGTTACACAAAACTATTAGAAAGTACAAGGTAGGTTGTTAGTTGTTCCTGGATGAATCTGGATGGTATAATAGCTTGCATCCTTAAATTATCAATGGAATTAACTCTTATTTGTACATAAGAAAAAAAGAAAGAAAAAAAAAGGGAAACGAAAAACCCACGAATTGAGTATAAAAAGTATTGTAAGTAAGTATCTTGGTTGTTGTTTTTATGCTAGTCAACTAGGACAGCTATATGAGGGTGGAACCTGTAGAGGAAAGACAGATAAGATGACAACAGTTATGCCCATTCCCCCTCTTCCACTCTATTCAATTCTAGGGGGGAGTGAGGGAGGGGTATAAAAAAAAGAAGTGACACATCTAATAAGAAAAACAAAGAATCATCCTCCAAGGTGAAGAAGTTAGCATTTTGGAATGCAGATTGTAAAAGGCCATCAGTTTGAATCCCTCCAGTCATGGACAATTTTAGACACACTTGACTGCTAGAATGGAGAATAAGGGTAAAATGTAAAACCACACAAATGGTTAAGAATGAATGCCATGGCAAAACAATACATACACATACATTTGGGGCAGTTACTGCTTTTCAAACATTTTACTTTACATGACAAAGTTTGCTGCTCTGCATAGTAAAATATCCACTAGATACTGTAATTCACTGCTATTGTCAGTATACTATATCCCACTTCGTTTGCACTAGGTCTGGTTGTACACTCACATGCCTAATTTGGTTGCAAAGATATCAGTGGTACAAAACATGCTTAACTGACATTCAATCAGGGTTTGAACTATCATTGTGACAGCAAGCCAATCTTTTCATAAGACACTCCAGCTTATGCTGATGCATCATCAAACTATATTTGGCTGCAAAAGAATCAGCAGCTCTGAAAATATAGTACAAATAATCATATTTTGATAGCATGACTTTTATGAGCCATCACTGTGACCTTGACATAGACAGTTCAGAAAATATGATCCAGACAATCAATAAAGTTTTGAACCTTTGCTGTGACCTTGAACTTGAACACAGTGAAGTAATCTTTTCACCAGACAGTCAGCCTTATGATGATGTACCATCAAAGTTTGGAAGCAAAAGGATTAGCAGTTCAGAAGATATCATAGAAACAGTTATATTTAGATTCTGAGCCCTGTGACCTGACCTTAAGGACAGCAACCCAACTGTTTGCAGGACACCCCAGCTTATGATGTTGTACTACCATACCAAGTTTGGGTAAAAAAAGGTTCAGCAGTTCAGAAGAGATCCAAATAAACATTAATTGAAATTTTGAATGTCTGCTGTGTCCATGACCTTGAAAACAGCAACCCAATATTTTCACTAGACATTCTGGTTTATGGTTATCTACCACAACACTAAGAATGGTTGCAAAAGAATCATTAATTCAAAATATATAACAGAAACATTATGATAATTGTATACAAGCCCTCATTGTGACCTTGACCTTGAAGATAATAACCCATTAACAAACAATTAATGAAAACTGTATAACTCTCTTGCTTATAATGTACCACCATACCAAGCTTAGTTACAAAAGGCTGAGCAGTTTAGATGTGATCTAGACAAACTGAAAGTTTGAATGTTTGCTGTGACCGTGACTTTGAACACAGCAATCTGATATTTTCACTGGACACTTTGGTTTTATGATGATCTACCATCAAACTAAGTCTGGTTGCAAAAGAATTATTAATAGATGAAACAGTCATATTTTGATTATATAAAATTATAAGCCCTGTGAATTTGACCTTGAAAATAACAACCATTTTTTTCCTTCTTGAAGCTCTGCCCCACAATACCCAGTTTGGTTACAAAAGGTTTAGTGGTTCAAAAGATATCCTCTGGACAAAGCCAGACAGATGGACCTGGTGATTCCAAGGGAAATTACATTATATCATAGTTCAGGAGCTGTGTGAGAGTTGAGGTGGCTGTCCTGGGCTGTCCGTCCTAACAAGCCTTCTGGTTTCTGTGGACATAAAGCTATACTGAACCATGCTTCGGCATTGGCCTCAGCTTGTCCCTAATATGTCAACTGACATCTGAGGACATTAAGCAATACTACCTACCTACCTACCTATAGAAATTACTGACCTGTTACTTTTTATTGCATGGCCTTTGCAAGGTATTAAGTATGTAGGAATGTTCACTACTTGCCATTTTTGCAAGATCTACAAATGCATATAGATAAGTCATTTTTCTTTTTCATAGTATTCATGAAAAATAACTGTTTTTCTATTGCTTTGAAACGGGTAACGTTTTCTTTTTCTTTTTTCTCTCCTGAAAATGTGTGCATTCTTCTGCTTTGCCCTATTACAAGCATTCATTCTTAACCCTTTGTTTTGCCTCTTATCAGTCATGTAATAATAATACTATTAATAGATTAATTTACAGTGCCCCATCTAATAAGAGCCCAGGGGTCTTACAAAAGACCTATAGATGTACACATTCATCACATTCAAAAGCACACACACATACCTGCGCATAAATTATTTGCTTGTATGTGCACATACCCCAAAATGCACAGGAAAGCACACAGACAAACCCACACATACTACAAATACATGCATTACTAGTTATAGGTTACTAAAAAAGAGGAGAGGGGGAAATAAAATTAAAAAAAATAAGTGTACAGAAGAGAAAAGGAAGACTTTTAGTTTTTACTTAAAAGTAGAGAGCGAAGACAACTGCCTGACTGTGAGAGGGAAGAAAACTGAAAAGCGGGTCGGGGGGGGGGGGGGGGGGGGGGTTGCTGATTTAAAAAAAAAATAAAAAAAATCTGAATATAAAACTCTCCTTTTGGGGCATTTCCTTTCCAGCTGATCTGCATACAGGTCACAGTTCCAAATACTTAAATAAGGATATATATATACATATCTGATGAATGATACTTGACTTTCTGGCCATTCCTCATGAAAATTGTTCCACTACAATCTCTACAAATGGTACTGTATACCATGAAATATTTACAAGTATACTACAAAGAGTCCACAGAAACGCAACATTTGCTATCAAAAGCACCTGTTTACCAAGTTCTTTTAAACTTTCTAAAAAAAGTCATTCATTCTCCCTCAAAGACACCTTGTAAGCCTCTTTGCTCAGTGGCAGCTTTTCTGGAATGTCCAGTCGTTGCCTCTTTGCTGCCACCTCTTCTGTTTGCTCCTTGACCACTTCTAGCTGTTGCTTACATGCACCAGCCATATTCCTCACTAGTGAAGTGTCTATCCTGTCATGGAGAATGTCCTCCTTCCTCAGGAAGCTGACAGCTGTTGCCTTCCTGGCTCTAAGTCCATATTTTACTGTTTGAATTGCAGAGTACGTTTCAATGTCTGTGCAACAAGTCTTGCTGTCAATAATGTCTCCCATGGCACTGAAACTTCCCTCAACCTGTGGGCCATAGAAGATGAAGATTAGGGGTAAGATTGCAGCACACATTCTTGGGTAGCTGCCCGTTCTGTCCACCTCTGACCAGTAATGATCAAGTTGCACCACCTTCCCATTGCTATCAGTTGTTGCTGGCAATTTGTTGTCCACCTGGTAGTTTGAGGTCTCTTTCTCATAACTGTGCTGGTCGTCTGTAGCGAGAGTCACACCAACAGCTTTTGGTAGCCTCTTCAATCTTGTCAAAAAGACTGAAACAGTGAATGTCCATGAGCAAGTGGGTCTATTGCTGACATGACTTTGAGGAGTTCATTGTTGAGTGGCAGCATGGCCTGGAGATGTTTTCCACAGGTGATGTAAGCCCTAGAAGCTAGTTTCAGGAACTGTGCCTTTGGCATCTTGTCCTTTCTAGGGAGTGCTGAACCAACAAATATTAAGACTTTCATTAGATTTGCATCAAGATTCAATATGGTGAGATCTCTGGCACTGGCTGATGAGAGCTTTTCTGGCTTGATGAACAAAGCTAGGAAGTTCTTGTGAGCTGCATCTGTTCATCATGTAGTTTGTATATCACTGGCTTCTTCGGTTCATTTATTGAAAGGACATCTCCCTTGTATTAGGAATACAGAAGATCCAAGTATCTGACTCTGAGGCTGACTGAAGAGAACGAAAGAGGGAGTCGAGATGAAGCAAATCAGGGAAGTTATGGTGGAGTACCAGAGACAATGTGGAAGCAGGTGAGAGCTATTTTGTATTGTCTGGCTGCTGACTGGTAGCCAATGGAGATAAAAGAGTGAAGGAGTGATACGGACAGATCTGGAGCTTTGCTGATGAGGTGAGCTGAGCAGCTGATCATCCCTCTCTGGATTTTATCAAGGACAACTTAGCCAGCAAAGTTAGCATTACAATAATCTAGCTTATGAGAACAAGAGAGGAAAAAGAGTTTTGATGGCTTCAAAAGAAAGATACTATCAGATCAAACTGATCTGCCTGACTTCCTGGTAGGCCAGTTGATAGAGTTTGTCCGTCTGTTCTTTCAGGGTGAGCTGGGTGTCCAAAATGACACCAAGATAACCACAATTACAATATACTTTATTCATCCCAGTGGGAAATTAAAGCTGTCTTTGATCTTATACCTTAATGTACAATGGAGAATTGAATTGCACATATTTCAATAATTCAAAGTCAGCAAACGCACTTAGACACATACTCTTAGACACCTCCTGTCTCTCAATCTGCGTACGCTAAAGCATTGATCTCATGCTAATACCTAGCAAACCTAAAATTACCAGGAAACAATGTTATCTATGGCAAACCAAAACATAAAAACTCTCAAATAAAATCATTGCGTACACACATCCCCCACACTCCCCTGGAAAGTTATCATCCTCAGTAGACATCCTGACGCTTGCACACACATGGTTAATACTGTTACAATTGTCATTAAAAACTGACAGCACCAAGTACATAATTTATACACTGTACTAGAAAATGGGATGTGACTAAACAGTTGCTCAGTTCAAGTTGCTCAACTCTGCAGCTGCTGCCATTCCCAAGTATTATTATTGATAGCTTTTATATAGCACTATTCTCCGCTCTCGAGAAGATTCACTGCACTCACATGTGGTTCTACATGAGTGAATAGTTTTTTTATAGTGCACTTAAAAATATAAAAATAAAAGAATATCCACCGAAGTGGTGTACTTTCAGCACTGGCATGGCTGGCGCCACAAGAACTGCTGCCATTTTAGTGCGTTCTGTGTACACCATACAACCATGCACTGTGTCACTTCATGCAAAGCCACATATGTAAGGTGTATGCGTGTTTAGCTGTAACCTGCCACTTGTGCTTTTGGCAGAATGACCAGGGTCTTTTATGTGCTCCTGCAGTAACACGGGGGTGGAACAGATACCGAAATAAGAGTCAGCACAGAAAGTTGACCCTGGAGAAGAAAATTCTCCTGCTGCTCCAGCAGGGATTTGAACCCGCGACCTTTCAATCATGAGTCCACTGCTCTAACCACTGAGCTATCCCCACTCCCCAACCATGGGAACTGGAATAAATAGTGTGCATCCCAGGTATGGTTAAGACCAGCATAATATACATACATGATATTCCAAGAGTAAACATAGTCCATGACCCTGGCAAACAATCTCTAACCAAACAGACCTCCAATAAGCATTACCACTTATCATCCCCATTTTTTTATATTTTTTTTTAAAGTTGATCATGAAAAAAGTATGCCTGAGGCTGTACTCACTTTGCTCTGTTTTTAGGCAGTTGGTTGCGCTTCACTGGAAACATCTTGGAAACATACACAATCACAGGAGCACCGTCCGATGTTGAGCAAGACAAAAAGTCTGTGGAAAAATTGTAACACATCAAATTCTTGCTAAATTTAGAAACAAAAAATACAAAACCTTAGACACTGCTCAACCATGTCATCTTTTAAAGCCAAACAGAAAATCTTCCTCTTCTCACAGTATTTCTACTCCAACTAGAATCCTGATGAGTGCATGATAAATGTACATTATTATTATTATACCCAGTTTCTGCTACTGTCATTGTGTGTGTGTGTGTGTGTGTGTGTGTGTGTGTGTGTGTGTGTGTGTGTGTGTGTGTGTGTGTGTGTGTGTGTGTGTGTGTGCATACGTGCCTGCGTGTGTTTGTTTTTACTATATAATACTTTATGTAAATTATTTTAGTAGGACTGTTCTATGTGTGTCTAGAATACTGTATTTAGGTTAATATGTATCATGTGAGCTCATGGCATTGATACATTCATAATAAATGTACATTATTATTATTAATACCTTGTCATATCAGTGAAAAAATGATGGAGGAAGGTTATTATTTTAAGCAATGTTCAAAGTAATTTTTAAGAGTATGGTTGTTAGTATATGAAAACCATCCCTGACAGACATACTACCCAGCCTACTCATTAATTCCTGTAGACTAAGGAGGCACACAAAGCGGAGGTGCTTGACCATCTTCCTTGAAAGGATGAGCAAGGGCCATCAGATGAACATTGGAACTCTTTCAAAAGCAGTTTGCTCTTTGTGTGAGTGTGTGAGTGTGTGTGTGTGTGTGTGTGTGTGTGTGTGTGTGTGTGTGTGTGTGTGTGTGTGCAGTTGTTGCTGGGGTTTTATACACAGCTAACAAGTCTATGATCAAACCTTCAGAAACTGAAAGTACATTTTGTAGACAGCCTAAAGCCAAAATTACTTTTGTACCTGACATGTCACCAGCACCAGTGCAATAAATGATACCTACTTTTCCTGGTACTGGTAAAAGTGAGGCTGATGAAGTAATTGTGAAATCTATAATTTCTGCATAACATGTGAAATACATGTAAGATGCAGTTGATGAGTTGGTTAAAGTGAAAAATGACCAGACCATGGTGCAGTCTCTAGGAGTAAATTACATGGGATGAATAGTATTGATGACAAAAGAAAAAAAGCAACAACAACAACAAAAAAGCACCCAACTGTTTGCTTTAGAGGCTGTGTGAATAGCACCACACACTGGAGGTGCTTCCTTTGCAGTAAACAAGAGTGTCATGACAGGATAACAAAAACAATAAGAATTTATTCATCCAAGTGGGATATCAGAACAGTGAATGTCAGAATGTGTGGGTGTTAAGCTATGCAATGAAAAACAACCCATTCATAGTCTATATCCATCATGCATCATTGCATATCACTGGCAGTAACAGTTCAATCAGATGTCACAATGATGTCATTTGGCAACTTAACTTACCTTTTTATCATGTCCAGGCAAGCCATACATAGAATACCAAATTTTCAGACTACAAGATACTTCCCTCCTCAAATTTCACCCCTCCACCCTATCTGTGAATAAAATTTGGAATGCCTCCTTTTCCAAAGAATGATGATAATGATTATTTTGAACCCAAATCAGTCTCTGTATCAGATTGAAACTGCACACCTAGGCAAACTGATCACTGATATTTTCTGAAAAATCAACAGAGGACACAATCACAGAAATGGAATTTGGAATGACCCGATAGGCATAGTCACACTGTGAAGCATATAGAAGCATTCACTTGAAGGCGGAAGTATGTTAGAACTGAAAACAAAATGCATGTTGACACCAAACACAAATGAGAAAAAAGGGACAGCAGCCTTGATTTAATTTTCATCTCATTACAAAGTCCAATAGCACATGTGAATTGGGTTACCCAATTATTATCTGTTGCTCTGTTTGCAGTTGGACAATGATGCCACATGCAATGTTCTGATCACTTCAAACTTTTTGTGAATGGCAAATTCACTGAATGTTTCCACTTTCCTGTATTACCACACTTTCCTTTGTGTTTGACAGGTGTCCATTAGGTTTTGCTCATCAGAAACATATCTGCTTTGAGCATGACTTTTACATGGATAATGAATGCTCTACAAGTCTACAGTCATCATCTCCATGCAATATTGTCCATGAAAAGTGACATTTCTTCCCACCCACCCACCCCATTGGTGACCTTCTCCCATGACATCATTCTTAAGTTCCAGACTGGGAATTTTGAAAAAGGCATCCCTACTGATTATTTTGGGATATGAAATAAACACTAGTAAAATAATTACTGAAGTTGTGGCTATTTGATGTTGCTAAGCATTATGACAGTCAGTTTAAAAAAATCAGTTTTCACATTTTGGGTATTTTGAGATATGTATAATAGCAGCCTCTATTGATTATTTTGGTATTCAAATAAAGACTGTAGTTTGAAGTTGCTAAGTATTATGACAGCCATTTTGAGAAAATGGCTCTGAAAGATTTTGTGTCTTTTTGGGGTCAGCCAAATTTCCAGAATTAATTTGTTCATGGTAATAAATTGGATATGACATGGTGGGGTTTCACATGACATTAGCATCCTTCACTTCAGGGATTTAAAACCAGTTTTAAACAATGTAATGCCATTTCTAAAGGAAAATACATCTACTTGAAGATTTAAGGACTAAGTCTAAAGAAGGCAATTCTGTGCACACAACAATAACAACCTTTACACTCTTCACCTTTACACTCCCTCCTGGCAGCTCTGCTCTTCTACAGACACCCGAGTGTTCAGAATACCATCCTTCCGAACAAAGTCCTGTGGTCAGCGCCCTTTCTCTTACCAGGCTCCAGTTATCTGGAACCAACTCCCTGTTTCTGTCCACCATTCCACCTGTCAGCTCTTTTAAAACTTCCTTGAAAACCTTTCTCTTTTTAAAAACCTTTTCTTCAGTCTCATTGCCCTGATATGCGACTGGTGCGTGTGTGTGTGTGTGAGTGTGCGAGTCTGTGTGTTTGCATGCATGTGTGCATGCATTCATGTTGTATGCATTGAATTTTGACAAATATGTATTTGTTGAGAACGTGTAAGTGCTTAGGGACTGTGTGGGTTAGGTGCTCTAAGTATTCATTATTATTATTATTACACACACACAAAAAGAAGAAAATCACCCAGTGTCCCTGTGGCTGATCGACAGCTGTGACTTAAGACTGGTTTCATGGGACAGGGTCACATTAAGATTTTTTTTTTTTTTTAAATTGCATACACATCTTGAATATCTCACACACACATAATTATGCACACACTTTCCTACCTGCTTTTAAAGCTTGTGTTTGTGAAGGAAATGACTGGAACTGTTGCTTGTGATTACACATAAGTTTCTCCACTCTTTCCTCAGACAGCTGTAGCGGGGAAGGCAGCTGGTCCACAACAACATCTGAAGAGTGTCAAAAACTAATAGTTCAAATCTGTGTTGATACATATTACAATGGCACAATCCTAAGGGAATAATAATGTTACAGGCAGCCACTGGCAGTACGGACTAAACAAACTCATCTGACAATACCATTGTCCCCCAGGAAATTTGGTCACACATGCAGTCACATGCTGACATAAATAATAATGCAGACACAAATAATAATAACAATAAACAGAGTAGTTATACAGCACTAAATTCTGCCCAGAGAGACTATTTGAAACACATACTTGTTGCACACATGCTCATACAGATACCCACTTACATGAATATACTGACTATAGTATACATAACTTACAGAGAACTTTAACAGATAACAAACAGGGTACTGAGGTGGAGGAAGACAGCAGTGTGGAGCAGAAAACATGGCAGGTCTATTGTTCTGGGGAAAAAAGTCGAGGTCAGATTTGAAGGAGACACTGGACAATAAAATTTGAAAACAGTCACAAAGCCTGGCTCAATAATGTGTGTGTGTGTGTGTGTGTGTGTGTGTGTGTGTGTGTGTGTGTGTGTGTGTGTGCGTGTGTCTGTGTGTGTGTGCGCACACACATGTACATGCGTGCATGTGTGTGTGTGTGCATGCATGTATGTGTGTGTGTGCACGCACACACATGCACTTGTGTGTGCATGTTTGTGTGTGTGTGCATGTGTGCGCATGCGTGCATGCGTGTGTGCATGCATGTGTATGTACATGTGTGTGTGTTTAAAAAAAAAAAAATGGTATGGCTGTCAAATTAATTTTGTTCCTGTCTATGAAGCCTGGTAGCAATGTTTGACTTTAGTTTCAGGGCTGCACCAACAGGACGACAGAAAGAAGGGACTTGCAACCTGTGTTGCTGCCTACCCTGACAAATCACCACCATCATTGCTGCCTCTTTTTTTTCTCTTTTTTTTGGGTCTCCTACAGACAAGACTTTATCATATAAATCAGCCCAGGCAACAAACCAACAAACTACCCTTCTAATGCAACCAACTTTGACATTTACAAACAAAAAGGTTTCTTTTCAGTATGATCTAGTAAGGTTTTGACACATATGATTTTGAAGTGTTTTTGAAATTTCAAAGTACAAGAATCAAGACTTTTCACTAAACGTATGTTTTGAGGCTGGGCATCAGGTCATGAATCACAAAACAAAGCAACACATAATGTAGAAACTGGCATGGGAAAATGACAACCTGCAGTGAAACTAAAATCCAACCAAATGTTCAGTCAGAACATGGTGAACAGCATAAAATCCCCAGAGACAATGCCAAAGAATCTGTTCTGCAGACACCATTATAAAAGGATGAACCAACCCAATTCTTATCCAAAACCTGATGGTCTGTTGCACCTAGCTCTCTACCCTAGGATATGCTTTTGGAACAGTTATGGCACTTGCTTACTGAACTACAAACAAAGCTGAAATTAAATCCATTTCCATCTTTGCTTTTGGCATCATCACTTTATTTTTTTGACTAATTTTAGCATCAGTTGACTGGGTGTAAAACACCAAGTTACTTACTTACTCTTCACAGATTTCAAGTTTAATATTGATGAGTGCTAGACGCAGAAAATGTGATCTGCAATTTTTACAAAACTTATGTTTGCAGTTGTAATGTTTGCCAGCTCTGTTGTTGAAGAGATCAGTTTGCCAGGGTCTGTGATGTTTGCGTTTCAGACTGACACATCAAATTCCTAACCAACGTATAGGTATTGCCTGAAAATTACAGTAGACCTTTATTACCATCAACTTGCAGAGACAAAATATATGTTGACTGCATGACCTGAAATGGAGATGTAAGACTATCCAAAAACAGAAAATGTGGAAATATTTTCATCTGCATGCATGACTACGTGTTATCAATATTCACACAAAATCAGATTTTGCTATTTTAGCTCCTCAGGGTGCAGATACATATTGGTTTACTCTTTACTAATGATGAGCAGAAAAAGGCTGGTTTGTGACATATTTCATACTTTTGCCATACATGCTGGCCTTATCTACAATGTCTGATACAGACAGCTGGGCACAAAATGGCAGCACAAACAGTTGTATTTCTGTTACTTTCAAACCTAAACTTTTAACAGGTCCAGAAGTCAAGGGAAAACTTGCCATTTGTATTTTCTTTATTCCATTCCTGTTAACAGGGCCTATTATGCTTCTTTGATTTGACTATCCATTTTTATTTTTTTCTGGGGGGTGGGGGTGGGGGTTAGACTTTCTTTAGTTTCACGTTACCAGTGTTCTTTTCTGTTTGCTTATCTTGTTGTTGCTTTTAAAGTTTTTCTTCATTCAGGTTATAAAGCATATGAACATAGCATAAATACACTAAGCATACACATAAAGTTCAAATGAATAAGAACAGACTAAACAAGTTAGCTAGCCTATATAACAGGGACAAAGAATAAAAAAACACATGCCACAAGCAACAGCAACAGCAATAATGACAACATATAGAAAGGGAAGAAGGAATGGGACAACATCAACAGCGGACTGGGGTGAGAGAAAGTGAGTGTGTGTGTTGGAGGGGGAGTGAGAGAGTTACATAGCAGTCATGGTATTTAATGTAGGAACACAAAAATAGTACATGTTAATGGCTATCAATAAATATCTACCTAGACATGAGGATGTAAATAATGTACAACATACAGATAAATTTAGCCACTATTCTGAACAAAGGACGTGTAACAGAACCATCTGGACAGGAATGAGGCATGCTCCATGTTAACATATGCCAAATATTCTTCTGTTTTATACCTATTGTTTCTTTTTACAGCACAGCATGTTGAATTGTGACCGTGTGCATGCGTCTATGGGAAGACCAGAGAAATGGTGATGTTGTGCAGATATGGAAGAATCTAAAGTGGTCTTGGGGAATAGGACAATGATGGAACTGTAACATTATAACACTGTTTGTTTTTTAAATATGTGCAGAACACTCATGTTAACAGCATTTAACATGTTTTCATAATGTGTGAACTCACCCAAAACAGCACCAGATACAGGTAACCACTGTGACATCACAGCACACAGCTGAACCTGTGGATCACTGTGATGCATGTCTCTGGAAGCTACCTTCAGGCTGAGGGACTTCACAATTTTCTCTGTCATTTCTGTATCTCTGTGAAAATGAGGAGCACACACATAGAGCATTCACATTTTTGACACTCAAGATTTTACAATAAAGCTTTCAAACAGTTAAGATCCCCTCAACAAAAAGAGAAGAGCAAACAGTAGTATATGTGTGGGGTTTTGTGTGTGTGTGTGTGTGTGTGTGTGTGTGTGTGTGTGTGTGTGTGTTTCTGTTTGTTTTTTTTTTTTTTTTTTTTTTTTTTGGGAGGGGGGGGGGGGATGTTTGTAAGGATGCATGGTTGGTAGCTGGTTGGTGCATGAGTGTGGCTGTCACATAACTGAAGTGGACTGGTAACAGTATATGCTTAACTTTCCTGACCTGCGACAGTGCTACCATACAGCAACAAATTGTGGAAAATTAAATTTTTAAAATGGGACCAGTACAGTGTCAATGGAAAAAGTGAACATTTCCAAGTGGCTTGACAAAAACAAGCTTCAAATTCACATTACTGATGTCTTGAAGAAGGAAAACCTTCTTAAGGTAAAGGCCTGTTGTCTACAAAGGTAATGAAAGACAAAAGGTGATAACCTGATCCTGATGCAAACTGCAAGCAGCAAAAAGGGAAGGGCTGTGTTGTGTAACCAAAGAGGTGACAGCCTCAGGCGAACCATCAGGCAGTACACATAGTATCAACAACGTGTTGGCACATCTGGGAATACTCAACATCACCGATGTCATGCTGTTTGATGAAAGTACAGGAAATGGCAGACAGCTTTGTGTGGGTGAGAGGCTTCCCACCTGTCTACAGTCGTCCTTTGTGACTGACTTTGGCGGCAGCAGCAGAATGCTCAACACTGCACCAATCAGGCAGCCAACAGACAAGGGGTCAGCATTCTCGACCACTTGGTGCATTTAGGAGGGAACTGTTCCTGCAGTGCTGGCACTGGTTTTTAAAGCATGCAAATGTGATCATGTGCAGCCTCTTCTATAATATCTTCATCGGTTACCAGTCCAATCCAGAATGGACTACAAACTGTCAACAACACATGGATACTTTGTATCCCCAATGTTAGAACAAAAACCTTTGGCCAATGCTGTTTGTCCTACTTTGCTCCAAAGCAATGGAATTCTCTCCCTTCTGACTTCTGTCATATTCAACCCTCCCATGCCTTCAAAACTGCGTTAAAAGCGCATCTCTACAAACAATGCCACAACAAACGATATCAAATTCTGTCTTCTTACTTCCCTCCCCACCCCCCTCCTCATGACATTCATTCTGTGGGCCCTGTGTGTGTGGTGTGTGAGGAATAAAATAAGGCCATAATTATTATTTTTGAGGTTTTAATGATACACTTTTGTTGACCTTGTAAAGTGCTGTGTGCTCACCCTTGCTGGTGACATAGGTGCTATAGAAATTACCGCTATTATTGTCTGCCGTGGGACTTGGTAACAAGACGAAGCAAGGCTGTTACTATTTTCTCTCATTTTTAAATTGCTTGTGATTTCAATAAGTGATTTTGTTTTGTTTTAATTTCCACCTAAAAGAAAATGCTGCTATACACTGACACTAGGCCTATAGGGTTTGATCAAATTGATCACTTCTTAAAAATATTACATAGCAGTATACTCTGCTCTCTCATGTTGTTGAAAATCCATCAGAGTGGTATACTTAGAGTGCTATTTGGTTGCTACAAGGCTGCTGCTGTCTCAGTGCACATTTTGTGTACACTGTCTGTTCACTAGTTTACAGTGTCACTTCAAGCAAAGCCATATATATATATATAACAGAAGGTGCATGTGTAAAATGCTATAATCTGCCACTCACACTTTTGGCAGAATGACAGGGATATTTTATGTGCTACTGCAGCAACACAGGGGTGGAACAGATACTGAAATAAGAGTCAGCACAGAAAGCTGACCCTGATGAAGAAAATTATCCATTCACTCAAACACAGGATTCACAAACACTAATCAAGTTTTGAACCATCACTAGGCCCTGACCACAGCAATCCAATCTTTTTGCAAGTCACTTCACTCCATTTATTATGATGATGCACCATCTTTGGTTGCCACAGGATCAGAAGTTCAGAAGATTTAATATTGTGATTATAAGAACCCTAACTGTGAATTTGACCTTGGAGATAGCAACCCAGTTTTTATGCCTGACACTCTAGCTTATGATTTATCACCCTACTATATTTGGTTACAAAAGATTAAACAGTTCAGAAGGTATCACTGGATAACCATTAATTGAAATTCTGAACATTTGCTGTGACCTTGACCTTGAACACAGTAATCCAACACTTCATACTAGAAATTGCATTGGTGACTGAACAACTTCATGCATACTTCACAGAAGCTCTAATCTGCACAAACTTCCAAACAGCATGAACAGTCATGCACCTTCACAATGGCAACTACACAGTGCTGTTTTCCGCTTAGGAGCAGACCCACTGTGCTCTAGTCATATGTGACTGAATGAGTGATTGTAGCCTTACACAGTGAGTTTTTTCAATTTTATTGTTTCCTTGCTGTTTGCACAAGGAAACTGCTGCAAGTTCTGTGTACACTGTACAACCATGCACCAGTTTTACAGTCATTTTATTCAAAACCACTTATGTTGAGTGTATATTTGTTTAACTGTAACTTGCCCCCTGCACTTTTAGCAGAATGATCAGGGTCTTTTATGTGCTACTGCAGTAAGAGGGGAGGTGGACGGGGGAGGGGGGGGGACAAAATACCAACATAAGAGTAGCTTGTGTCTCAGAAAATCTTGGGGTGGAACAAATACCAACATAAGAGTAGCTTGTGTCTCAGAAGGTCTTAAGTGCTGAGAAGTTTAACACACTGCCTGTGGGTACAAAGCCAAAGACATCACACCGCCGTTTGCCTGGAGGAAAGAGGCGTGCAAAGAGGAAGTGCTAGACGACCTTCCTTGAAAGGATGAGAGAGGGCCATCGTCAATCAGATGAACACTGGTACTGTTTTGGAGTGCATATGGGCTATTCAGAACACACAGATATTATCTTGAATTGAATTGAACTGAACTGAACTAAAGAGTCAGCACAGAAAGCTGACCCTGGAGAAGAAAATTCTCCCATTTTTCTAGCTGGAAAAGTGCAACTTTCTGATCACAAGTGAAGTCCAGTGCTCTACCACTGAGCTATCCTTGATCCCAAAATACATGTATGTAGTTATGAAACTCAAGTTTAGCATGGTTGATCCATCCATTAAAAGAGACAAGCAATGGATAAAACTGATCCCAGACAATACCATAATTAGTGTCTAGCCTTACCGTTTTTTTATAATGGCTTCATACACTGCCCAGATGTTGTCAAGAACAAACTGCACAAACAGGGGTTTCTTCCCTTTGGACTGAAAAAACAACAGAAAACCCACAAGATAAATATAGCTGACTGAAAACAGCATAAAATTTGACAATGAGATGCCATGAAAACAGAACCATGCTGTGTCAGTAATGTTGTAGAAATTAGTGAATACTTTGTACAACTTACAAGTCCATATAGCAGGGATCAGACTCCAAATGATGCCAAGCTATGAACCCTGTACTACTGACTCTGTGTGTGTGTGTGTGTGTGTGTGTGTGTGTGTGTGTGTGTGTGTGTGTGTGTGTGTGTGTGTGTGTGTGTGTGTGTGTGTGTGTGTGTGTATGTGTGTGTGTGTGTATGTTTGCACGCATGTGTGTGTGTGTGTGTGTGTGTGTGTGTGTGTGTGTGTGTGTGTGTGTGTGTGTGTGTGTGTGTGTGTGTGCATGCATGTGTGTAACATGCATACTCTACCTTATAATTATGTAGATGTCTATTAAAAAACACCTGGCACTAAACTGAAGTTTATGGAATGCAAGTGATAATTTTGAGGTCAAATATTATGAAGATACTAAATTTCTAAACTGATAACTATAATACACAAAAAATTTCATGAATTATTGCACACAGAGAAACAGTGTGTGACCAATGATGTTTTTAACATAATGCACAGAAAACCTATCAACAACCAAGGGAGTTAATTAAACAGAAAACCCAAACAGAAATTTAAGTACATCTATATGCACAACTCTTTATTTAATTAAAACAATAAGACCTAATAAATGGCAACAAAGGTCTGACAATATTATGAACATCAGCATCACTGAAAAACAACACAGGCAAGCTAAAGATCATACTACACTAATACATTACCTGTGCTCCTTTCAGAATACGTTTGGCCTTCATGTTGATATAGTAATCTCCCCATAGTGTTTTTTGAAGAACTTCTTGCTTGACTCCCAGCTTGGCAGAGTACATATGAGCAAAGTCAGAGATGCTGAAATGTACAGTGAAATACAATAATACATATACATTTTGTGAGGAAACTATAAACAAAAAGCATTATCCAGAGAAAGAATGTTAAAACTTCTTTGAAATTTATCATGAAAACAAATATAATACACCTATTTTGCCTTTCTGACAGTAACGAATATATTGAATGCAGCATGCTCAACAATGAAACCATGATGCTTTCTGATGCAACGACTGTCTTGCATTCTCCAGTTAAGTTCATCTTCCTAGTCTTTGGCACCATTAGTAGTTCCTTATGTTCAGCTTTTGACAAGCAAGTTTAGGTCTTTATCCGCAAAGTGTGAGCATGAGAATATCTTTGGTATTTTCTGGTTATTTTGGCACTGTGCACATGGTTCAATATGCCTATGCAATGCCAGGAATGTACTCATAGTGACATGTCTGTTTCTTGACAATACTGTCAAGAGCACACCCTCAAGCAATGGCAATACAGAGGCTACAGACAGACAGTTCTTGATTTTAATGTCCCGTCAATCACAAAATTATAGTCTCATCAGGACAAATCATGTGTTCAAAATTCTTTCACACCAGTTCAAAACACAAGGAACTCAATCAAAAGTCAAAGTTATGGACATGATACAGTCAAAAGAAAACACAACAAAGTCAAAAACAGTAACAAGAATATCTCAGTGTTTACATTTCACTTAACTACAACTGACAGAAGTATCACAATTTTCACAAAGGAACCTTGAAACAATATGCACAGTGTGGATTCAGCAGAGGTGAGAAAAATCTTTACAGTTATGAACACCTGTCTGATTCACACAATCTTTCACGTTTTGAACCTGTTTATATTTCATGGAAACTCTACAGGGAAGCCTGAATTGATCGGCTGTGATGATAAGCAGAGTGACCCATTTTATTCTGCATGCCAATATGGCCAAAAATAAGGCAGTTAAAAAATAGGGAGAGGGTTTTGAAAAAATTATGGAAGAACAGACACAGACACACACAGTAACAATAACAACCAAAACGCAAGAGCACATGCTCAAAGAAATTTGCATTCAAGAGAGAGAAGGGGAAAAAAGAAGAAGAAAAAGGCAATTATATTTTTGTGCTTCTGTTTCAGGTTAAATGTTGTAATCCTAAAAATTGTGAAAATGCTGAAAAGTGCTGGGAGTGAAAAGGTTTGCGGCCATTCAGGTGTGATAATTTGCAGTAATCTCCTAAACTTGAGTATTTTATACTTTGGTGAATATCTTACACATGGTGAAGAAACATGGACAACAGTGCTTTTGTTTTGTTTTAAAATGTTTTTCTGTCCTAGATGTATTTACAAATGTCATTTTATTGTTTGTACCAGAACTGTGTGGAGAAAAAACTGAGTGAAGAAAATATCAAAATCTGCTCAGGTGTTTTTTGTCTGGATATCATCTGAACTACTCAAACTTTTGGAACCAGACTTTGCATAGTGCTGCATTGCCATGAACCAGAGCGTAGTTTGAAGAAACTAGTTTACTATCTTCAGGGTTCACAATGCTCTAGTCAGTTTTACAGTACACTCTAGTCTGTTTGTTTTTCCTGTGAATACTACCACTTTTTTATGACACCTGGGTGTTTCAAAGTTTTCCTGTCTCCTCCAAATTATTCAGCAGCAGTGAACAGTTTTAAATGACTGACTAGATGTATTTTGCATCATGTTCCAATTCACAGCAAGTATTTACTAGAGGTAGTGTCCATAAAAAGACAAAATTGAGAGCTGGTTTGGCCTAGTGATAAGGTGTTAGGCTGGTAAGCAGAAGGACCTTGGTTTGATACCACTTCGGCTCTCCTAACTCTTCAAAAGTTGTGGTCTTGTGACTTTGTCCCTCACAATTAATGAAACATTAAAATGGCTCTCATCACTGCCCATCTTAATGCAGGTCATTCTGGTGGTGACAGTATAGTGATAGGTATATATTCTCACTCTTCCCCCATCTCTATACCCCCTTCCCCCCATCACTAATAAGCTTAATGGTTTCTGTGGACATTAAGCACCATGTTTACTAAAAAGACCAAAGAACATGTAGCAGAGTTTATTTTCACAGCTCCACCCCTTTCCCATGAGCTTGTCCACTGTTTCAGTCAGTCATAAAGTATCACAAAGTGCACACAGTCACAGGAAGCTACCAACTAGCTGGCACTCCCAATATGGCAGTGCACCATTGCCTCTCCCTTCTTTTTGCACTCTATGGAGTGTGACCTTAATGCAAAGACATCAACCAATTTAAAAACAGAAGTTTTATGGAGTGTGACCTTAATGCAAAGACATCAACCAATTTAAAAACAGAAGTTTTTACATGACACTCCATCATGATGCATCACCATTCCAAGCTTGGTTACAAAAGTTTGAGCAGTTCAACATCATCCACACAAAGCCCAGACAGAAGTTCAGACACGCATATATACACACAGTGATTCCAGTATACCCTACCAAACTTCATTATGAGTGGCAGATGGTGTAAAATTCACAGGATATTTACATAATATATTTTGTCCAAGCCTGTTGGCACCTACAAAATGAAGAGAAAACAGCAGCTTTGTTTTGGTTGATGCAGTGTGATATACTGTAGTGTGATATACAAAGAACATAAAACAAAAACATGTGAAATCACAGCTTACGTGAAACCCCATCCATCCAAAGCACTGGCAAAGATGACATTGCCTTGGTCAGGAGAAAAAAAGATGTTCTTCTCCCCTTCTTCATCCTCAATGTAAGTCCAGTCATATGACTGCATAAAACATACACATAAGCATGCATGCATACACAACATCAAAAGTATTTTTCAGTTTAGGAAGTAAGATAAAAATTATAAAAATTAAATGCAACATAAACGTGACAGTTCTTCAAGACTTCACCATAACAACTCCAAGCTGACCATCACACATCTAGAAATCTGCTTAGTAAACAAAAGAGGACAAAAGCAGTTCTTCTGGGTATCTCTCATGCTAAATTTCAAGCAATTCACAAACCAGTGTTTGTGTATATGGTGAGCTGCTTCCTACTTCATTAAAAAAGAAAATATCCCCATTAAAATTTATCCAAGAGCAGCTGTCACAAAACAGAAATACTTGTAAAAAAAAAATATAAAAAAAGAGAAAAAAAAGGAAGTTCAAACTTGCATTGTTACAAGATCCAAACACATAAACGTTTAAAACCAGACTCAAAACACACTAAGGGGCGAGGGGGCTATGTCCAGTGCTCGGAAGAGTGTTGGCTAAATAAAGTTAATAAGGGGTTTACCCCAAAAAATTTCATACAACAATGACTGATTCATTTAAACACCAGACACGACATGACTTTACAAAACATACCTGTTCTGTTTTGTTACTCTCAGTCTGATCAGGAACCTATATCGGGAGAAGAAGAAAAAAAAGAAAGAAAAAAAATATATATATATTTAAAGATAAATATAAGAATAAATAAAGAATAAATAAAGATGAATCTGTCTTTGGGTCTGTGTCAATGCTGTGTCATGATTTAGTGCCCACCACTAAACCTACTGAGACAAAACTCAGCAGTTGGTGTAAATATTTCTTGGGACACAAGGGTATTTTGTGGCTGTGTGTACTATGTCAGTATGTGGATATATGGGTAACACCTCTTTTGATAATTAACACACTTAATGCTAAATATTATTGAAGAGAACAAATAAATCCCTCTGTCAAGTAAAGAGAGGGTAATATAAGCCCAACTGCATCCATGTTTGTCAGGAAGCTCTGCAGTGTAACAGGTATCACTCCAGTATCTCATGCCAGCAACCCAAGTTTAAATCTGAATGAAATTCTTTTATTTTAATTTTATTTTTTAATTGCTTCAACACCAACACTATCCAAAAAGCCATTGATTTACTTTTGTGCAGATGCTGAAGGTATATTGCTAGTAAGTAGTATACTGTATAATATATACAAGCCCATTTTTTTCACACATATACAAATAAGACGGCAAAATATTCCCCACTGTGGGCCTAGATTCTGTGTCACAATATTGTCAGCATATAATTATGACCACTTTGTTTGCACTTGGCCTGGTTATTTCTAACAGTACCTCAACACACCTAATCTGGTTGCAAAGACATCAGTGGTTGAGGAAACATGAAACAGACGAACATTCAGTGCAGTTTTTAAGTTGCACTGTGGCCTTGATGGCTTGACCGTGAACATAGTAATCAACTCACCAGACATTATAATTTATAATGATGAACCACTACCATCAAACTAAGCATGGATGCAAAAGGATCAGTAGCTCAGGAGATATATAGACATCTTTTGATCATATGGGCCTTGAAAACAGCAAAGCATTCTTTAACATGACACTCTGGCTTATGATTATACATCACCATACAGGTTTGCTTATGAAAGAATGAACATATCAAGTTTTTAGATTATAGGTGTGGGGGTTTTTTGTGGGGAGGAAGGGGGGGGGGGGGAGGGTTGGGTGTCTGTTTTTCTTCTTTTTATTTTGCTATCAAAAAGAGCAACTGGTAAAGAACAAGGAAAATGTACTCACCGAAAGAAAACAGATCACGGAGACACACACACACAAAAAAAAAAACACACACACACATTCAATTTGACAAATTTCTTTATGGGGGGGGGGGGGGGGATACATAATTATTACATGTAACTGATATTAATACATTGTTCATACTTTCCAAAACACTAATTTGTTTTGCAAGACAAGTGATCTTATGTTTAATCATAATTTTGCATAAAAATGAAGATGGCCCAAGAGAACCTGCTGTGCAAAAGTTCAGAAGATATAGCAGAAACAGACATAGTTTGACTATACAAGTCCTCACTGCCACCTTGACCTTGAAGACAGCAAAGCTGGGTGGTGGTGACAGTGGCAGTGAAGAAACAGGCTGCATGGGACAGGGATTGCAATGGGGAATGGGCAAAACTGCAGGTGTGGTAAACAAATAAAAACAAAAACAGAGGGTAAAATGGGGTGACCAATGTTCAATCTCAGAGTAAATGTTGACTTATATTCACTGATTTAAAACAATGAAGCATATGAACAACTATTGACAGCACTCAAAACAAAACAAAATAAAGAAAAGAAAATGAGGCCTATTAAAGTGCATACAGAACCCTCTTCATCAGATTTGGTTCACTGAAATAAATTACTGGTACTTTGGAATGTAGTTGGGAATCAGAACTTACAGCTGAAGTCCTCCCCATGGCTTCCGATGTGAACAATTGGTTGGTCAGCAAGTTTACCTGAGCAAAGATGAGAGAGAAGAATCAATTTACGAACTATTTTAATATATTCAACTACAGTTGTTAAAATGTTCAGTGCCACATCTTGTGACAAATTACAAACCAGTTTATCAATGCAAAACCACCAAAACTGACACATTCTAGAAAATAAAAATAAATCAAAATAAACACATTAAAGCTGAATATTTAAAGGAACTCTCCTTTGGAGGTTAAACATCTCATGTGCTTAAAGGAGGTTAAACAAACATAATCTGCATTAAAAAAAAAAAGTGATTGAACATGCTATTGATTTGATAATGATTTTAGAAGAGGACTTTCCCAGACAGTTTTACTAACACTGTTTTCACAAGCTCTTTCCTGCATTTCAGTATGACATCACTGATAGGATACCGCAACTTCTCAGTTTTGTGTACATGTCACATATAAATTATTTTTGTCAATGTTTACTTTTTAAATGTGGACACTGAGTGTGAAATAATTTTATTTTCCTAACATTCTCATTGGGAACAGCATAAAAGACTAAAACACATGGAAATAAACTGATATTGTTTGAAATGGCAAGACGAACAATGAAATGATATCCTAATAAACAGCATTCTTTCAAACATTTTATGTTTGGATCAATGAAATGATGGCAAAATTATTCTGACATCATTATGATATTAATAATTTGGCGTCAAGATTCCAGAAAGGAGAAGGAAGAGTCACAAGAAACTGCAATGGCCCTAGAAGTAGTTACTGATAGTAAGAATGACAGAACCAAACAGAATGAGTAGGAATATGTACACAACAAGAGAACATGGGATGGGATGTGTGTTTTGTATTGTGTGCTGCCTTCTTTTGTATTAATAGATAATAAATGCATTCTTTCATGTTCTATTATATGGACTATGAAGCAAATATTCCATTGAACAAAAGCAACAAAGAACTGAAAATGAAATGGTGGTGTTTATATTTTCATAGTTCTTTTCTGCATTGTTTTTTTTTTTCAAGATTATGCGATCAAAGCAGAGATATATTTGGAATTACCATCATTTATCTTCAGAGGACCGAAATAAAAAGAATGTTTGGCTCAAATGGCAAGAGATGGACAATGTAGATACAGGTCACGGCTGGTAAATCTGGGTGACCATGTGGATATGTGGAGAGAGCAGTGCACAAGGTTAGACATCTGTGATAGGAAACTTGCAAAGCTGTTACTGGACAAGTAAAAGGAAATGTTCCTAATACTTTTTTGTTGTTGTTGTTGTTGATTAATAGGAGTAGTCTACCATAACCATACATTTAAATATTCTACTACTACATGCTTGCGTGTTTCCGGCATGCCACCAGCCAGTAGTATTTTTTCTTTCCTTTTTATTATTATTAGAAAATGGTGTCTGAAATATTCCCTGTAGTAGCGTTGGATCAATATGCCACCCAACGCCTTGCACCATCACTGAGCATTATTAGTAAACACCAGCTACTAGTCTCATCCCCTATAGTGAGGTACACATTGCACGATTAGGAGATTTATTCAAAGAAAGCTATAAAATTATTCACAAAATCATCAGTTAAGTTGCCCAATAAATTATTAGGCCTGAGCAGATTATGTGCCTGAGATGCTGCCACTGTCAATTGTTTGCAGGCCGAGTCTACAAAAATGTATGCAAAACAACAAAATGTAATGATGCAATATGCATTCCATCAATAGCTGTACCCCATGGGGAGATCCCCGATCTATTTTTTTTACCACTACAGTTAGTCTTAAACTGGCGTACTTCAAAAGGGCCAATGCAGAAATTAATGCTACAGAAAAATCGTACCCAAAACATTTTTTTTTTAAATCATTCCAAAAATATTTTTTAGCAACTTCCTACAACGATACACATGTATTCAAACTTCAATAATTACATTCACTGAACTCCAACAGGTGATAGGCTTATCACTGGTCTACCTCCATTCAACATGCAACCAGTTTCATACACACTCTGCATAATAATAATTCTTATACAGCTCTAGACCCCGTAAACATTTATGAACTTGCGGTGCTGTACTTTATCAACAGCAACATCACCATGACAAAATGCATACTGTTACATCATGTAACAGTTAATCAAAAAAAGTGCAAATATCAACACTCATCACGTGCAGGACATGTGAGAAAAATGGCCAGTTTTTAGTTCAGTTCAAAATGGTATCTACGTGCTCAAAAAAGCCTGTATTCACTCTGCCTGAACTCTGGGGTCTTTTAATTTTATGTGCTACTGTGGTAACACGGAAGTGGAATGGATACCAAAATGAGGATCAGCACAGAAAGATGAAAATTCTCCCACCACTCCTGTTGGGACTTGAACCTGAGACCATTTAGTCATGACCATTTTATCATTTTACCACTGAGCTAACCCCATTCCAAAGTCACACAAATCAGTACTGTCTGCAAACATTACATTTATCAATCCTAGTGTAGTGAACACAGAAAACAAATATGAGCCTGTAACAGACCCTTGTGACACACCACAGGTCAGCTTGGTCCTGTCAAAGGATGCTTGATTGACCAGACATGCTGGATTCTCAATCTCTTCTAGGTATGAGGAATCCTATTCTACCTCTACCTATTAAATAAAAATAAAAAATTAAACTGCAACAACGTCTCAGGAACTGAGAAGGTGGGATGCTATTTTATGTTATTTTACAAAAAATAACTGCCACAATTTTTTTTTTTTAAATAGGTATCAAACACCAACCCAAGCAGCCAATGTTTTACCTACTGCCCAAAATACATAAAACCAAACAACCCCGGTAGGCCAATTGTTTCAGCTTGTAGCTGCCCCACTGAACACACCTCTGAATCCCTGGATGTTGTTCTACAACCACTGGTGCAGTCACTACCAACAGACATCAAACACAGCACCCATGCCCTCAACTTGATTAAAGATATCAATCTCAATCAAAACTTCGAACCAAAATATTTGTTCACCATGGATGTGACATATCCTTATACACTTGTATTCCACACTCAGATGGACTGAAGGCTCTACAGAATTTCCTAAACAAACGTACAACCTTACACCCACCCACTGACACTCTGATTTGCCTTGCTGAACTTGTCCTAAACAAAAGCATGTTTTCTTTCAAAGGTGAAGTGTTCTCACAAATGAGTGGCATAGCAATGGGTACAAAAGTGGGCCCCAGCTACACTTGTCTCTTTATTGGACACTGAACAAAAAGTGCTCCAAAACTACAGCAAACCAGTGCCTGAGATATATAAAAGATATATCGATGATGGCATTGGTGCAACATCAATGAGTCACAGTCAACTTTTGGACTTCATTGAGTTTGTGCAGAACTTCCATCCTGCAGTTAAGTTCATATACAAAATCTCTGAACAATCAGTTGCATTTTTGGACATGGACATTTCCCTGAAACAGGGAAAACTAACATCTGTCCATTACAAAGCAACTGATTCCCACTCATACTTGGACTACCGTTCTTCTCACAATCCTAGCATGAAAAATGGCATCCCATCTTCTCAGTTCCCAAGACTTCGTCGCCCATGTTCTGATGACACAGACTTCGAAGAAAATGCAGTGGAGATGGTTGAATTCTTCATCCAAAGACACTACCCTGAAGACATAGTTAGAACTGCTCTTCAGAAGGTCAGAACCTTTCCATGCCAGCAAACTTTACAGCCCACTGACGAAACAGCTACCAAGAAGAGACCAATCATCAGCTGGTTGTACCACCCGTCTACCAACCAGGTACACAAAATCATCCAATTCAATTGGAGTCTTTTGCAATCATGCGCCAATTAGCAGCGATCTTCAGTCAGCCACCACTGATCGCATACAAATGCAACACTAACATCCGTGACATGCTAGTGTGATCTAAACTGTGTCAACCAGCCACAAGAACACCAGGGACCACTCCATGCAATCAAGCAAAATGTGGAACATGTCCTTTCATCTGCACCTACACCAATGTTACTGGCCCTAAGTCCCAGATGAACATCATGAAGCAGTTCAACTGCCTGACATACAACATTGTATACATCATTCACTGTACTAAATGTGCTCAACTCTACATCGGCGAAAACTGGACACACCCTTGACACCTGCCTCAAAGAGGACCTAGCAGACATTAAACACCAGAGAGACAAACCTGTTGCCAACCACTTTAACCAAACTGGCCATACCATCCACAACATTCACATAAAAGACCGGTGGCTTCCATTTACAGACAGTGTGAATGACAGAAAAGTCATGGAATCACACTTGATTGATAAACTCGGCAGCATGAAACCAGCTGGAATGAATGAAAGACTATAACTGTACTTGACTGTCACTTGGCAAGTGTCTATTTCGACCCTATGTGGCTTTAATTATGCTGTTGATTTTTTTGATCTCCCTCCCACTCCTTCAGATGCCTTTACTGTAGCTTACCATAGTACTGCATTATTACGTATATACGCATGTACGATTGTGTGAGAGTGTATGTGTGCATCTCTCTCTCTCTCTCTCTCTCTCTCGTTGTTGTTGTTTTCCTGAGTTTTGATGGCAATGAAACCCTCATCAACCCCAATGAAACCCTCATCAAGATTAATATCACTGCATCTGTCTAATGGTTTTTTTCCCCCAGGTACTCCAGTTTTCCCATTCATCCCCTGGGATATTTGGAATTGGAAGCCTTCTTCCTTTTTGAAGGTCGGATCCAAACAATTTCTTTTTTTTCTTCTTTTTCCCCCCTCATCAATCCATATTGCAAAGCTCAGCATGCTCTCTCTCTCTCTCCCCCCCTTCCGCCCCCTCATCTCCTCACCTTTCTCTGTCACTCTTCTATTCCATTTCAGTTTTACATCACATAATATTCATTACATCACACCGATTATACGTCATTGTCATGCCAACAATCTTCCAAGCACCAAACAAGCTGCACAAACTAAACCAAAACAAGTCTTTTTCTTTCATTTTTCCTTGTTTTTGACTGTTTATCTGTTGTTTAAGTGTCATTTTGTGGCCTGATAATGGGGATTTTGCTGAAAATGTGTATATTGTGTGTCCGTGTTAAAATAAATAAGCGTTCGTTTGAACCTTTTTGAGTTTGGATCTCGTTTTAGAACGCTAGCAGTCATTCTTTAGAACGCTAGCAGTCATTCTGTTTCAATTCTTTTTTTTCTTCTTCTCTTATAGGTATGATTTGAAACACTAATGGACAGTACTTATGACACCTACTTCACCTTAAAGTCTCTTACCAAAGCATATACTGAACCAAGTGACCATGTATTGCATGCAGCACCATGATCTGTGAGCATAAGTACAAGATCCCCTCCATCAACACTGCAGAAAATGTCATCTAAAACACACAGTGCTATCCTCATACTGATACACCACTAAAATCAGTCTAAAAAATTATGATAAGCTGGTCTGCAAAAATTCATTCAAAATGTTTGGTAATATATGGTAAGTTTGAGACCAAGCAGTAATTCTTGAGAATGTTTGATTCACATTCTGACCTTTGCAGAGGCCTAATGACAGCACATCTCAGGGCTTTGGAACTGTATTAGAAAAGGCTGCTGCTGATCACATTAAGAATGGGTTCAAAAGTGTGCCCAGGTAGTCAAAGATGAATTTTGTTGGAATGGGATCAACAACTGATGAACAGGCCTGGACTTGGCAAGGATCTTTTGGGACTATCTTCAGTCACTGGAACAAACTATGTTTTACCAGTAAACCATGAATTCCAACACTGCACAGGAATTTCCAAGATAGAAATAAGACTGTCAATACTGTAAACATTTTGCATGAATTTCCAGAACTGAAACAAACCTTTATCAATATCATCAGAATTTTGCATGTCTTTCTAAGTTAGACATTAAACTATGCCAATACTGTTTTAAACTATATTAAAGTCTTTTTTGGTTTGTTTGTTCTTATTTTTGTCTTGGTACCTTAGTCAGTGTGTATATTCAAGCTTGGGCAACCAGACAATGGTTCCAGGCAAGTTCCCTTCTACCTGCCTCCAGGGTGTGTGGAAATAATTAATGTCAAACTCTGCGCGCGCGCGTGCGCGCGCACACACACACACACACACACACACATTCTGCTTTTGGTTTTCACACATCCCAGCTTTCCCATGGAGCTAGGAAATCCAGCACCCTTTCTAATTTATTTTCATTGGTGATGTGTCTGTAAGAGTATGAAAAGATGCACAGGGTGAGAGAGAGAATAGGGCATATGGACATTTTATTCAACAAGGCCATAGCCCCATTTTAAGGGGTGTAAGTACAATAAACCTTATAAGACAATACACACACAGTAATCAAGTTACTGACATTGGAATGTTGCAATGTTGCAAATGAACAAGGCGGAAAAGAAAGCTTGTGTAAAGGATAATATAATAATGTTCTTGAATATTAGTTCATAATGTACATGTATGCAAGTTCTTCAGGATAACAGGGTTTTCCTTCTGCTGAATGCTTTATACACAAAGAAAGCACGATTTTTCAGGGTGCGTTCATTTCATGCAGCTAAGAGCAATGCCAACCAATATTCTCATGGGTTATTGAAATATGTTGATTCTATAAACTCATATCTTAAATCATCAAATGCAGGACAGCATAGAACAAAATGGAGTTCATTATCCACAGTTGAAAGACACAATGGACATTTCAATTTGTCCACACTATGAAGTTTAAATCTTGATTTGTGCACTTTAATATCTCACACCCCTCCAAATCTAAAACTGGTCAATGCATACTTTATGTATCTGTTTAAATTTAACATTATGCAGGGTTCAACACAGCTAATGTATTAAATTGTTTGTACAGCAAAAATTTGTCACTGGTGTTTACACTGTCATCCCAAGCTTGCCACTGAATGTCAATAAGTCTTTGTCTGATAAAAGCACCCAAATGTCCCACACCCTGATTATCCCAAACATAAGAAAACCTGTTAGCACATAATGTTTTACTTACATTAGTCACCCAGTTAGTTTTTCCCCTTTGTCCATTTTCAATAACATTTTATACGCTCTCAAAGGCAGTCTGTGCTCCTCCATGCACGTCAGTTTTAACCACTCCCTTATACATCAAACACTTGCATTAATTTGAACAGGAAACCTCCCAACTTCTCCATACACAAGATCATTTGGGGTTCTCCTGTCTACCGCTAAATAACGTCTCAAACCAATGTACATTATCAATCACTGAAGCGCTGCTTTCCAGACCCCAAATCTTTGCTCTATAGAGAACAACTGGTTGCATGTGAGCATCAAAAATCTTCACACAAAAAACAACATTAACTGAACGGCAGTCAATTCTATATAATTTACTATTAATGTACAGCATCGCCCCTTTTGCTCTACTTACCAAATCTTGACAAGCATGGTAAAAACTAAGGCTTGCAGAAAAACAATATTCCAAGATATTTATGAGAGTTCACCACTCTCAATGTCTCATCCTACAATCATCATAGAACCATCTTTCTCTGACACCTAAATTCCCCCCCTTCCTAAACACCACTATATTACTTTCATTCATATTTACTTTAAGTTGTGACCTTGATGCAGCACTAAACAGACTGTTAAGCTGGGTCTGCAGACCAATAACAGTTTCAGACTGCAATATCAAGTCATTTGCAAATAATATCACTAACTGGACAAAGGCACTGCTCAGGCTTACTCCATGTCTGCTGTTATTAATAATATCAAGAGCAAGCTCATTAATAAACAATGAGAACAAGACAGGGCTACACACATCACCCTGTTTCACACCACAGGTACAATTAATAACAGGTTACAGTAGACTATAAACTTAGCACCACATCTAATTCTAGCCTTCACATTTTCATACATACTTCTAACACACTTGTGCAGTCTACCCTTAATACCATTTTTCAAAAGAAAGGGCCTATGTAGAAAAGGCCCATTTTCCAAAAGAAAAGGCCTATTGTCTGGTTGCCTTTTCAAAATCTATAAATGCCACATACAGCTTTCTATTCAAGGCAAATTGTTTCTGAATAACTGCCATCAATGTAAACATACGGTCAACAGTTGAGCAGTCTTTTTATTAAACCTGCTTGACATTCTCCCATTAAATTGTTTTGTTTAATCCACTCCTGTTACCTGTTATTAATAATGGAACTGTATAACTTACTACTGATGTTGTTTTACCAATCCATCACCAGCAACGCATGTACTTGTAGTGTGTGTGTGTGTGTGTGTGTGTGTGTGTGTGTGTGTGTGTGTGTGTGTGTGTGTGTGCATCTCTTTGTGTGTGTGTGTGTGTGTGTGTGTGCATGTGTGTGTGCATGTGTGTGTGATGGAATGAGCGTATCCATCTATTTTTGTAAGCACTCTGGGCTCTTACGAGATGGGGTGCCATAAATTATTATTGTTTGGATCATTTTGGTTACCCTTCTTAAAGAGGGAAAGAATTATGCTCACTGTCCAACTATCTGGATATATACCACAATCAAACAAAGCTTTGAAAAACTTGACCAAAAAGTCTACTGCCAAATGTCCAGCACGCTTGACTAATTCACCAGTAATACCGTCCAGACCTGCAGCCATACCATTCTTTAACCTTTGAATGGCTAATAAAACTTCTTGTGTAATAGGTCTGTCATAATACACATCATCTTCACAATTTTCAAAATCATCATCAGAATCTTGATCCTGGTTATCTTGCTCAAGCACCTATTAAAATGGTTAAACCAATCCTGTTTAAAATACTGTTATGAGGCCAATACTTACGCTTCAAAATTGTACGCATATTCTGCCAGAAGGCCTGTTGGTCTGCGACTTATTGCGTAGGATTGTTCAACATATTTTCATTGAACTTCGTTTTCTTTTGTTGCAACAGTTTTTTTTTATACTCTCTTCTAGCACAGCAATAGCCCACACATACTAAGCAATCTAGTGATTTGTGAAATTAATGTAGTAGCTTCCTAAAAACTTTTTCTAGCAGCCCTACACTCTTCATCAGAGGTTTCATCCATCTTCTTTGGTCTATTAACATGTTTTCCTTTTCATGTACTTGGCATTCTGCTTTAAGCAGACACTGAAAGACTGTTGGGCCTCATTAATATCCACATCAATTAGACTTGAGGCAAGACTCAGTTGTTCTTTGGTTTTATCAGAATGCATACATTCAATAAATTGTTGGACACAATCAGCCTTCCATACAAATTTTTCACTACATTCATTTTTATCTACCTCTGCTGTAGGTCCTATCATTTCCTCAATGTTTGTATGCAATTCCAATGGCAAACGGAAGCTGACAGTCATGCCGAATAAGAGCAAACAAATCTTCAGAAAGCACAAAATAATTGTTTACACCATTTCCAGAATTAGATATTAATGTATAATGACCCTGTAGGTCACCATTACAAACTCCATTCAAAATCTTCCATCTAAAAGTGGTACACGTATTCAGTAACTCTTTTCCGAATTAATTCAATACAGTATCCTCTGAGAATCTTGCTGGTGTTTCCTCAACAGCAGGTGCAAAGACATCATTTTTGCTTTGGCTTATAGGAAACTCGTTGGCTGTTCTACTATTCACATCACCACACAGGAGTATATAAACATTATATCAGCTAAACTTTCTTCAAGTAAAGAAATTTCATCGTCTATATCAAACGCCAAATAGTAAGGATAATTTTCTGGAGGCACATAAGCACACATATAAACAAATTCATTGTTGAACCCAAACAGCCTTCTATCTAATAAAAAACAAAGAAGATGTAAATGGTCGAGGGAAGTTGCAGGCTGGAAGTAAGGAACAACAAACAAGCCACAGCCAGAGGTTCCTGATTTTGTTTCTTATTTTCTTTTGATGTTACATGCCAGAGGCCATTGTTATTGCCTCTCACTTTCTCTCGCACTCTCACTCAGTCTCTGTGACGTCTAAATCACAATACATAACACACACGTAAAAGACTGAATGATGTACACACACGAAAGAACACTGACACAGTGACACACAGAGTACAATATCACAAACACAATGTGCAGATGCACTCAGTTACATCCCCCCCAGCTCAATCACCACCAGCATCCTCACTGGTGAATTAATTAACAGTAGAATCACTGATTTAAAGGCTACCAAGAGTTGAATTAACTATAATCATCTCAGTAGAACCTTCCTGATACTTAGTGACTACCAGTGCCCTCACTGCTGGAACACACAACAGAAAATCATTCTAGACCTAGATCTACTAAGAGTTGAATTAACAAACCATCCAAGTAGAACCTACGCAGAACACTCAGGGGCTACTGTGGGATGAATTAACAAACTGTCTGAATAGAACTCAAACAAAACCACTTTAGACAACAACAACAACTCAATTTTTCCAACATATTACACTGTAGCCTGGAGGTTTGACCAACTTTACAAACAGAAACCATCTCAGGACAACAACGATTGCATTGCAACCAAACGATGACAAGATTGATGCATTTAAGCCGAAAACCCCAGGTCTTCCTACAATATTTGTTTTCACTCCAATATATGTGCACAGATATAAAAGTACAGATAAGATTACACCATTCAGGAAAAATGGAAGTTGCATCAGATATGGAGTAACAATCAACTAACCTATGTAATCACACTGAGAACCCTAATAGACTGTACAAGGCAGGTATATAACCATTTGCATACAAATCCACATATACAAAATGCAGCACAGATGCAATTGTGATTCTCCACAGGTACCAGCAACCTTCCCGAGGTTATACAAAGTATAACTGACACGTCTTCATTTCTCAAGCATGACCACCAGACCAACAATCCATACTCAGTTGATGCCAAATCCAGTCCACATAATCCTATGCAACTGTGTGACATTACATAAATTTGCTTTGACTCAACAAAAACAGCATCAACAGTTAATACAAGTCCATGCAAAAGGAAACAAGCAAACATCCTAATGCAATGCAAGGTATACACTTGAAATAGCAAGACAATTAAGCTATATGCATAATCTAAACCAATGCCGCTTAGTTTGCACATGTTAAAGACCCTTAAGGCAACCCTTTAACATACAAACACAAGGCATTACAGAACGACCATACCAAGCATTATATGCCATTCTTTTTTCCTAAAATATGGCACTGATGACAACAATCAGATGCCTACAATTTCAAATCAACAATGCAGATCTGCAATTACAACACAGTCGCTGACGCCAGTGACACACAGTTCACTGTCACACATCACATCTCGTTATTTGCAGTGCAGAATTATTTTACACACTTGAATCCAGTCAAAAGGAACATCTCGGTGATCAATCCTTTGACGTTGTCAGTCTGCTCCTGCAGCTAAGAAAGCGCAGACTCCAGTGCCTGTGAATCTTCCTGGGACTTCTCCAGTTTGTTGCAACCTTGAGTTACAAGCGTCTGAAGTGT
Source organism: Alviniconcha strummeri (assembly GCA_963584105.1). Classification (NCBI taxonomy): domain Eukaryota; kingdom Metazoa; phylum Mollusca; class Gastropoda; family Provannidae; genus Alviniconcha; species Alviniconcha strummeri. The sequence goes on from OY757550.1 coordinate 11,253,579, forward strand.
ATCCATATGCAGTTGCTCCATTTCACTCAGTAAGACCCAGGGATGGTCCTTGTGTCCCTCGGGAGTGCACTTTGGACACACCAACACCTGACATAAATTGCAGAAGTTGAGGTGTTCATCTGAATAGTTCTTCCTCTTGTTCATCTGGTTGTCCATCATGTTCTTTTCCTTTGACCTCCATGGCTGTGACTGTTAGAGGCTTGTCTGTTGTTGGCCGGGATGTTATTCGGCTTCCCTACTTCCAATCCTGCTCATCAGCACCAGATGTAAATGGTCAAGGGAAGTTGCAGGTTGGAAGTAAGGAACAACAAACGAGCCACAGCCAGAGGTTCCCGATTTTATTTCTTCTTTTCTTTTGACGTTACATGCAAGAGGCCATTGTTATTGCCTCTCACTTTCTCTTGTGCTCTCACCCAGTCCTTGTGATGTCTAAATCACAACATGTAACACATACGTAGAAGATCAAATGATGTACACACATGAAAGAACACTGACAGAGCGACAATACAACAACACAAACACCATGTGCAGATGCACTCCATTACAAAAATGTCCACAGTCACACTTGATCTCTTTTACAAACAAAACAAGTTTGTTTTTGATCAAACAGAATGCCTCCTAATTTTCTCCCCTGCTTAGTCAGTTTTACAGCTGGCTTACAAAACACTGTATGACTTGAAAACACACTTGGTCCAAAGTAGTCTACAAACGTCTCAACAAGGCAGACAAAATGGAATGCAGAAATATATTGGATCAGTTCTCTCTCTTTCAATTTGGTAAGGAGGCCAACAACATTCCAATGCAAAAATGACAAATGTTTGAAACTGGTCTTGTTGGTCGATTCAGCACTATCACTACACACCTGTCTTTCAGTTCTGGTGTCATCTGCATTCCTGCTTATTTTAGTTTCTACACAAACATCAATTTCATGCGAGCCATCTGTCTGTATATCATCACCAATCAACATACACACTGAACTGCTGCGAGACAGTACGGTATGTACCAAAGTAACAAAATCACAGGACCAGCTGGAATCCTATGCATGACTAAGTTCTTTCAGCTCATTGTCTTTGTCTAAAACAAATTTCTTACCATCTATCAGTAAATGGTCATATATCATCATTGCCTGTTTTCCTTGGTTCCTGGCTGTCTTCAGATGTGGGGGTCAGCACCTTCCTCATCTCCCGTACTCTCAGAGAGAAATCTTCAGTGATAAAGATGTTGCTTCCCTTCTGTTTGCTTCTTTCTTTCGTGATCCTTTCCAAGTGCTTGTAGAAAGAACATGTGCCACTGCAGGGGAGTTAGGTTCACCACTCAGTTGATGGACTCGATCAAACTCATTATCATCAGCCAGCTCCAGTTTGTCTGTTATGAGATCGCGCACAATGCCTTCACAGTCCTGTGAGATCTCACTGTCTGCTCTTGGAATTCCATGGAAGATGAGATTATTCCTCTTGGACTGACACACTAAGGCGTCAGTCTTTCCTTGCTAAGTCCTGGAGTTGCATCTTTAAGTTGTTATTCTCAGTTGTCAGTTCAGCATAGCTACTTTCATATTCTGTACTTCAGTCTTCAAGTTGTTGTATGATTCTTGCATATCATTCATGTCTGTTTTCTTGTCAAACTTGCTGTTCATTGACATAAGAAGAGACATAACATCTTTCAATGTCAGCTCAGTTTCAGTCCCTGTCATGTCTTTTCCTGGGGGCTGCAGTCAGGTGGTGTCGATCTGGTTCCCACTGTTCAGTCTTGTCTGTCTCATGTTGTCTGACTTTGGCCCCGGGTTCATCTCCACATCACCACACCTCAGCAGAAGATCCCCAGCAAGGAACACAGGATCAACCCCACCATGACACCCTTCAGTCTACTGCTTGCTGTCAGCACACGCACTCTCATGGTTAGTCTAAACTTTGCCCATCTGTACATGAACCCAATGTAAGTGAACACAAAACAGCCACAAATCGCCCTAAAGTCCAACAACGCAGAGGGCATGGTGACGGTGAACACAAATCAAATGCAACCAAAACACACTTGCCACACAGTGACAATAAAGCCAGCCTTACTGAAGCACAGCACACGTGCAGCAATGGGCCCTAAATATGTACAGTTCAAGTCACAGCATGCCTACGACAAAAAGAACAGTAATGGTGAGCTGTTTAACAAACTTTCAAAACAGAAAATGTCCACTGATCCAGTCACCTTTGGTTTTTAAAACCCAGAAATTTACATGCGTATTTGCCAGGACACTACGAATCTGATGCGACATAAATCCAGAGGAAACAATGCACAATGTACTATTAATTAGTGAAATCACAGGAGCGACTTTCTGTGTGTGTGTTGATCCTCTGTGAATTTGAGCTCACACCAGAGAGAGAGAGAGAGAGACAGAGACAGAGAGAGACAGAGAGGAGGAGGGAGACGTTTTAGGAGGACAACGATTTTAGGCATAATTTTATATCTGCGGTTGTCTTTTTGGACAGACTGCCTTCATTTCAATTATGAATGCACTACTTGTGTGGCTGATGGGAGCCCAACATGTATTGTATGTATGCATGTGCTTGCATGCTTCATTTTGGTGTATATGTGTGTGCTGGTATTGGTGTGTATGTTGTGGAACACTGTCCATGTTGTCTCCATTAGGTGTGCGGTATGACAATAAGGACTGCCCGACTGCCTGGGGCAGGTAACTTACTTGTTTGGGCAGGTGAAGATCTCAGTGGCCTGCCCAACAAGGCCGGTTGTTATAAGATTTTTTCCATTGACAGTATCATGTTTCAATTCATGTGCTGGATGTCAAGCCATTGTGGCAGTTTTTGTTTTGTACTTACACAATTGCAACATCAGTTTCTTTCCAGCATCAAACCACCTGAATTTACAAAAAGTATTAATAATAAACAAAATGGTGATTAATTGCTCATACCATTAGTACTGAGACAGGTACCAAAGTACAAAAGAATTATCATAAGCTTGAGTACTTTACTGGATGTCATAGCATGGGATTGGCTTGTCAGTGCAGTTAAGCCAATCAGAAGCTAGCTCTCTTCACTCATGGTGAAGCATGGCTCACACTTCAGCTTTGGTGTGAGCTCTTCAAAAGGAGCATTGGAGGAAGAAGATGAGAGAAATGAAAACAAAAATAAGTTTGAAAAACTAAAAAATTTGAGCCAATTCAAAGAAGATGAAGTTTGTTTTCAAGTGCAAGCAAAAGAATTTGCTTGGGGTGTTTGCAAAGACAACAGGGGCCACAATGAAAACAATGGTACTACCAGGAATTTTAAAACAACTGAATTTCTGTCTTCATCCTCTCTTCTTTTTTGGGGGTGGGATGGGAGGGAAGGGGGGAGGTGAGGGTGGTGGTGTCAGCTCCAGAGTGTAATCAATGAGCATTTTAAATGACCCAATTCTGGCCACTAAAGGGATTAAATTAATGATGATGTTCTGATCAGGAATTTCCATTCAGCAAAGGGACACTACTCCCAGTTTGCAATCTTGTTTTATCATGGAAATAAGGGAAACATGGGTGGAATCTCATTCTTAAACAGCAGATAATGAAGGCAAGAATAAACTAGCATCGATCTGAATCCTTTTAGAACATGGTGCAGGTCTGGCACAGTTCCTTGTGTTTAAAATCACAATCAGGTGATCCAAGTTGCTCTATGCCCGCAGTAGGTATGCATGGCAGTTTGGGTCATTTAACTGTCACAGTGTTAGAATGAAATGAACAGTAACTTCCTGTTGGCTTCTCAGAAGTCATCACACAAGACAGAATGAGGCAGAGTTATGCTCAGTCACATTCTGTAACAATAATAATATACATTTATCATGCACTCATCAATGTCCTGAGCGCCCACATGACACATATTAACCTAAATATGATATTCTATACACGTGTAGAGCATAGTCCTACCAAAACAATTTACAAAAAGTATTATTTAAAAAAAAGAAGATATAAACAAAATGGTGATTAATTGCTCATACCATTAGTACTGAGACAGGTACCAAAGTACAAAAGAATTATCATAAGCTTGAGTACTTTACTGGATGTGATTTCTTTCAAGCATTAAGCCCGTTCTTAATTGGGCAAATGTTTCTTTGTGAACCTAGTTGGAAGTATTCAGCAAAGCTAGCTGGTTCTTAATTGGGCCAACTTTTCTTCATGAACCTAGTTGGAAGTATTCGTCGAAGCTATATTCAGGGTCCAAAAACTTTCGCTCAACATGTTCTGGGAACATTCGCCCTATTGGACGATCATTGCCTCTGATTGGCTGAGAGCAGAGCTCTCCTGTGAATGAAGAAAAAACAAAAATAAAAATGGATGATGGTGTCACTAGGTTTTTCACTTGCTTCAGAGGGAATTTGTTTATTTGTTGACTTGTGGAAGGTGCAGCCTTGTCTCGGAGACCCAGAATGAGACAGTAGTTAGTTGAGTTACCCTGTGAGGGATGATTAAAGTATATTGACTTGACTTTAGCCTACATTTTCAATCATGCTGTCTGCTGTGTGTCTGCCGCAAGTTCGGGCCGAAGCTTGCATCTCATTACAAGCCAGTTGAGAATGAAGTAAAGTTTGGACTGTCCGAACCATATTTGGCAAACTAAAAGTTCAATTAAGAAATGAATCATAGTTCGCTGAAGTGTCCGAAGTATGTTCAGGCGAACAAACATTCGTCCAGTTAAGAACAGGCTTTAGTAACGTTGCAAATTTATGTAGCTTTGTGTGGAAGTTGGTTTGTGTGTGTGTGTGTGTGTGGGGGGTCACTCTTGTAAATGTGACCAATTTGTTTTTTAAATTGTAAAAACAACAACAACAAAAACCTTTTCCAGAGGGCTTATGCTGGTTAGTACTTCTGTCACACTTGCTACCCTTTAAAGCCCATTTGACAAACATATTGCACATTTTGATGAAACTGGTTGATTTTAAGACTTTGATATGGGCAACTAGTTTTGCGACTCGGGCAAGTAGAAAATTGATTTACTTGCCCTAAAGTTATTGTCGTACCCTGACTGGTCTGTAAACTGTGTATAGTGTACCTGTGTGCGCAGGCACCAGTGCATACCTGTGCTTGTCTGCAGGCACTGGTGTGTACTTGTGCATGTGTGTGGCCACCAGTGTATACCTGTGCATGTGTGCAAGCACTGGTGTGTACTTGTGCATGTGTGTGGCCACCAGTGTGTACCTGTGCATGTGTGCAGGCACTGGTGTGTACTTGTGCATGTGTGTGGCCACCAGTGTGTACCTGTGCCTGTGTGCAGGCGCTGGTGTGTACTTGTGTGTAGGCAGCAGTGTGTACCTGAGTGCAAGCACCAGTATGTACCTGTGTGTGAAGGGGGGGCACTAGTGTGTACTTGTGCATGTGTGCAGGCACCTGTTTGTAGAAGTGCATGTGGGGGTGGGGGAGGCGGGTACCAATGCACACCAGTGTATGTGTGTTTAGAATGGTCCTGTTCGACAAGATTTTGTGCTTTATAAATACTGTCATTATTATAATTACTATAATCATGTCCACAAAGAATTACTGCTAATACTAGCTGCTTATTCATGTGGTGTCTTTATGGTAAAGAGTGAGTGTGACACTGACAGAGACAACCATTTTCGCATTTCTCCTCTTGATGTTTTGTTACCTTTTGCACATACAGTCAGTTATTAACTGTAGTTAAGGAATAGCAGTTTATAAGAATGATCTGTTATAATTATTTTTTTAATGCCTTTGTCAGTCCTCCTCAATCCACATATCTTCTCCCCTTTTTAATCATGTGCACATGATGACAATGGAGCAAAAGGGCATCACCTGCACCAGAATGTGTTGCAGATGCAAGAAGGCCTCAAGTGGTGACATCTTCACCTCTAAGATGAGACGATCAAACTTGTTTAGCACCAGCACAGGGCGAATATTTTCCAGCCATGCCTGCCGTAACACTGCGTGGGTCTGAAACAGTCAACTCATTACTGGATTGGTCTGGTCTGTCTACAGTTATGGGTTAGCAACATATTCACCTTGTGACTGAAACAAGAACAAATAAATAAGCAAAATAGGCCATCACTAACAACTGCAGGAAAAAACAGAGCAGTTGTATGTGCTATTTGCTCATCACAGTTGTGGCTTATGCACACTGAGCGGTGACTTTGCCCTGAGCAATTACTGAGCAATGTTGCCTATCTTACTGCAGAATCATCCTGCTGGATGTAGCAGCAGTAGTAGGTCCAGTCTGCCTATCTCCTGGGATGTTGGCCCTCCACAATATATCTTAGGGATACAACTTGGCATTAAACAAGCCTTGTCTAATAGTAAAAGTATCATTCATACAGTAACTAAGTACCTGTAATATAGTCTTATCAAGAACACTGAAAACATATTTGACACAATTTCAAGAGACCATCTGAAAATGAAGTTATGATTATGTAAAGAAAATGGAGCAGACTATGCACATGCTCCAAGCTCAAACTACTCTTATGACATCTACTGTGACTCTGATACACTGGGCATTCCACACCTAATCTACTTTTCCATCCAAATCCATGTTGTTCATTCTTGTATGGCACCGGAAATAACTCTTCACTATGCCATTTTAATTGAGTTAGTCAAGCTCTCTTGGGCAAGTCAAACAGACAAGTTTTACTATGAACTATCAAATAGCTCTCACACCTGCAGGACCACCCATAGCCTGCTACACAAGTGGACTGACCTGTGGGCACACACCCTCCACAAGGTCCACCAACACCACTGCACCATCACACAGTCTCACTGCTGTGGATACTTCACTGGAGAAGTCAACATGGCCTGGGCAGTCTATCAGATTCACCAGATACTGGCTGTCCTCTGGAACAAGACATCAAGCTTTTTGTTGGTTTGTCTTTCTTTCTTCTTTTTTTATAATTTTTTTGTTTTTTGTTTGTTGGTAAAACCTAGTCTTAAAATGCACATTCACTTTACATTCAAGATTACTTTATTATCTCATCAGAGAAATTAAACATGTGGCTAAACATTAACCACATCATATTACACAGTAACACATATTGCATATTTTAAAACTCAAAGAACAATTGTTGGAAACACAAGTAATGTAAAAAGGTAAATATTAAACAAACCAGTAACTTATGTAACTACATGGTGCTGTAGTATATTTACACACACACACACACACACACACACACACACACACACACACACACACACACACACACACACACACAGCTCAGCAAGACATAGCTGTTGTCATCCACAGTCACCTTTGCCTTCCATACCACACAGCGTTCATACAACTGACTTAAATGTTCTTGTCTTTCACCCACAACCTTGCCACATACATTCACCACTTTGTTCAGGACATTCTTGCTTTTCACATTTAAGCCAGCAAACCAGCACAGGAATGAAAACATTAAAACTGATTCAATACAACTCCAGTAGAAAGTGCAAAAAACAACAACAGCACTGACATTAAGAGATCTTAGCTTCTGGAGGCAAAATATTCTTCGCTGACATCTTCTGTGAATAAAATCAGGGTTTCGTTAAAATTCAGTTTGCTGTCCAAGATATTTGTACTCAGCCACTCTTTCAACCTTCACACCATTGATAAAGAGATCAAGAAAGACAGCTGGGTTTTTACATTCTTTTTCTACATGTTCTGGAATGTGAGATGACCTCACAATCTTCATAATCCTATGGCTAGTGCTGACCCTGCACTATGACATTGCAATAACTCCACTATATGACTGACTGTGAGACTGACCGCCATGCTATGAATGGAAAGGGAATTTTGTAATGCTTTGCATCAGCAGGCTGAATGCACATTACTTGTTCACCTACTTCCAAAGATGAGATCAAAAAAAATGTCAAAAAAACCTATGGGCCCTTTACAGACATCAGTCAACCTTAGCTCAAACCCAGTTCAAGAGTTCATGAAAAAATGGCATGAGTTGGCTTGACACATGGTGTAAATGAAACATGAGTTAATCATTATGCCCCTGGCCAATCAAAAAGCTTTGCCTACAAGTGCTAAATGCTGTGGGGGTTGAGTTTGCACAACTGCATTTCATTTTGAATATTCTGTATAGTGTAATTCTGAATGTTCAGTGAAAGGAACATGAATAAGTGTCATACCACTTGACACAATCTTAAGAATTTTACATTTAATGACCAGCCATAAAATTTTGTTCTACATAAAACCTCAATGTTAATGTGTTTGTACACTGAACAATAAAAGAGATGTTAGTCTTGGACTATACATTAGACTATTATTACAATTATAAGCACCATAATAATATCACAGCACAAGAACAGGTGGACAATCTAATGATAAATCTTGACCTTTTGGATATTTGGAGGGAACTTTATCCCAAAATGAGAAGATACACATGGCGTCGAAATACACTGCTTCAGCAAAGTAGACTCAGTTTTTTCTTGATTTCAGACCTTCTGTCCACCTTTGTTACAAATTCTGACATTAAGGCTGGGTACAGAACAGATCATTCTATGATCACACTGATGTTGACATTAGGGAAGAGTCTAAAAACAAACTATTGTGGAAATTTAATAATTCTTTATTGAAAGATAAACTCTTTGCAGAAGAAATTAATCACATTATAAAAGCTGTAGTTGAAGAGTATGCAGCTTTACCATACATATGGGAACAGCTTTTCAAAATTCCGAAATGTGATATTCAATTTGTTATATCAGACCTGCTTTTTTTTAGATGTATTATTAATGAAAATTAGATCAAAGACAATTTCTTATGCTGCAATGAAAAAACATCTGGATGAAAAAAAGGAAAAAGATTTAGAAAACAGTACTCAAAGTTTAGAAGCTAAGATAGCTTTGACTGAAAATGAGAAAAAGGAAGTTAGAGCAGGACAAGCAGGAGCTAGTTGCGATTAGAGACAAGAGAATGGAAGGAGTCCTGCTTCGCTCGAAAGCGAGATGGATTGCCAATGGTGAAAAAATTACAAAATACTTTCATGGACTTGAGAAACGTAATTATATAAGTAAACAAATGACCAAACTTACACTGAATAATGGAGAAGAAATATATGAAAGCAAGGACATTATTAAAGAAGTAAAAGTGTTTTACAAAAGATTATATTCTGAAAGACAAGTTGAAGACTGCAAAATATTAGATATGGCTCTAGATATTCCTATGCTGACATTGCAGGAAAAGACTTCACTGGAAGGGGAAATTACTTTTGCTGCAGCAAGTCTTGCACTTAAAAATATGAAAAATTACAAAAGCCCTGGCTCCGATGGTTTTACTGCTGAATTTTTTAAGTTCTTTTGGTTGCAGCTGGGTTCTTTTGTTGTTAGACCACTAAATGATGGTTTTAGAAAAGGTGAATTATCAACAAAACAGAAAGAGGGGGTAATAATATGCATACCAAAAGGAGATAAATCAAAAGACTTAATCAAAAACTGGAGGCCAATCTCACTTCTTAATGTTGTTTATAAAATAGGATCTGCATGTATTGCCAAGCGTTTAAAAAGCGTTCTTCCTTCTTTGATCAATGAGGACCAAACTGGGTTTATGGCCAACAGATACATTGGAGATAACATTCGATTGACATATGATCTTATTAGTTACTTGTATAGAGAAAATAAACCTGGGTTACTCTTGTGCTTAGACTTTGAAAAAGCCTTTGATTCTGTTGACTGGAAATTTATGTTTAAAGTTTTACGTGCTTTTGGTTCTGGGCCAGATGTATGTCAGTGGATATCTATGTTTTATAAAGACATAAAGTCATCTGTCACGGTTAATGGACAGTTATCACAATGGTTCACTATTCAGAGGGGATGTAGACAAGGGGATCTGATATCACCATATTTGTTTTTTATGTGTAGAGATACTTGCCATTATGGTCAGACAAAATAAGCATATAAAAGGTATCTTTATAGGAGAAACTGAATACAAAATTTCGCAATATGCAGATGATACTGAAATTACGCTGGAAGGTGACAAAAATTCATTTGAAGAAACAGTTAAGACCATCAACACATTCGGAAAAGCATCAGGTCTCTTCTTAAATATGGGGAAGACCAGTGCCATATGGCTCAGTAATAAACGAAATTCTCCTGTTAAATATATGCCCCATCTGCAAATGGAATGGAACCCACCTAAATTTAAAATACTTGGTATATGGTTTACTAATGACTTAAAAGAGTGTGAGGTACTCAACTTTAGTGATAAATTTTTGGAAATACGAGTTTGTACAAAGTATGGTTAAAGAGACAAATAACACCACTAGGCAGAGTAGCAGTTCTAAAATCGTTGATTCTATCTAAGATTATTCACCTATGGATGTTATTGCCAAATCCACCAGACAACCTTGTTCACGAATTGCAGAAGACAGTGTTTCAGTTTGTGTGGAATAGAAAACAGGACAGGATAAGCAGAAAAATAGCCATCAGATCCATCGTGAAAGGAGGGCTTGGGATACCAAACATAAAAACTTACATTAATGCTCTGAAGTTAATTTGGATTCGAAAATTAAAAACAAGTGAGCACAAGTGGAAAAGTATAATTAAATCAACTTATCCTAAAGTAGCATGGTTTGAACAACTGGGATCAAGCCTTCATTTTCAGGAACATGAGGTTAATAAGTTTTGGAGTCACATATTTATGGCATATAAAGAGTTCGGTAAACAAATACATGTAGAAAATTCAGAAGAGCTAGTTGCTGAGCCAATCTTCTGCAGTCAGAATATCCTAGTTGGAAACAGAATTATTTTTTATCAAAACAGGACTGACAAAGGCGTGTGTCACATTAAAAATATGTTGAATGACAATGGTACATTTATGTCATTTAAAAGTTTTAAAGAAAATTTCGGAATTAAGACAGATTACATATACTGGTTGTGTGCAAGCTATCAAAAGCTACATACGTAAAACAGAAATAACAGTGGAGGCTAAAAATTCAGCAGATTTAATTAAGACACTTAAGATGATTTATAATCAACAAAAAGGCTCACGCCTTTATTATGAGATACTTACGCAGAATATAACTAGACCTAACTGTTGTGACAAGTAGGAAGCTAAGCTAAATAAAGATATTAATTGGTGTATTACCTTCAAGAAAATGCAACAGATTCAAGAAATAAAACTGAAATGGTTTCAAATAAGACTAGTACACAGAATAATTGCTACTAATGTTGTTTTAATGCACATGGGAATTGAAAATGACATTACTTGCTCTTTTTGTTGACAAAACCAACTCAACCATATAGTTTGGTCATGTACATATGTGAGGTCATTTTGGGAACAATTCCAGACTGTACTTAATGCTGGCTGTTCAAATGCAACCTCAGTTACACTTAATGAAAATATTGTACTGTTTGGTCACGACATCCATTTTAAATCAGATAACATCTTTGATTTGATTATTTTGCAAGCAAAGTTATTTATAAATGTAAAATTAACAAGACTATACCACAATTGCATTTGTTCAAACGTTATTTAAAAACTAACTTTGAGGTGTACAAATATAATGCAAAACTGAATATGTCATATGATAAGATTGTAATTGAATGGTGTCCTTATCAGCAGTGATTGACGTATAGACTATGTCATAGATAGTAAATGTAAAGTGACACGATGTACAACATACATACACGCATTCAGGCACTTTTACATTGTTCGCATGCACATACTATGTAAGTAGTTTTTTGTTGATCTGTTTGCTCAGCCATTTAACTGCTTGAATTTTAGTTTGGAATTGTGTGTGTGTGTGTGTGTGCGTGCGTGCGTGCGTGCGTGCGTGCGTGCATGCGTGAGTGTCTACCTCTCTCCCTCCTATTTTCCCCCCCAATATAGTTCATTTTTGTTATGTTTTTGAACTCTTTTTGCTGATGACTATTTAGTTTATTATAAGCGCTATCACAATATTGCTGTAAGTTGCACAAAAAATAGAATAAAACATGACCACAAAAAAGAAGAAGAAAGAAATGTTCACAGGAATGACCCAGTTTGCCTAGTCATAATGTCACTCTGTAGCAGCAGTTACGTTAAACTTCGAAGGTGGAAGATTACAAAACCAAAACCAAAATGTATATTGACACTGAATGTGAATGACAGAAAATGTCAACAGCCTCATTTAAACTTCCAAGTACTGTTTCAGACATGAACTGAATTAACCCATTGGTGTCCACTGCCCAGTTTGTCTTGAAAAATGATGTTACAATCCAATCAGTTCAAAATTGTGTGAATTGTAAATTCACTGTTTCCAGTTTTCCATATTACAGTATGATGGCACTTTCCTTTGTCAAAGTTTGTGTCTGACGTATGTATTCATCCTGTTTGCTTCATTGTCTCTGTCACCACTAAGTTGAGCATTATATTCAAGAGCGCCTTATCTGTGTGTTTTATTTTGTTTGTTTTTTCCTTTTGAGTCAAATTTAGCAAGTGTGCCTTATATCCAGAAATGCCTTGTAATATAGAATTACAGTAACTTGTGTATGTACTCACTAGGTATATCTCTACTTCTACTGCTGGGGCAGAAGTACCCTCAGTCTAGTTTGTTTATAAAAAAAAGAAAAGAAAAAAAAGAAGAATGTAACTTAAAAAACAAACTGGCTTTACATTCACATATATTATATAATCATATGTTTCCAATGGTTGCTCATAGCTTTCGCCAGAGCTACTGCTAGTGGTACTACAAGATCTTATGTGTTGCCTGAATTTGTCAGTCAGCTAACTGAAAGAATCACAGTACTGGAACTGCTGTTTTGTGTATCTTGAATGGCTTGCTTGCAAAGACTGACGACAAACTTGCTTTGATGCTTGCCCTGCCTGCGTTTGACTCTCTGAATCATGCAATCTTGTTGAAAAGACCTGAGGTGATTTTTGGTATTAGGGACAAAGCTTTTAACTGGTTCAGGTCCTACTTGTGCAGCCGTGAACAGTCAGTTATTGTTGAGAGCATTGTGTCCTCCCCCTGCCCACTTGAGTTTGGTGTTTTGCAGGGTTCAGTGCTTGGACCACTGTGTGCTCATCCACTGTTCACTGTTATCAGTGCCCATGGTTGTGATAACCATAAATATGCTGATGACATGGAATCGTCCAAAAAAGCTTCTCCCATGCAGTTTCTCACAGCCCAAACTGGCACCAAGACATGCACTGATGATCTGCTCTGCTGGATGAACATTAATAAGCTCAAGCTTGACACAGATAAGGCTGAGATCATGCCTGTAACTTGTAAGTTCAACATCACACCTCAGCTTGGTTGGCAGTGAGTTTGCAAACATTGGCAGAAACAAAATTCAGTTCAAGCCATCAGAGAAGTATCTAGGGATTCACCAACTCTGTCTCTGCAGCAGCCCATCAGTAGCATCTGCCTGTCAAATTTCCTAGGGATTCATAAAACTGCATCCATCTGCCCTAACCTGTCTAATAACTCAACCATCAGGCTAGTTTCTTCAATGATAACCTTGTGACTTAGCTACTGCAATTCCATTTTTGAAAGGCTACTGGCTGAACAGACTGCATGTTGGCAGAAAGTCCAGAACCACTGGCTTCCACTGAAATTGCAAATACATGATTGCCACCTTTGCTTACCACCACTTTGAAGGATTATTCCCTCCATATCTGCCCGCATCTCTTAAAATCTACCAAGCTTATCTTGCTCTCTGCAATCCTCTCAAGAAAAGCTTCTCAAAATTCTAAAAACAAGTCTCAAAACATCTGGTCAGTGGCCATTAAATTCTTGGCCCCTAGTGTCTGGAACTCACTGTCTACTGATATGAGAAATGCTCCCTTGTTTGCCTGCTTCAGACCTCAGCTGAAAACTCTAGCTTTCAACTAATCAGTTTATGTACTGATTAATACAAGAATCTAGTAGGCTACTCTCACAGATAATAGGTGATGTGTCTGTATATGGGTTGTTGATTGTGGAAGGAAGCTTATGGATAGACAAGGTGGGAGGAGGGAGGTGGGAACCAGGAGAAAGCCATGCAAGGTGTGAGAGGGGAAGAGAGACTCAAAGGGAGAGTTTATTTTGATAGAGTATTGATAATTCACTGATTGTAATGCATATTTGAGATGGAAGACCTATTGGTGTGTATGTGTGTGTTACCTTGGGTGTGTGTGTGTGTGTGTGACTGGGTGTGTGGTTGTGTATGTGTATATCTATATGTACAAATAGTTACTGTTTGCTAGGTAACCATGTTTATGGTAGAATACTATACTTAACCTTCTGTTTGTTGAAATGTACATAAATGCGTTTTTTGTCAAGTTGTTTGTACAGCGCAGTAAGTTTATTCTGTGGTTGAAAAAGGCACTTAATATTTATAAGATTAAGAATGACCTATTAAGTATTATTACTAATATATTCCTCCACTACAAATGAAAATGTTTTAAAACAGATTGCAGCTACCCAAATGTACATGTATACACAGACACACACACAGTGTTTGTACTTCTACACTATGTGTATGGCCAGTAGCTCAGTTGCTCATGGCTATGGTCATTTTTTATCATGGTCATATGACTGCACTATGTATGATCATGGGAAAGGATAGCCAGTGAAGTTACCACCAAGCATCTGATCCTGAAGGATAGGTTTTGAACTTGTTCTAGTCTTGTTCTGATCTGACACAAACTGTCGACAGCCAATGAAAACTGTGTATCATATGTATAATAGCCATTCTACTACCAGTATGCCATATATGTATCTAATAAACAGAGACTATACTTCAAACACAATAAAAAATATTGCTTTTTTCTTTTTCTTCACCTCATCAGTGTCATCATCTCAAAAATGGTAATAGTACAGCTTTTGTTATTTCATTCTAGCTACAACAGAGTAATAATAATGCTACCAGTGATGTGGTTTCTTAGTTGCTGGTGTCTGCCAATCACCATTCAACATTTACCCACAATTGCCTTTCAGTCAATCAGTGCATGAACGTGTCACATAGCATGTTGCATGATGTTTGGTGACATGTAGTTATTGGGCAGTTCAGTGAAGGTGGTTTGCACGAGTGAATGCCCTTTGTAATCTTTTGCGCAAGATGTCACGAGAGGTCGCAGCGTCACTTCCAGGCCAATTTCTGAATAGGCATTGCTTCACACTGTGTATAACGATGGAAACTGAACCAAGAACTGCGAAGCAGTACAAATGCCACCACTGTTGCAGTTGCAATAATTACTTGGGAAAGTAACTGGAGGGTGGAAAAAAAGTGTCTCTGCGTTGTTTTTTTGGCTGGCTAGAAATTGTGAGTTTGTGAAAAAAATGCGTTTTGGGGCATCCTACAGCACAAGCAACAAGTTATTGCTTGTTGCCAGACACATTCTGACTATGGGCCTCCAAAAATGCCTTTAAAGTTGGCAGTGTAAAATTCACAAATTCACTGTCACCACCTTCCATTGTAAAGAAAGTACACACCGGAAGTAAAAGCAGCCACGGAATACTGGGCAAAAGTCAAGGGAATTAACAACCCCCACCTGATCCACCCAATATGACCACATGGATCATAGCCTCTAGCGTTGACATGTTCTGACAAAGCGGACTAATCACCAATGTTGGATAGCTAGAGTTTGATCCCTGTCAGGAATGATCAAGATTCACCTTTAATATGTGATTCTGAGTTTTTGGGGTCTGTCAATTGCTTTTTTTGCCTAGGTACTCTGGTTTTGCTACCCCCTCTCTTAAATAAAAGGTCTATTCAAATGTGCTTTAAAAATTCATATACCTTCCTGTCCTACAACATTTAGGGTTCATATAGAGACTGAGTACTTAAAATATTCATTATTATTATCATTTGTTTCTTGACTGAGTCAATACAAAGTCACACAATCATTGCATGAGCACAAGCATGAGGTCAACTGGCAGCAAGCTCATGAGGCTGATTGGACAAGCAGTGAAATCAAAGAGAGTAAATCTTGGTTTGTGGTGGTTTTGGGTAAAAACTTAATATGTGTGGTGTGTTTGTGTGTGACCACCTTTTTCTCAGCCAGGACTGACTGGTGTCAGTCAAGGGTAAGTAGAACTAATTTTCTTCTTTTAACAGCCTAGACTCAAAGACCGAATGCCAATGACTTTGCATGCTTGACACTGAGTTCACAACCTAGCAACCTTAGTCAATAAACTCATAATTGCAATTAAACTTCAACAGCCTACTGTAAGTTTAGTAAATGTTTAATTTTGTAACTAATATTAATGTTGAAAAGAGGAAACAAAACTAGACATTGTAACATACAAAATTATTATCGAGTTCATGTGCTTCTGCTGGCAAAAACAACAAACAAACAAACAAAAACAAAAAAAGAGACAGTGGGAGTGAAAACATTTTAAAACAATAAGTCAATACTCCCACAGAACTGTAAAACTGATTAAAAAACACACACACAAGATATCCTACACACACACACACACACACACACACACACACACACTTTAGTTTTACCTTTTTGATAGAAAAGTGAGATAGCTGAAGACTTCATGGTAATGCCACGTTCCTGTTCATCTTCACGGCTGTCCATGTACCGTATCTGAACACATACACACACATACACACAAACCATTGCTAAAGTATGTACTATTACAGTCAGGAGTATTTGCTATAGTATCATGTATGCATGATCAACAAAACTAAAGTTACAAATGAAATGTAACTGAAAACTAGGTGAGTGGGTGAAAGCCTGAAGAATAAGAATAACTCTATCATTAAGTGTTAACTTGACTAACTCACCAAACACCAACTTGCTCACTTCTACATCAACTTGACCCACCCTAAAGACTAACCTAACCAACTTGCCAGGAACCCCCCCCCCCCCCCCCCAACTCATTTATTCAAGTGACTAGGAATAAGAAATGGCAAAAGTTACAACAAAAAAGGGGAAAAAAGAGGACAGGTAACTGTTTCACTTCCTAACCCCCCAAAATACAGCACTCTGGATATGCTACAAGAGCTTGGTGTGGTAACTTGAATGAAAAGAAGGCAAATGAAAAATTCAGATTTAGTTTCAAGCCAATACCTTCCCAGCCATTCGTTGTGATATAATCCCATTACTGGCCACCAGGGCATCTGCAAGTGTTGTCTTTCCTGTTTGAAAGGTCAAAATTAAAACAAAATCAAGTTACAAATGGCATTCAAATTCTGATAACATAAAAAAACATTCATGTTACATTGAGAACATCATGTGTGTGCTGGGTGTGTGTGTGTGTACATGTGCATGTGTGCCACATTATATGACTGTATGTGAAAACAAGACAGAGTATGAAACAATTTTAGAGGAAGCAACATACCCCAAAACCATTTGCAACATGTAAGTAGTGTTCATGCACTCCCAGAGGCATTGTTGTATCTGCTCTGCTAATTATTGCAAATTTCACTTGATTAGTCTCCTCGTTTGGTTAGCTGACATGACAGCATTGTTCCTCATGATATGCCCATTATCATGGTACAAGTTTTGTGTGTCACTTCCACTGGAAGGAAGGACAGTTAGTCTTGTTCTGTTTCTGCAAGTCCTGACTCCACTCTCTGTTTTACACTGCTTGCCACCAGCTGGTCTTGTTGACCCTGTGTTCAGTGACAACACATTCAGTACAGCTGTGCGTCACAACAACAGTGAACACAGAGAAGAACGTGTTGCTTGCTGCCTGTGCCACCCCTGTCCCCTACTACACTCAACATGATCTTCTGTCTCTGGAAACTGCTGCCCCCCCCCCCCCCCCCCCCCCCCCCCCCCCAGTTGATCACAGGTCTATCTCATCTCTACATTGCAAGAAACGTGCCAAGAAAGCCACACTGACTGAGAAGAGGAGGGAAGAATGCGCAGAGGGAGATCAAGTTGATCATCGGGTTTTCATGATCGACTTCCATCCAGTTCTTCCAGTTCTCCAACCCTCTGTCATCAGCCTGCCGAGCTTGACTTTCACCATTTCAATTCAGCTCTCCTCAGTCACTCTGACGAGTGTCAACATGCCACCACTGCCATACCACCTGCCTCTCCACTCAGTTACCATGACGACCTCACATCCTACTCGCTCAGTGCTCGGCTGCATCTCCCTTATAAAACAGCTGCTTCACATTCCCCTTAGTTCTTCCTCAGCCGAAAACATGCTCCTTGTCTGCCTTTTCAATGCAAGATCTGTCGGCACTTCCTGGAGGAGGTCTGACATATCCACCTTCATTCAGGACAACATTGACATCATGCTGCTGACAGAGACCTGGCTGCACCCTGCCAGTGACGAGGCAGAGAGCAGCGCTATATAAAAGTGATCAAGAAGAAGAAAAAGAGATTCTCTGACTCCATGTTTTTTAATCAGTTTTCTGACTTTCTTGAACACTGGCAGAAAATAACAACTCCAGAAAACTACATCATAGACATGTTCACCCTAATCCAGTCCAGTCCATTTCTGAACCTACTCACAACCAAGGCCACCTGCTTGACTTAGTGTTTTCCAAGCAAAGTGATAAAATCCTCATTTCTACAAAACTACACCATGGACTAACATCTGACCACACAGCCATCTTGTGAAAAGATGATGTGTATGTACCCGCACAAAAACCTGAAACTTTCTCATCCCAATGCCTCAACAAGATTGACAACAAGATTTCTCTCACGCTGCCTCACAAGTCTGTTCTATCAGTGGCTACAATAACCATCTCTGTTCTGTCCTTGACACGCACGCCCCTCTCTGCCATTGCAGAGTCTGTACAATGAAGCCAACAATCTAGTTTGCCAGTATCACAGAGCAGTTCTGTGATCTGAAACGGGAGCATTGGCAGGCGGACAGACAATGGCTCAAATCTAAGCTCACCATCCACAAACAGATATATAACGCCTTTCTTTCAAAACTTCAACACCATCCTCGGCAAAACCAGTTCTTCACCTCTTCCTTGAACATTTGACTCTGACAATCTCCTGAATGTCTTTTCTGATTACTTCACCAAGAAAATCTACACTATCAGAAACAGTTTCCCTCCTCCAAACCCAACTGCTTGCCCTGTTAACTCTTTTGCTGGAAATCCCTTGCTAACTTTTGAGCCGGTCACTGATGAATTTGTCTAAAAATAACCAACAGTGCACTCGCCAAGTCTTGTGAACTTGATCCCATTCCCACCACGATTCTTTATGAAAACCTTGACCTCCTCTTGCTAACCATCACGGACAGCATCGACACATCTCTTACCATTGGCATTGCACCACATGATCTAAAGACTGCCATCATCAAACCTCTGTTGAAGAAGCCATCACTTGACAAAAATCTTTTGAAAAACTACCGTCCCATTTTTAACCTTCCATTTCTGTCCAAACTTCTCCCCCATCTCCAAGAAAACAACCTCATCAACTCCTTTCAGTCAGCCTATTGAGCAGGACACAGCATCGAGACCATTTCGTAACATATTGTAAACGATATTCTCTCTGCTCTGGACAATGACAACATTCCTGTTCTTCTTTTGTTGGATCTTTCTGCAGCTTTTGGCATTCAGTCTACTGCATTCCAATAGTTTCAGTCATACCTCTCAGACAGATATCAGTCCACTTCAGTCAATAACTCGTCTTTGTCACCATCACAGCTATGTACGGTGCACCTCAGGGCAACTATCTCCTAATGGGTACACCTAATTCTGTAATCCAACCTCTCCAGAAAATTGAAAACTTTGCTGCAAGACTCATTCTCTTGGCACCCTGCCACCAACACCTCTTCTGGAAAAACTGCACTGGCTTCCCATTTCAGAATGTCTTAAGTATAAAGTCACTTGCTATATGGTGTTTCAATGACAATGTTATAAATGGTTCTGGTCCTGATTACCTTCTGAACTGCTACATGACTACACTCTGTTCTTGTTCTGACACCCACATGCTAAAAATCCAACAACACAAATGCAACACTCATGGCTTTCGCACCTTCTCTTGCTTTGGACCCCACATTTGGAATTCACTCACACAAGACCTTAGACACTGCTCAACCCAAACTCCAAACACTGGTTTAAGACATCCTTCCTTCAATCACTGCCATATTTAGTTATGCCACAGGGTCCAGAAAAATGTCAGCTAACGAGCAGTTTTCTGTTGGTGCTCAAACAGTAGTAAGTTTGTTACAATTAATACAAATAACTCAGATTATATCAGATGTTTGTTTTATAATTGACCACGATGCTTACACCAGCTCAAATAAAACCAAAATCGTTTGAATCGAGACAGAACTCTTTTTTCTACCCAGGGTGAATGTGCCTCATGCTTATGTGTGTGCTTGGGCTTCTACAGTCACATTAGTACCCAAACCTTTTGGAGGGTGCTGACCATGTTGGTGTACAGCTGCATGGAGACAAAGAGTGCCACTTCAGTGGTGTAACCAAATCTGGAAGAGTTTGGAGGAAGGTGCTGGAAAGCAATGCTCAGAGTGTGTGCTCAACCCTGTCATCTTTTAAAGCCAAACTGAAAACCTTTTTCTCACAGTATTTTCGCCCCAACATTAAATATCAGTACACAGTTTCTGCTACAGTTTTTTTGTGTGTGTGTGTGTATGTGTGTGTGTGTGTGTGTGTGTGTGTGTGTGTGTGTGTGTGTGTGTGTGTGTGTGTGTGTGTGTGTGTGTGTGTGTGTGTGTGTGTGTCTGTGTGTGTGTGTGTGTGTGTGTGTGTGTGTGTGTGTGCATGCATGCACACACAAGCATGTATGTGTGATGCAGATCAACACTGTACACATTTGAATTCATTGTGTTTTGTTTTTTGTGTATGTTTTAGTTGTCTTTTCATATGGTGCTTTGTGTGGGTTATTTTAGTGGGACTGTGCTCTACGTGCATATAGAATATCATATTTAGGTTAATATGAGTAACTGAGTGTATTGTATACATGTTCCGGGCCATGACCTTTTCTTTCCGGTCCTTTTCCTTTTTGATTGGGTGGGGGTTTTATGGCCCCAACTATCTAAGGTGTTAAAAGTTGTGTGCTGGGCCAGCAGTGTCCCTTTTCCCCCAGTGTCCCTGCAGAGGCAGGTAGTTTGTTTACTGTTGCGGCTGGTGTTCATGTTTTCATCTCAGGGGAGAGCCTACACTATTTCCTGGTTGGTTGGTGTACAAATAAAAGTTATGTTATAGCAACCTCTGACTTGTGGCTCTTCATTCATGCTTCCAACCTGCTTCCCCCTCAACTCCCCACGCCGCTTCCCTACAAAACCTGGCGCTTGTGAGCAGGATTGGAAGTAGGAGAGTCACAGACCGACCAGGAGACAGTGTAGCGGAGCTGTCTGGAGGCACCGGCAGACAGTGGAGAGGAGCTGTCAGGAGGTACTGGGACAGTGTAGCGGAGCTGTCTGGCACAGAGGCAGTTCGAGGGGACCTGACCACCAAGCTTCATCTACACTGATGGCTGATTTACAACTACAGCAACAGGATCCAGTCCTTTGCCCGGTGCTTGCAGCCTCGACAGCCAAGCCCTCCAACATGAAGGAACGCTCCCCGCGGGCGTTGGTGCAGCAGTACCTTCGATGGTTCCTAAAGAATGGGATCCTCCCTCGTGGGCAGGCTGACCAATGTCGCATTACCCTTCAACAGCTGGTTCTTCCCAGCTCACTTCAGCCTGACCCAAGAGAGGTCAGGGGCTACATCAGCATCTGCGAGAGATGCACTGTGGTGCCATGCTTTAGGAAAAAAGGAAGGGGATATGATGCTTGGTATGGTTGTTCAGTAATGCCTTGTGTTTGTATGTTAATGGGTTGCCTTAAGGGTCCTTAACTTGTTCAAACTTAGTGGCATCGGTTTAGATTTAGCATGTAACTTAACTGTCTTGCTATTTCTAGTGTATACCTTGCATGGCAGTAGCCATAATGATTTAGCTTGTTTCCTTTTGCATGGACCTGTAGTGTGTTCATTGTTGATGTCGTTTTGTTGAGTTGAGGTAAAAGTACATATGTTGCACAGTTGCTTTTGATTATGTGGATTGGATGTGGCATCTATTGAGTATGGATTGTTTTGGTAGACATGCTCAAGAGACATTGAAGTATCAATTGTTTCCTTTTGCATGGACCTGTAGTGTGTTCATTGTTGATGCCGTTTTGTTGAGTTGAGGTAAATGTACGTATGTTGCACAGTTGCTTTTGATTATGTGGATTGGATGTGGCATCTATTGAGTATGGATTGTTTTGGTAGACATGCTCAAGAGACATTGAAGTATCAGTTATATGTTGATTAACCTTGGGAAAGTTGCTTGATATGTACAAGCAAAAGGGCGAATCAGGATTGATTGTATCTGTGTTGCATTTTGTATATGTTGATTGTATGCAAATGGTTATATATACCTGCCTTATACAATCGATTAGGGTTCTCAGTGAGTATGACTACATCTCTGTTAGTTGATTGTTACTCTGTATATGCCACAGCTTCCATTTTTCATTTTTCTGAGCAGTGTGGTGACCCTAGTGTATGTTTATTTCATCATGATCGAACTTTGATGGCTTGACCGCTAATCTGGTATTGCTTAATAACATTATATATGTTCATCTGAGTAGTAACGGGACAGGGTCCACATCAGGTCACTGAGCGTTGTGTTGTCTGTGAGTGAGAGTTATGTTTATTTCGAGTATACGTTTTAACCTTTATATAAGGCCCTGTATTATCATGTGTGCATTTCTCTAGCGAAACGTTTTATTGTACGGCGGGGCCTTCACATAAGGCCTGGTATTGAAATCATGGTTTGAGATGGCAGATATCACTTGTGTGCCGTTCATGTTGTAAATGACATGCAATATGTAGTATTCAATTGTTGCAATGTGTGAGGTGTTGATGTTATATTTTTTTGAACATGTTGTTTTGAGGTCTTGTACAGCCAATTGTGGAACGTCCTCCATTTTTAAATCCCAGATGGCAGTAGGTTTTTGAAATGCAATAAGAACAGATGTTTCTTTTGGAGTTTTCATCATTAACAAAAAGAATCCTCATTTTCATTCTTTTATCCTGTTTCAAGCAATGTGTTTTGGGTCTGTCTGGTTTACCTGGCTTAAATGCAGTAATCATTTTGCCCTTTAACTGCAATGCAATCATTGTTTGGTTTTTGGAGATGTTTGTAGTTCGCCAGGCCTTTATTAGTATGTCGTAGCAAACAGGGGTACAGTTTCAATGCATGGATGTATTGGGTACCACTTTGATGGTTTGTTAAGTCACCTCTTAGTTGCCCTACACCCTTTAGTTTTGTTTATTGCTATGTGATTAACCAGCGAGGACACTGGTTATGATTGAGTAGGGGGGGATGTAACCGAGTGTATGGTATACATGTTCCGGGCCATGATCTTATATAAGTTATAACCTTTTCTTTCCGGTCCTTTACCTTTTTGATTGGGTGGGGGTTTTATGGCCCCAATTATCTAAGGTGTTAAAAGTTGTGTGCTGGGCCGGCAGTGTCCCTTTTCCCCCCAGTGTCCCTGCAGAGGCAGGTTGTTTGTTTACTGTTGTGGCCGGTGTTCATGTTTTCATCTCTGGGGAGAGCCTACACTGTTTCCTGGTTGGTTGGTGTACAAATAAAAGTTATGTTATAGCAACCTCTGACTTGTGGCTCTTCATTCATGCTTCCAACCTGCTTCCCCCTCAACTCCCCACACCACTCCCCTTCATATGTATCATGTGAGCGCTCAGGACACTGATGAGCGCATAATAAACGTACATTCTTCTTCTTATTATTATTATAACGCAAAGGTCCCTGCCAGAACACCTAATCACAAGAAATGTGTCTGTGTTTGCAAAGCAATTTCTGGCAACTGCTGATGTCATAATAATGACCCACATGATAACATTCATGTCATGACACTGTTCATGAATGATTGTGGTAGCCCAGTTCCAAAGACTTCAGCTGGAAACACTAAACTGGCTGGGTCAATATAAGTAGAATGGAAAACAGCACAATCATGTGTGTGTATGGGGAGGGGGGAGGAGGAGGGAGAGAAGCAGAGAGTGTGTATTTTTTGTTGTTGTTGGGGGTGGAGGGAGGGGGAGAAGCAGGGAGTAAAAATACTAAAATCAAAGACTGCTGTGCCCTTGCTAGACCTCATTTAGGATATTGGTTTGTAGTCTGAGACTACAAAATTGACTCCAGACTATTATTGCATTAGCCATGATGAACCAACTGCAATGGAGTAAGTCACTAAATGTGGACAAAACTCACAAACATCAATTGTCTTCAAAGCAATCTTTCTAAAATGCTACCAAAACCATTTCTTATACAGGCCCCCCAGTCATGAACAACCACATTAAAACATTCTTAGCTATAAATTTTGATCATGTATTTATTTCAAAAGTAAAACAAAAGGAAATTTATAATCCCTGGTAACACCAAGTAATTTTTCTGCAGGTTCAGTGCCTGTTTTAATTCTATTCAGTAAATAAAACAATTTTTAAAAAAACTAACAAAAAAGTCAGTTGAAATTGTGGATCATTTGGCCATTTGCTGCAAGTGCACACTAATTTGGGGATCTGCTTTAAATCAAAAACAAATTTAATAAAGATAAAAAATTATATTTAAAAAATATAAAAAATCAATCATAGTTCATACAGTATTTTCAGAAGAAGAAAAAAATCATCTGGAGGAGATATTTCTGTTAATAATAATATAAATCAATTGAAGAGTTTCATTGTAAATAAAATGCATAAAATCTTGCCCAGAAAGGCCATTCTAATCTAAGACTAATAAGAGTGCACACACACACACACACACACACACACACACACACACACACACACACACACACACACACACACACACACACACACACACAGGTGCCTGCATATAAAAGTATGCTATACACAACTTAAACAGGCAGAGCAGGGGCTTACATCAGAGGAAGATATCAGCACAAGAGGGGAGAAGATGGCACCTCTACTGCTTTGGAAAAAGAAATGTCTTCAGGTTTATAGATAAGATCAAGTCCAGGGAGGCTTTTACTTGGTGAGGATACGGACTGACTGATTGATTGACTGAACTTTATTTCTCAACGGTGAAGATATTAGCACAAAGGCCGACTCACATATCTGCCATTGTTACAGTACTACTAATAGCCAAGACATTCACAGTGAAATATTATGACAGAAGGCTGTAGACAAATACAGCATCACTGCCATCAGTAAAAAAAAAATATATAACACAACAACACATATAAAACGAGACAGCGATTGCAACAGAAATGAAAAAAATAGCAGTGAAAAACAACTGGAGTGAAAAAGTAAAAAAATCAATTAAACACACACACACACACACACACACAAATTGGGTAATTTACAGAGACAGCAGGGGAAGGGGTGGCATAAAATTAAGCTTAAGAAAACAACAATAACAACAAGGAAAAGGAAACAGATACTAAATTAGTAAATACAATTAAAAAACAAAAAACAAAAAAACACACACAACAACTACAACAAAAATATAAACAAATTAATAAGATAAAGAAGGAATATATATATATACAACACATACATATACACACACATGCATGCACATATTACACACACACACACACACACACACACACACACACACACACACACACACACACACACATGGCAATAATATGGCAATGAATATTCTCATAGCACTGTGATGATAACAATATACTACTGTTACTACTGTGAACAAAATTAGAAAAATAAAAGGAATAAAACATCATTTAAATCAATATTTTGTATATTTAGCACAGAGCTGGTATACAATCAAGACAAGAAATGTACCTCACCATCCAAGGAAAATATATCCACACATTTATTAAGCAGAGGGGCTGAAGACAGAAAAGGAGTGGGAACTGACAGTGTGCAGTCTGGTATGAGGAATCTGGAGGCATGGGGCTGAGAAGATCAGACACAGGCACAGGGCAGAGAGGTGTGCAAAGTTGAAGACAATTGAACTCAATTTGAAGAGATGAGTGCACATGATACGTTTATTAAGCCAGGCATTAGACACAAACTTACACAACCATAACACACTACTAGTGTAATTATGGCTGTGCAAGTTTGTGTCTAATGCCTGGCTTCATAAAATAAAATAACTGATACAAAAATAATCGACTTTTAATTTAAATTAAATCAGACTGCTCACCATGATCCACATGAGCAAGAATGCAGATGTTTCGAATGTTGGCTGGAGTCTGCTGAAGTGCTGCCAGCTGTTGTATTGTCTTCACAGGCATCTTGGACACCTCAACTTTGTTTTCTTTGGCTAAGATGAAACTGAAAATCTGGTTAAAAAAGAAAGAAAGAAGTCGTATGGTTCCTGTCAGTCATGCCTTGACAGTTCTGCAGTTCTAAACAAAATGCTGCACATTTGTAGCGTTTGACTATTAGTAATAGTACTTACTTTTATTTAATTTCAAGTATGCCAAATTGTAAATACTCACAGTCACAGAGCACTCTTTCGTGAATATTTTGAATACAACTAAGGACCTCAGGTACTCTTTTTGTTTGCACAGATTTGCCCCCCTACACTCAGTTTAATTATTATTATTTTTTAATCAGACTGTCACCTGTGGTCACTCAACTAGTCAACAGGAGAAGACACAGATATCACACAATAGCTATTACTATTATTAGCAGCTAATTAAATTCCTGGGACACTTTCAACACCATTCTGGGTCACAAATATCACCAGGATCATTCAAACAGTTTCAATGTTTAGTGAATGATGCTACAACTTGTACTTTCTTGTGTACTGTGTTTTGCATGGATACTCCTAGCCCTAACTCTGATTCAGCCCATGCTGAAAGTGCTGCAGGCCAGATTCTAAGAGCACCATGTCATTGAAACTGCACGCCTCTATTACAGCAACTCCACTGGCTCCCAATTTTTGAACAAATTCAAAACTGTTTCCCAGTGTTACAGCCACAAACACAATCACAGTTCTGCCCCTCTTACCTTTCTGAACTACTGCAACTTTACAGTCCTTCCTGCTCTCTCACCTCCTTTTCAGAGGCACAAATGACACACGCTCAAATGCCAGCACCCATTATTTTCACCTTTTCTCAGCCTTTGGTCTCTATGTCTGGAACAATCTCGCCAGAGATGCCAGGCACTGCTACTCTCTCTTCCTTCAAAAGCAAACTCAAGACTAATTTATGTTCTCCAAATATTGTGGTTAAGCAATATCGTCCGTTAAACCTATCAGTCTGTACAATGTGTGTGTGTGTGAATGGGAATGTGTGTGTGTGTGTGTGCGCGCGCGCGCGCACGGTTTGTACACAATATGTTATGTTCAAACTCTGGTTGCTGTGTACATTATTGTTACCTGTCTGTTAAATTGCAGATAACAGTCTCTATAGATCTCAGTGTATAAAACCTGTGTGATGTTTGTACAGTGCCTTTGAGCTGCAGGGTTGGTGCTTTACAAGTTTCCATTATTAGTAATGGTAGTTACAGTACTATTATTATTAATTGCAAGAAGAAGTGAGCTTTAATATTTTCATCATATTTGTGTTTCAATATATTACATTCTTGTTTGACATTTGACCTTGCCTTTTTTTTCTTTTTATACAATATTTTCTAACTGCTGAAGGAATATCTGTCGCTTCTTAAGTTCTTACCTTGAAAGATTTTTTTAAATTTTTATATATAACTTTTTGCCTCTTTAATGATTTTGTGCTAAAATTTCTTCTTTAAAGTACAAACCACACATTTCTTTTCCTTAGTTTTCTTTTCTTTTGCAAAGTAATTTGGATGCAGGAAGGGGATGTGTTAGGCATTTTCTGTCGTACTGAAAGCGTCGCCATGACGCCCAAATCACGTGATCATATGCCTACTACGTCACTCTGGGGAGTCGCTGCAAAATGGCCAACTCGAGCTCCAAAGACGAAACTGACACTTTGCCCGAGAGACCCACAAGGATACAGCCATATCAGTTTGAGCCTGTCAGGCAGGATTTTGAAAGAGTACCGGAACATCGTGTCAGCTTCTCATTGCTTCGAAATTGCACTCACTGAAGTGCTCGCTACACAAATGGGCATGATGCGGCACAGCGAGAAAGTCAGCTCGTTTGAACTGTATAAACTTAATCCACTTTCTCCTCACTGCGGGTCAATTGCGCGGGAGTTCATGCATTGTTATACCTGGGGTCATCTGTAAATTGTTACAGTTCGCGGCAACACAGTAGGCTGGCATAGTTAACCTTTTTGTCGACCACACGCATAAACTTTTTGTCGACCACAAGCATACACAGTTTACTGAAGAATCTAAGATGGCAACTGCAGTGACTCCCCAGACTGACGTCACTTCTGGGGAAGCCTACAGAAAATAAAATTGCGATTAAAAACCCAATTACACAACAACAACATTTTATTTCATTAAATCTGAAACTAGTGACTCATTTGTCAATTATTTTGATGGTCATTTTGCCTTGGACTTTAATGTCCTTGGATGTTGGCTGACATACTAGGGACAAGCTGAGACCATTGCTGAAGCATGGTTCATTAAATTTTTACGTCCACGGAAGCCAGAAGGCTCATTAGGACAGACAGCACAGGACGGCCACCTTGACTCTCACACAGCTCCTGAACTATGGATGCACAGTGACTGGCCTAGTGCAATGTTGTAGTGTAACGTTTGGTTATGCCTAGGGCCCAGCCCTGTTCACCCCCATCCCTCTGGACTCCTGCATCAGCAGTCCATGTGCAGCTAGCCTCTACGGCTCTAGTCTAGATGTGTGCTCTGTGCTCTATCTGTGTATCAAAATAAAAGTAGCTTATAGCGGTAACAGTTTGTGTTATCTGTGTTTGCTATAGACTATTCCCACGAGCGAGGCGTGAGTTTGGTACGAGTATCGCCCCTTTCCAACTGGTACGTCTTTGTCTTTCAACAGCGGCAAGTGCACAGTCATTTCACTCGACGAACATTAATTTTTAGATTTAAAAGTATGGGCGAAGAAAAATGGACAGCTGGTCAGGTGCACAAAGGCAGAACTTGTCCATTGTAGTCTAACATACTTTATTTTCCCACAGTGAGGAGCAATTCCATTAGACAGGCTTCAAAAGGGAGAAAAAAGAAAGACTGAAGAGAGAACTCAAACTTGAAAACTTTATTTTACAAAGACTGTAGTTTAGGTTCAGTCAAAAAGCTAACAACTAGTCCTTACTAAGCTACTGGCGAGTAAATATAAAATTACAGGCATCATTTAGAGAGAGAGAGAGAGAGTGGACACAGGTCAACAGGCATATTCACACTAAACACACAGGTAAACAGCTGCTGTACTCACACTAAACACACACAGAAACAGGTATAACTCATAATAGTTGTAGCAACAACCAAGTATTACACATAAATGCAGCACTGAAGACCTTGCTGCCCCACCCTAACTAATGATACAATTTGATCAAATCAATTCACATCCCAAGTATAATTTAATAACCAAGACTACATTTAAAACCATCTGTTTATTTGTAAAATTAGCCACACACACACTGTCTGACTCAAGTTTGAGTCTTTTGAATGCGATCCTAAGCTGCTTGACTAGTGATTCCTTCAAAGACAATGAGCACAGATACCCAAAGAAGAGTGGAAAATGTTCATCCTGCAATAAGTGACATAAATAATCACACATGACTACCAGCATTGACAAATTAATTCATAAAGTTAATTCATCAACAGCCAACCTAACCTGCATTTTAACAAAGGGCATTGCCTATCAGTTTGTCTATAGATATAAATTCTCATGAAGAACGAATATGTACACTGTACAATGTCAGAGAACACTGCTACTCTACTAGATGAACCTTTAGTTCTTGTCCCATTTATTTTGAAATTATGTAATATATGGCAATATTTTTCTGTTTCTGCATTCAGTTTTGTAAGTTACAAGCCAGGGACTTGAACTGTTTACTAGAAATACAAGTACCCAGACACTGAAATAGTTTGCAATACATTTCTCATTATGACTGATCCATTTAAACATCTGAACAAAGTGAGTGGAAGAAGATTTTTTCTCATAACACTGAGCCAGAGAGAGGAGGGAGGTGAGGAGGAGAGGGAGATTTGTACAATTTGCAATTTCTTCACCTTCACATTATTATAGACTTGTAAAGATGTATATCAATACTTTCAATATATGGACTACTTATGATAACTTCAAGTTTAATTCAGTTAGTAATATTAATAATAAAGATATAAAATGGGTGTGTAGAGTGATTTACAACACACACACACACACACACACACACACACACACACACACACACAGTTTTAAAAGTGATAAAGAAAATGAAGAGATTGAGCAAGAGGTTTAAAAATTAGTTTTTGAGCAGGTGTTTTATGAGGACAGTTTTAAAAGAGGAAGCAGAATCAGTTTGTCAGTCTTTTTATTTGCTTATTTAACAAAACTTTTCTTAAATGGTAATAAAAATCAAGTAGACATTTAATGATTTATTCACAGTTACTTGTCAGTTAGTGTTATTTTCCTCTCAGAACACAGAAGCACACATATGAATGAAACTGAAAAGTAAATATCATTAACAAAATGTAAAACCACAAAACTACATCACTGTGTGAGGACTGCAGTTTGTGAATTGCATTTTATTTTTTTAAAGCACAATGCATGCATGCAGCTTGTGTGTGTGTGTGTGTGCGTGGGAGTATGTGTATTGTTTTAATTATTGTACTCTTAATCTGTGGCTGCATTTATTTGTACTTTTTTTTTTTAAATAAGTAGAATGCATACATACCGATTTGTGTGTGTGTGTGTGTGTGTGTGTGTGTGTGTGTGTGTGTGTGTGTGTGTGTGTGTGTAATCAGTAGTTAATGCACTAGGCTTACACTATTTGTTATAATTTATGTTTGTTTATTTTGCTTGTGGCTATAATTTGAATTTCCTGTGTTTACAGAAGACAAATGAATATTCTTGATTCTTAAAAAGCAGTATATGTATAGATATAAATTGTATTGCTGTAATGTACACTGTTGTGATTCAGACCTCTTTCAATTTAAAGAAATTTGGATAATTTGACTGAAAAAAAAAATAAAAAAATGGAGAAGCCAAAAGGTAAAGCTCAGGCCACATTCCTTACACTAAGTTAGTAAGTAGCAGTGGCTGTAATATAAAAAGCTATATCCTGAACTACTCCAAGCTTTTTAGACAGAAAAAATAATTAAATGTGGTGCTTGTCAGTGGAAAGCAAATGTCATCAACACCACTGTCTCATTCAAACCTTATATTTACAATCTGCCATATGAAGGCACAAGCACACTCAAACACAGCTGGCATACATGCGCCAACATGAGACTTTGGTCAGGAATGAAAAATTAAAGATTACAAAATAGAACCACACTGCTGATACGGTTAAGGCCAGGATTAGGCCGCATATCTCATTGTAGCGTAGAAACAGTAATGATAGCACATAGGCTTGGTGATTTTGTTGTGAATCCTCTTTAAATATACACCCCACCCCAATTTTTAAAAGCATCAGGATACTGAAAGAATTCTGTCCGAAATAAATGAAATAAAATAGTATAAAACAAAGCTGTGCGGGTTATAGTAGCAAACATGCTGGTACTTTTTTGACCAGTTTCATTGAGTGGCGACCACCTAACTTTCCGCAGTTTCTTGTCGGCAGTTAATCTGTGCAGCTTTAATTCACATCCCTCCACCTCCTTTTCTTTGTAGTTCAAACAGCACACACGTACAGTACCGTTTCCCATGTAGTTATTTTTTAGTATTGCGGCTGATCAAAACTATCTTCGCTCAGGCGACACCCAGTAGGCGGTGGATAGCAGACTACCCATAGCTGCCGCAATGCCCTAATCAACAAACAGGGGCAGAGCACTCTAAAATTTCCTCTCATGGGAATGGTCTATACAAACCATCACATCATAACATTACATGCAGTAGGCTAAGAAATCTCATCAGAAGTGAGATTTGAAGTTGTGCACGCAAAACACTGCTTCTTCCTTCCACTGCCACACATGCCACTTGGAATTCAAAATGCCACTGCCACCAGCGAAAAAACAAAAGACCCTGGCCTGCATAAGGCCTAAGGGAAATACAGGTTCACAAACTCTGGACTAAAGTTTACTCCCAAATGGGGTTGACAGCTATGATATTTTTGGTGTCTTCTATAACACAGGAGACATTGGATGATGACAACTGACATCTTATAAAGCACAACTAACCAAATTCTTGTCACCCTATCAATTTATGTCTTATATTTCTGTACACAAGAGATGTCAAGCTTTCATTTCCAAATAACGACATAAAAATTAAAATTGACATTTTGATTTTTTACCCATTATGTCACAGTTTTGACCCATTTTCTGGAGAATGGCCCATGTACAGTCAATATAATTATAAATATTGACTATATATGTAAACGAGTGTATTGTATACATGTTCCGGGCCATGACCCTATAACCTTTTCTTTCCGGTCCTTTTCCTTTTTGATTGGGTTGGGGTTTTATGTCCCCAATTATCTAAAGTGTTAAAAGTGTGCTGGGCCGGCAGCGTCCCTTTTACCCCAGTGTCCCTGCAGAGGCAGGTTGTCTGTTTACTGTTGCGGCTGGTGTTCATGTTTTCATCACAGGGGGGAGCCTGTAAGTAGTTATTTTTCTATGGCTTGTTGTTCTGTTGTTTCTTATTGATGTAAATAATGTATGTTTATGTTACCATATTCACAACATGCCTTGATTTGGGTTCTTGAATACGTGGGTAATTTCAGCGTCAGATTGCCGACTGGTTGCAGCCGCTATGGCGTCAGAGTACCTTGTTTGTGCGTTCAAATGTTAAGCCTTTATGCCACAGGATGACCGGTGTTTCCAAAATGTATGCAGATAACCTTGGTTAGGCGATATGTAGCTAGTATGTTATGCTGCCATTGTTGGATGTTCAGTTTGAGTGACACTTTGCCGATGCAAAGTTATCCCTTTAAAGTATGGGTACTTTGTCAGTGCGGCATAACTTATTTGATTAGTTTCCTACCGATCTATGTTTCTACATGAAATCGGTGGTATATTATGGCTAACACTTCGAAGATGTTGACTTCATTGTTGTGGAATGTTCAGTTTACTAGTTGAATATGGTTTAATGCATAGGGGTGATTGTATAAACTGTGAGACATGTTATTTCTGTATTGATCCGGCTTTTGTATGGCCGAGTCTTGGGCGTGCAGACTTTCACTCTGCTTAGATTGTAAACCCTTTCCGGGTCTTTGTGCGTGTACCCGAACTGGCCAGTGATGCGCGTCAGTGGTGGCAATTAGGTCTTTGTCTCTGTTCACTGACCGAGCCGACAGGCGCAGCCAGATCAGCAGTTTAGATTCTTGCTGCGCTACACGTGTCAGTAAGACGCTTGACGTCGTTCACAGATATGCTCTGCTAGTCAGTAACAGTGACATGTTGTAACGCTTTGAGTAATGAGGCTGGAGCCCATCAGTTTATGACTGACTTCCTCCCGCTTACGGCATGGTCCCAAGTGCCACCTGTGTCACTATCCATCTTGTTGTGTGCTTAAGTGGAACTGCTGTAACGATTATCTCACTTCCTGTTTTAGTTAAGAATGAGCTTGGTAATCTGCATTCTTCACTGTTACTTTATTGTATACTATATTATACTGGGAGTTCATCAGTTAATTGACTGGCTGTCTCTGTATACTCACCGTGACTCTGCGAGATATGGGTTTTAAGTGTAAGTCAAGCACATGATTTATGTGCTTGATTATTAATAATTTTGTCATGTATTATAGTAACCCACAGGTAAACTACATGGTTACTGTATTTATTAAATTAGTAATTGCTGTTGTTTAGACTTTACATTTGCTTTCATGTTCTAAATGTTTTGTTTGCTTGTGTCTTTTCCAATACAGACACTGTTTCCTGGTTGGTTGGTGTACAAATAAAAGTTATACTTATAGCAACCTCTGACTTGTGGCTCTTCATCCATGCTTCCAACCTGCTTCCCTCAACTCCCCATACTCACTCCCCTACATATATAATATACATATATATCATATGGGCCATAAAAAACTGGCCAAAACTGTGACATTGACCGATTCAGTGATAAAGGGTAAAACATAAATACTGACTGTATATGCGAAGTATGGGTCATTCCCCAGAAAACTGGTCAAAACTGTGACACACACTGATACAGGGTAAAAATTCAAAGTGATATATATGACTTCGTGCCAAAAGGTGCGCTGGCAAGGGGTTATGCACTTCAGTTGAAAATAAAACATTGTTGAAAACTGTTTTTATTTGAAATGTGCTGTGTACGTGCATGAATGAATGAATATATAGTACAGATAATTTCAGCAGCTAGGCTGTGATTGATTTCAAGATACAGTCATCACACACTGAAAAAAGCGCTGAAAAATGACTGCCAAAAATGGACATCCATGTACCGAGTGATTTTCGTCAATTTGCTTACAAACAAATTGCAAGCACATGGAGTAACAATCACTGATTTGTACGCAGAAAACATTGTTTTATACTGATAATATAACATCAACACTCATGATAGTTGTGTTTTCGATCAATTGATCGCAAATATTTGCTCTGTACATATATCAGATGTGTTGTAATCTCAAACTGAAAACTCTGAACAACTGAAAAACAACAGCATTGCTTCAGAATCACCAGAAATGCCGCGATCCATGCATTTGAACTACACAGCAATAATCTTCTTTTCTTCAGCGAAGTTTTGCATGAAGTCTGAAGAATATTTCCCTGATCATTTGATATTGTTGCAATATCTGATGTCCCTACAAGATATATAATATTTTGTACAAAACAAACGAGAAAGCAGTCTCGTTTTATCGACAACATCCAGCACGTCACGTGACCTTTCCTGAATGACTTCATTCTCCCGGCCACATGGCGTGATTTTGTTCAGAAACATCAAAAGGTGTGTTGTAGTATCCTTCAGTGGTCTGACGTTGGCACATCAATCTGATGTAGAACATGCACTGCCACTGTGTGCTTTTTCAGGAGTTTATTGAAAATATTTTCAAGTTACCCGCCGATTTGGGTGTGCGAAATAAAAGTACTGTGAAAAGTGGCATCTTCCAACACCGAAAATTTGAAACCCATTTTTTTTTTTATACTTAGCCGAGTACAGTGTGAAGAATTTTATTACAACAAGGCAGTATCTTGTAAATCTTATGTGCAACTGTTGATTCAGGATGTGTACTCAATTTCATCAAAAACTTGTCAGTTATAAGTGCATGCTTTCTGTAGTCTGTTTAGTGGTGTTGCGAGAATATTTTGTTAACTGAGCGAGAGCGATGAAGTTCCAGTTTTTTTTCTTCAAGTACTTTCCGTCCTCAAACTCAAAGTTATGTCAGACGTCATGTTTGCCACACAACTGTTGTTGTAATGTGACATAAAACATTTAAAGTTTAATTAAGCCCCACAGATGTTAGTAATACTAACCATGGTTCTGAAAACTGAGTACTGATTTGTGTAGAGGTCATGATGTGTAGGTCTGACGTTTGTACTGAGCATATCAGTATTGGGACAGTTGCTGGTTATTGGTTTAATAATTTCAGATTCATAACACTTTGACATGACCAGGGTATGCAGAACTGAGCATACACCTGACCCAAGTGGTACAGCAAGGAGGAAAACATCAGACAGTTGCAGACGGTACAGAGAGAGGATGGCCGCAGAGAATCTACATCTCAAAGAGCTGGGCTTAATTGTTAATGTAACTTATCTTGATAAAATTGGGTCATTCTGATCTGTTTTTGTTAGACTGATCTAAGCAAACAGAATGTTTTCTATGCTAAAAATTGGGGAAATGTATTTTGTTGTAATACTGATGTAATACAGGGAAAAAAATCATTTACTTTTTACAACGATTAACTGCAAACTGAGAAAAAAATCTTCTCACTGTGTTTTTGCATGCACTTGTATGGCTGATTATAGTATATTGCATGAAAGGGTGTTACTTGTTATAGAAAAAAAAAAATTGAGTTATGTGTTTATGTCGCAGATATTACAACAATCAACATGTCACAATCATGTGTTAAATTATATGAGTGTACAAAATTTGGCACAAACATAGTAGGGGAGATGTGCACTAACAGTATGACTTGATTTTGTGCATACTTGTGCAAAACTGAAGCCACAATGAACAATGCATGTTGTAATATTTGATGTACAACATACAGCCTTTTATGACATTTGTCAGCAAATACCTCCAAAAGTGCACAAGTTTTTATCTTTTGCTTTTAAGAAATCTTTCCTAGCACATTCTAAAACAGCTAGTTTCAATGTATCATCAACTTTATTTTCTACCCCCTTTGTTCTGTTTTCATGCACACCTTTTGGCACTAACTCGACTAAGTCATATATATATATGTGTGTGTGTGTGTGTGTGTGTGTGTGTGTGTGTGTGTGTGTGTGTGTGTGTGTGTGTGTGTATGGGTCATTCTCCTGAAAACTGGGCAAAACTGTGACATAGAGGATAAAAATTCAAAGAGCAAATTTTTTAATGCTATTATTTCGAAAAAGCAAGCTTGACATCTCTTGTGTACATAAATATAAGACATAAATTGACAGGGTGACAGGACTTGGTTAACTGTGCATTATATTACATCATAGGTCAGTGTCTCGTGTGTTACAGAAGACACCAGAAATGCATGTATAGAGTCAGCTCAGTGGCCAGTTTCACTTTTTTTTTTTATTATGCAATATTTCCAAATTAATAAAGGAGTATCTGTCACTTCTTATTTCCTAATTAATAAAGGAGTATCTGTCACTTCTGACATAAAAAAAAAATCCTGCCTCTTTAACGACTTTGGTTTAAAATGTCTTCTTCGAAGTACAGACATGCAGGAAATAGATTACACATTGCTTTCCCTTTTTTTCTTCTGTTCCAAAGTAATTTGGGGGTGGGAGGTGGGGGGGAATGCATTGCACTAACTTGGTGTGAACCTTATATATATATATGTCAGAGGTATATTTGTTTCTTGCTTTCTAAAATTAATAACCAATCGCACTTAATTAGTAACCTGTCTCACATGTTATGTAGATATCATCACAAGTACAAAAGGATATTAAAAACACACAAGTATATTCATTACAAAAGCAATGTTCTTTCCACATTTTCTTGACTGGTACCCGTACTGACCCCTGCTTTAGATATCAGGATGGCCAAGAGTGGCAGCAATCTAGTCCACAGTCACCCAAGCCATATTCTCTGCCTCACGCCCAGCAAGAAAATCTTTTCACAGTCTTACCCTGTACTGTGATGATGTACCATTAAACTAATTTTGATTGCAAAAGTTTCAGAGTTTCTGAAGATCTAGTAGAAACGATTGTGGCTTTGACCTTGAACATAGCAAAATGATATTTCTGAACGATACTCTGGCTGATGATGATGCATCACCATACTAAGTTTGACCAATCAGAGATATTGTCCAGGCAAACATTCACTGAAGTTCATAACCTTCACTGTGACCTTGACCTTGAATACAGCAAAGTGACCTTTTCACAAGCCATTCCAACTTATGAACATGCACTGTCAAATTAAGTTTGGTCGCCAAAAAATCAGCAGTTCAGAACATAGAAACAGTCATGATTTCATTGTATGAACCCAAACTCAGTTACAATGACCTTGACTTTGAAGATAGCAGCCCATATTTCGCACATGACACTGACTTATAATGATGTATCACCATACTGGGTTTGGTTACAAATAGTTCAGCGATTCATAAGACATCATCAAAACTAACACAGCAATCCAATATTTTCACTGAACACTTCTTTGCTTATGATGATCTACCATCAAATTGAGTTTGGTTGCAAACAGACTCACTGGTTTAGAACTAATGTAAGGTATAGTAGAAATTGTCATATTTTCTGTGACCTTGACCTTGAAGATAGAATCCCAGTTTTTCACATGACATTCCGGCTCATGGTGGTGCACCACAATACCAAGTTTGGTTATAAAAGGTTGCATACAAACACTCAGCCGAGTGGGAACAAATATGTGTCAAGAGCGTTACACCCTTCACCCCTGAAGACACCAAAGTGCTTTCCCTTTTGCAGTAAAATAATAAACCACACACAGCGTAAAAAGAGGTAAAAAAACTGAAATGTTGCTGCCGCAAATCAGCTGATGTTAGGGTAGGTTGAATCAGTATGTTAGGGTAAGTCGAAAATCAATGGTACTAGCAGAAATAATTCTTTTGTGTGCTGCACGTTACATAATTTTACGACACCACCCCTGAAGAAATGACTGTAATTTATTTCGTATCTACTGTCATATCATCAAATTCAAACAAGCATTAAAAATAAGATAAAATGTGGTTATCTACCAAGCAGATGAAAAGAAGAAAGTTCTTTAATTTCTGTTGTGAACAAGTCACAATATTGTGATACACACTCAGAAGCCACCACCGGTAACGTGCGAGACACTGATTATCTTTACTTTGTTTGGAGCTGTTGTTAGTAGCAAGCAACACACAATAAATACCATTTGTATGTAAGAACTAGCCTCCTTCTTTCTCATAAAACCTGTTTTTATTCAATCATGAATGATTCCAAGGAAATATCTGCAATCCGCTAACCTTCCCTTAACCATGTCACAAATGGCAGCCATGAAAATGTCGTGATTTTTACCAAAAAAGACTCACAGCACAAGAAATAATGATGCATTCAACCATTGTGACATTTCCCTCATTTGGCCAAACACATTACATCAGAAATATAGAGGTAATTTAAAAAGTTTCATATGTTAATTTGATTTGATTGGGAAAGCAGCACCCTCTTTGGTCCAGTTTTCGGGAGAATGACCCATATATTATATAGAGAGAGAGACAGAGAGTGTGTGTGTACATTGTACAGCGTTGACTCAGTGTTGATGTTGGCAAGACAGTCAATTGTAGTTGTACTGCACATGTTCATAGTCACACTGAAAGGTACAAATATGATAAGAGGAGTGATGTTGTGTTGCAAATCATAGCAGTTTCATTCGCTATAGCGTCAAAGTTATAATTTATATATTACGTAAAATTCAGGAACCTATTTGAATGATTCTGATCAAATTTCATTATTTGTGACCCATAAATAAAATGGCGTTAAAAACCACCCCCTTGCTGAATATTAGTATTATTACTCAGAAGAATTTTGACCTTGTTCTTATTGTCTGTAGGTGATCAACTTATCTGCGATTTGTACAGAAACTGAAGTTCACACGAGGACACATGGGGTTAACGTACTGAGAAAACATTAAAAAGAAGGAGAGAATTTTTTTTTTAATAAAATGCAAAGAAATGTATTTCGTTTCTGGCTGTAAGAAAGGAAGAAGTAGTAAGCCCTTTGAATCACTGTGACCTTGAGTTTAAAAAATGAGTAATATTTGCTTAGAAAAACAAACATCGCATTAACATACCACATTACAGCGTTTTCAAATCCGTCGTTCTTGTCTTGATAACAGGTAACTCGCATGTTACGTGCATGCGTGGTAAGACGGATGGGAAGCTACTCGAAGAGCCAAACAAAATTACTTCCCCTGAATCACACTGCGCTATCGAAGGCAACGAGACAGTGTGGCGAGTCTATTAGCTACAAAAGGGGTGTCAAGTTCTTAAACGGCCAAGTAAACTTGAAGACTAGAACAAATGAACTAGCATTGCTTAGGAAGAAAGACTAAATGAACTCCAAATTCTACAAAATAATAACACGGAAGACGACAAGTGTACAAAACAAACAAAACTTTAATTTATGTTTTCTTGGGTACACACAACTAAAAATTATCAAGCCCGTTGCCAACCACCATTTTGAATAACGCTCTGGACAGTATCGCCTGACGACGGCGAGAGCTGCAACATCAGCTGTCGACTCTCGCTCCTCTCGATCGTTTTCCCCCATCGCTGAGGCATAAGTCTGCGTTGTAGACAACGACGATCAAGATGGTAAAAAAATGCATCTGCGAAATCTGTACATGCGGGTAAGTTATTTCCCAGTTTGTCTGTTGTTTTGGTATGCATTTTACTGATTTACTATGTTAAAGATTCAAACGTTCATTCGCGAAAAAGAGCTAAGGGATCGTCTGTTTTGCCTTTCTTATTACAGCGATCAAGACCGAGTCTGGTATGTGTCTGTTCAAGAAGAAG
Source organism: Alviniconcha strummeri (assembly GCA_963584105.1). Lineage (NCBI taxonomy): Eukaryota > Metazoa > Mollusca > Gastropoda > Provannidae > Alviniconcha > Alviniconcha strummeri. The sequence continues at coordinate 11,293,568 of OY757550.1, forward strand.
GACAAGAACAAATCGTATCTAAAGGATACACACACACACACACACACACACACACACACACACACACACACACACACACACACACACACACTAGACTTACCACTCTTTTTGCTTTCGATAGCACAATGTGATTCAGGGAAAATAATTTCTCAAATGAGATAAGTGCTAGAATAATCATCAACATGATTGTGGGCATCCAAGGAAAGAAGAAGATAACAAAGTAATCTTGAATCTTGAATCTATGATCCGCCTTCAACTACACAGTCATACAAATACATGATCTTGCATGTCACCAAACACTAGTGTTGTGCAGCATGCTATGCCATATGTTCATGCACTGACTGGCGGAACGGCAATTGTGGGTAAATGTTACCATTGAATGGTAGACATCAGCTGCAGTGGTAGCATTAATACTTACTCTGTAGGAGCTAGGACAAAAGAACAAAAGCTGCAACATCATCATTCTTGAGGTAATGACACTGATGTCATGCAGATTTATTTTTATTTATTTTTTATTGCTTTTAAAGTGTAGGTAGGTCAGTAGGTCAAATACATTACTTACATTATTTATCTGCTTACTGGCTTTGTTTGCCAAGAATGTCTGTTAATTATTTGATACTTGATTTTCATTGACTATCAGTGGCTTGTGTCAGATCAGAATCAGATAAGAATACAGCAAGTTTGAAACCTACATTACACAATAGCTGCTCAATCATGACACAACAGTCTGTAACAGATTGTGTGTCATGTAGCCACATAACCATGATTGAAAGCATATCATAGCCCTGTCTTCAGCCCCATTTGATTGTTTCATGGAACACATGCTTTCAGATGATTAAAGTAGAAGATATAATGCATGATGAACAAATGTCAGTGGTAAGCAACAGTTCATTTGCACCTTGAATAATAACTTTCAGATCTAATCAAAGTACTTAAAATTTCCATTCTTGAAAACAAGCAGATAATACAGTTGTGTTATGTAGCTTAAATAATTTTGAATAAAAACATTTGACAGAAAATGGCGTGGTTTCTTTGTTCAGTTGATCTGAGAACTCAAACAGATTATTTATGTTCAGTTCAGTTCTTTGTGCTCGGAAGAGCCTATAATACTCTACCCCAACTCTCAGAAGTTCCCTAATATTGCCTTTAAAGCAGTTTCTATGGCCGTTTTTCATCCTTTCAAGAATGACCATCAAGCACTTGTTCTTTCCAAGCCTCTCTCCTCCAGGTGATTAATGGTGTGATGTTGTTTGCTTTGTGCTCACAGGTGGTATCTTAAGCTCCCCAAAACTTTAAATCTTCCAAGATGCAAGCCATTTGTGATGGTTAATTTCCCTGGCAGTCTGTCTACTCAGACATTTCCCTTGATTCTGGCATGTCCAGGGCAGTTTTTGAAGGTGTATGTCAAACATTGACACATGCCAGTCTGGGCTTTCTATTCCACTTCTCCCTTTTTGTAGCAAGCTCACTGAATTTGTGAGGATGATGGCATGTGTGGTCTGACTATCACTTCCTGGGGCGGTCCAGTGCATGTGTGACTGCTTCTACCTCCAGAATCTAATCACTAATGAATCTAAAACAAACTTGACTGCTAGCATTCTGAAGCAAGCTCCAAACAAACAAAAGGTTAAAAGGAATGCTGATTTTAATATGAAAACCAGGGTTCTCTTACGTTTTATATATTCAAATGAAGTGAGCCATAATTGGCCCATCAATATTAAATCTGTAACACATATATTTTAGAACCCACCTTTTAGGGAAGCCCTTTTGATCTGACAGGTTAAACACTAAAGTGGCTGTAGATACATTTCAGATGAATTTTCAAATAAACTTATACATGCAGCAGTGATTTTCAGATTTCTGTGTCAAACAAGTTTGATTATTAACCTGTTGATTTTTTTATTTAAAAAATGTTATTAATTGGACTCTCCAAAACTGTGTTGACAGACTTCAAAAGTAAGGTGCTAGAAGCAACTTTGATATTTACTCTCTAGTTCTGTTTTATTTATTTTCCATTAGACACATTTATGACCCACCTTGACGTTTCTCTCGATTAGAATCCCTAGTTTTTTTGTTTGTTTTTCTGGTGATCAAAGTGTTTTATAATTAAGCAAAATCACGACAGAAGGCAAAATTATGAGTTGCCTTCAATTCAATTAAAAAAACTTTAATAATCCCACAAGGGGCAATTTTGTTGTGGTCATGGCGGGCTCATAAAAAATAAATAAAATAAATACATGAAGTTTAAAAAAAACAATACAACAAACACAACAACACCAATAATAGAGACTTACTTTAACCATGCCTGATGGGCTTAAGTGCTTTTAGGTCTAGACTCACCCAGAGAATTTTCTGCCTGCCTTGGGCAAGTGTATTTCTGCAGCACTGCATCTCTTATTTCTATCACAGTTACTTTGTTTGTATGTGATTTTTTTAAATATATTATGATTGTGATTTTATTGTTAATGTAGGGGAGTGGGGTGAGGAGTTGAGTGAAGCAGGTTGGAAGCATGAATGAAGAATCACAAGTCAGAGGTTGCTATAATATAACTTTTATTTGCACACCAACCAGGAAACAGTGTCTGTGTTGGAAAAGACACAAGCAAACAAAACATTTAGAACATGAAAGTAAACGTAAAGTCTAGACAACAGCAATTATATAAAGTAGTTTACCTGTAGGTTACTATAATACATGATGGTAACTGACAAAATGATTAATTATCAAGCACATGACTTGCACTTAAAACCCATATCTCACAGTGTTGCAGTGAGTATACAAGACTCAGCCATACAAGAACTGATGAACTCCCAGTATATAATAGTATACAATAAAGTAACAGTGAAAAATATGGATTACCAAGCTCATTCTTAACTAAACAGGAAGAGTGAGATAACTGATACAGCAGATCCATCTAAGCACACAATGAGACAGACAGTGACATGCTGTAACGCTTTGAGTAAGAAGGCTGGAGCCAGTCAGTTTATGACTGACTTCCTCCCGCTTATGGCATGGTCCCAGGTGCCAGCCTCGTTACTCAAAGCATTACAGCATGTCACTGTTACTGACTAGCAGAGCATATCTGTGAATAATGTCAAGCGTCTTACTGATGCAGGTAGCACATCAAGAATCTAAGCTGTTGATCTGGCTGCACCTGTCTGCTCGGTTAGTGAACATAGACCAAGACATAATTGCCACCACTGACGTGCATCGCCGGCTAGTTCGGGTACACGCACAAAGACCCGGAAAGGGTTTACAAGCTAAGCAGAGTGAAAGTCTGCGCACCCAAGACTCAGCCATACAAAAGCTGGATAAAAATAGAAATAACATGTCTCACAGTTTATACAATCAGCCCTCGGCACCAAACCATATTTCAACTAGTAAACTGAACATTCCACGACTATGAAGTCAACATCTTCAAAGTGTTAGCCATAATATACCACTGATTTCATGTAAAAACATAGATCAGTAGGAAACTAAACAAATAAGTTATGCCGCGCAGAGATCTGCACGGTCGCACAAAGGAACTATGGTTATCCCTACTGAGAGATAACCATTTAATTCGGCAAAGCATCACTCCAACTGAACATCCAACAATGGCAGCATAACATACTAGCTACCTATCATTTTGGAAACACCAGTCATCCTGCGGCATAAAGGCTTAACGTTTGAATGCACAAACAATGTACACTGACGCCATGGCGGCTGCAACCAGGCAGCAATCTGATGCCAAAATTACCCATATGTTACCCATATTTTAAGAACCAAAATCAAGGCACATTGTGAACATGGTAACATTATCAACATACATCATTTACATCAATGAGAAACAACAGAACAACAAACCATAAAAAAATAACTACTTACAGGCTCTCCCCTATGATGAAAACATGAACACAGGCCACAACAGCAAACAAACAACCTGCCTCTGCAGGGACACTGGGGGAAAAGGAAGCTGCCGGCCCAGCGCACAAGTTTTAACACCTGAGATAATTGGGGCCATAAAACTCCCACCCAATCAGAAAGGAAAAGGACAGGAAAGAAAAGATTAAAGGGTCATGGCCCGGAACATGTATACAATACACTTGGTTACATTTATAATCAGTGTTGAGAGAAAGAGGGAGTAGGAGAGATAAGATCAGATTAAAAGTCTTTATTTAGGAGGGTAATAGATAAGCATGTATGCTTTTTTACATCAAGCCCTCCACCAAACAAGGGACTGCTCTAGATCTAATTATACATGTACATATTTTCTAAGCTATGACACACCAGTATACAGATGGAATAAATGAAGTTTAGATGAATGAATGAATGAATGAATGCAAATTTATATATAGCGCATGAAAAACTTCCACACAAAACCTTGCGTGTTCACAGCACCAGATACACACAGTGCATACATGTAAGCTCTCGCAAGCTAAAACTACCAAAGGACATGCACTCCTACTCACCCACCCCTTTCCAAAAGTGGAACTATGCATAACAGTTAAATGTAAAAATATATACAGAGTTACAAATAATGATAACAGAAAAGAAAAGAAAAAAGAATCACACACACACACACACACACACACACACACACACACACACACACACACACACACAGAGTAATTATGGCAACATCAACTTCACTTAACACACACACCAGCGCCGGCGCACGTACACAATCGCCTTGACTATCAAACATGATGTCAAAGATGATATGAGACAGGTGGGAATGGGGGTGGATAGATGGGGCTTTGAAATCATCATTAGCGAGCATTATTTGGTATGTAAATGCATGATGAATGGGAGACATGATATAGTAGAATATTTCAGGCAGGTTACAATCATCAAATTTAACAAGCAGTGCCAACCAATCAGCACATAATGTATGACATGTAACATGATTTAAAAGTTTCAGCGCTGGATGGTAATATAAGAGAGTCAGGGAGAGAGAGAGACAGAGAGAGAGAGAGAGAGAGAGAGAGAGATTTAAATCAGTGTTTAAAGAGAGAGAGGGGCAAACAACAAGAAAGACCATATAGCACAGCTTAGAACTGTATTGCACTTGTTTTTGAGGTAGGTAAAAGTGCCTCCCTGCAACCCCCCCCCCCCCCGCCCCCCCCCACCCCCACCCCCCCGCCGAACCCCCCCACAACCACCACATGTTGACTATGATTAAGCTGCATGAGTGTTTGCTTTTCTTGTATAATGCGTTGCAACAGTTTTCCTATGGCTTTTATAACCAGAGTAAACTTATTCCTTGAAAGTGTATATCTCTATATATGTATTTTTTGTTTTTGTTTCAGTCGGCATCGCTGTCCGCACAGGCCCAATCTGACAGTAGGGGGTAGTGACAAGCCCTGCATGTTGACAGAGTATGCCACTACCTACCATCCTCACCCCATCAAACTGCGGGAGAGCTTCAAGCCACAGGCACGTGCAGTGGACAGTGATGTTCCTATTGAAGATAAAACCACACACAGGTCAGTTATATAGTCACTGTTTGCCCTTTGTCTCGCTGAATTATTTTCTGAATACCCATTTTCTGAAAGGGCATCAGTTTCTGCATATTTTTTTCTTTTTTTCTTCTTGCTTTCAAAGTTTCAGTGCATATGTTCCAGACAAATATGCATGCAACATTGAAATAAGGTTTGAAAATGTGTTTATCCTGAGGTGACCCCCAGCAGCTGACTGGATGTTTAAATCTAAGAGCTATAACTAATCAGAGATGTGTGAAAATGTCAAAATTTGCAGCGTTTTTTTTTCTTTCTTTCTTTCTTTTTCTTTCTTTTTTTCTTCTTCTTCTTTTCTTCTGTTTTTAATCAGATCTGCTACACCAGAGAGAGGGGCTGAGTTCTGACATCACTGTGAACATTTCTTCAGCTAGATGACCTTGACCATTACAGTCAAAAACAAAAATAAAAACAATTACGTTTGTTTAACAGGGTTTTAAACTGGTGGGGAGCCAGATGGGGAGGGGGACTTGACTGATGCTACATTGTCACCATCAGAATGGTTCTGTACTGACACAGGCAGGAACCATCTTAATTGTTTATCAATTGCTTGAGGCAAAGTTACTGGACAGGCATAGAATTATAGCAAGCAGTGTCCATAAACCACAACAAATAAGGAGACGTAACAGAATCAAACCTGGGTCTGCTTTTGGGTGGAAAGCTACTTGGTTTTATTGTGACTGCCTGCCTTTCATAACAATGTAACATACACACACTGTGCACTGCCCCTACCCCCACCAGCACACAATTTTATATTATGTTGACGTTGATTACTTTTATATGGCACTATTCACTGCTCTGGCGCAGACTCACTGTGCTCTTGTTGCATGTGATTCTGAAAGAGTGACAGTAGCCTTTTATAGCATATTTCAAATATCCAAATAAGTGGTGTACTTATTGGGCAATTCAAGGGGGGGTTGTTAACTCCCTTGACTTTTGCCCGGCATCACTGAAGTCCCTTGGCTGCTTTTACTTCTGGTGCATACTTTCTTCACAATGGAAGGCGGTGACAGTGAATTTGCAAATTTACACTGCCAACTTTAAGGGCATTTTTGGAGGCCCATAGTCAGAATGTGTCTGGCAACAAGCAGAAACTTGTTGCTCGTGCTATAGGATGCCCCAAAGTGCATTTTTTCCATAAACTCACAATCTTCTGGTCAGCCAAAAAAATGATGCAAAGACACTTTTTGTCCACCCTCCATCCCCTTTCCCCAGTAATTTTTGCAACTGCAACAGTATTGGCATTTGTACTGCTTCGCAATTCTAGGTTCAACTTCAACTGTTATGCACAGCGTGAAGCAACGCTTACTCAGAAATCGGCCCAGAAGTGACACTGCAACCTCTTGCGACTTCTTGCATGAAAGATTACAAAGGGCATTCACTCATGCAAACAGCTTCACTGAACCGCCCAATAGTGCTGTTTGGTTTTTACATGGCTTGTGTCATGTATGCATATATAACTCTCTCAGTCTCTACATATCTTTATATCTAAACTTATTAGATTATTTTGTTATTATTTATTGTTGCTGTTATATAATTCAATAAAAGAAGTAACTTTTACTGTTTGTAATGGAAGGGGGGAGGGATTTCCTTTGTATTTTACTGCCAGCTAGGTTTCATTCATCTGACAATAATAAAAATGTAGCACTATACAGGATACAGTGCCCATTGCATTGTAGTTGTAGCTGTGTTTTTGTTTTTGGTTATTTTGTTGTTGTTGGGGGTGGGGGATGGGGGCAGTCATATTTGGGTAATGTTCTTCAGTGCTAGTGACATAATTAGGGAAATCCAGTCCAAAAGCAAAATGTTATAAAATGAGGCAGAAACATCTTGTTTTAGTCAATAACACATTGACACTTATTCAAATGAAACTGAAATGACTTTGGATGCAGCTACAATATGTTTTGTATGTGTGGACTATGTAGAGTAACTAACTAGCCAAATGGGTAATGCTCAGAACAAATGTGACACCTTGTTTGTGTGGGTACAGTACTAAATTTTCTGTGAAGATGGCCAGCAAATTTTACCAACAAGCTGAAGGCAATTATTGGAGCTATTTATAGCATGTGTTTCCTGAGTTTGAAGAGCACATGCTGGTTGCAGACAACAACAACAACACCAACAACACCACCAATAACAACAACAAAAAGAAGCTTAGGGAAGATGTAACACACATTGTCCAAAGCATTACCATAACTTAGTCTGGCTCAAATACAGTATTAAGATAGAGTCCCTGTGTGCCTTCAATAAAAGGCTTGTAGTTTATCCTTCATGTAGACACTTAGCTCCAAAATTAATTTGTGCTGATTTCTGCAGAGTGCAAAATTGTCAGCTCAAAAGTCAAGTGTGAAAGTTTCCATTTTTTGCCAGCAATTATTTTAGCACCTCATCTTGAGGTGAGCACTTCACCATGGTAACTTCAGCAATATTCTCTGCTTCCAAGGAGACCCACTGTGCTGGAGTCCTGCACAACTCTGAATGAGTGACTCTAACACAGTGCATTCTGAATATCCACTGAAGTGGCTACAGCACTATTTAGTTGTGACATAGTTGTGTGCAACTGCTGCTATCTCAGTGCAAGTTCTGTGTACACCATACAACAATGCACCAATTCACACAATTACAGTGTCGCTTTATTCAAAGCCACACAGCAGTATGCATGTGCGTTTAACCGTAACCTGCCACCTATACTTTTGCCAGAATGACCAGAATCTTTTACATGCTACTGTGATAACATGGGGTGAAATGGATAGCAAAATGAGAATAGGCACATAAAATTGACCTTGAAAAAGAAAATTCCCCAGCTGCTTTTGCCAGGACTCTATAACCTGAGACCTTTTGATCACAAGTCCATCGCTCTATCACCGAGCTATCCCTGCTCCCCAGTTTTTGCATGACACACAATTATTAATCTAAAACAACAAAACTTTAACCACACTCAGCTTCCATTTTATTGCTCATACCGCTTAAGACAATTTCAGAATCAGATTGTTTAATGATAAAGACTTTGAGAGTCAAAAGCTGTGATATTGGTCTTTCCCACTGGCCAGGGCACAAAGTGTAGTGTTGGTACCATTTAAAAAACAAAACAAAAACAACAACTTTATGACAGTAATTTGCTTTCAAGGAAACTAATACTGACCCCAAAACATAATTGTCAGGTTTTTCTGGCACTGTTTATGGCAAAGCTTTTGAAAGTTGCATGATGATGACTTCAGCTAGGCTTTATCTATTTTAACCATTTTTAATTTTACTGGAGAATCCAAATTCAGAATGGGAAACTGTATTTTCATATTTTAAATGTAAGTCAAACAACACTTTCAAGTGTGTGTGTGTGGGTGTGTTTGGGGAGGGGGGTGGGGGTGGGGGGGGGGAATTTTAATTGTTATGGATTATTTTTGTCAGTGGTGACTGTTGGAGGGGGGGATCAAGAGGGACAAAATGGCATAGAAACAAGGTCTAATGAATATACTGATTTTACAGGGTGGACTACATCAGGCACCCAACAGAACGGCCATATCAGAGAATTCCAGATGCCTACAAAAAACCTCAAGGGGAGCATGACCTTTTGACTTCTTACACCAAAGATTACCCAGGTATGTCACTATAATTATTTACCCTGCTAAATTATCATTAATTTTACTTGTATGTGTGTGTGTGGAGGGAGGGGATGGAGAGAGAGAGAGTAGTTTTGATCTAATGCACAAACATTTTGAATGTAAGCACTCTGCATTCATTGAGGAGATGTGCAGGTTAATATTCACTATTGTTATTACATTATTATTATTATGGCACAGTCTAGTTCACTCAACTGAATGGGTTGCTTTGCAGTGAGTGAGTAACCCTTTGGCTTTACTGCTACAAAATATGACTGTCAGGTGATGCAAAAACCAGATGCTAGGCACTATAAAAACTTACTGATAAGTGATATCACAAATGTCTTAAGGAATCAAAATATCACTACAAAGATAGAAAATCAGTACAAAATGGTGAACTTAGAAGAAACTCAGAAATACTATTAAAACAGCTATAGACATGAGGACATAAAGGAACCCATCCATGCAAATGACAAGTTTCAATTTACCAATGAACTGAACAGTTTTTACCAAAGGTTTGGTACTGGCAACCACAGACAGGAATCTTGGCAGGTGCTAGACTCAGTTGAAATGGACTTTTCTGATACAGTTGATTTTTCAATCTCAATGGATGAGGTGACCAAAGTTTTTGAAACACATGTGCTAGGAATGCAACTTGCTCGGGGGGAATTTCAGCCTTCTTCTTCAAGATTTGTGATGAGGAGCTTGTTCACCTGGTGTCCTCTGTTTCAGCTTTCAGTAGATGTACACACTGTATTGCTCTTACGGAAAATGTCCCACATCACTCTGGCCCCAAAAAGCTGTGCCCTAAACAAAAAAATTAGGACAAACCAGTCACACTCAGTCTCACCTCAGTTGTGATGAAGTATACTGAAAGACTTGTGACCAGAAAATTATATCATGAAGTTAAAGATGTACTTGACCCATTCCATTTCATGTACAAAGACAAAATTAATGTGATAATAATAGATTATTTATGGCACCCCATTGTGTAAACGCCCAGTGCTTACAAAGACATAAGGACACACTCATTTCATGACATGCACATGCACACACACAAGAGCATGAGCATTTGCATGCACACACACACACACACACACACACACACACACACACACACACACACACACACACACACACACACACACACACACACACACACACGCTACAAATACATGCATTACTGGTGATGGAGAGGAAGGAAGTTCCAGGTCACATGTCCAATGTATTGAAAGGATCTCTCCCCCAGGGTCCTCCTGCCCATCCTTTGAACATGGAGTGATCAACACTCTTGTACATGTTGTTCTCAAGCACCTCAATCAGCCAAAAGCATATGCATGAGTGCTCTTTGTTGGTTTTAGCTCAGCGTTAACATCATTCAGCCCCATGTCTTACTGGAGCAAAATAAAGCAATGGAAGTTGATCCATTTATCATAAAATGATACTACTCTTTCATTACTCTCAGATCAAAACTTGTTCAACTCGACCAAACCCATTCCCTCTCTTTGACCACAAATGCAGGTACCCTCCTGGGATTTTTCAGTTCTCTGTTGCTGTACACAAACGACTGTACATCCACAAACTCTGAGAACTTCACTGTCAAATTTGCAGATGACTCCACAATCCTCAGCCTACTTGTTCAGCAGATTTGTCAATTGTGTGTTGCAGAAAAGCGCATTGACCCTGCCAAAGCTGTAAAACATGACACAGGAAGACAAGTCCAGTCGAAGTTTGAGGGTGAACCAACGTACACATGTGAGTATAGCTTTCAGATTCCTCATTAGAGGACAGTTTGGGGCCTGAAGAGTATTTTGAAGTATGCACTGTTTTACAAAAAAACGTTGCCTCATATGCAATGCAAATTCATTGTTACATTTACATACATGTGTGTGTGTGTGTGTGTGTGTGTGTGTGTGTGTGTGTGTGTGTGTGTGTGTGCTGCATAGTGCATAATGCCATAGTGCAATTTGTACAATACTTGGAACAGGGTAGCTTGTAGAGGGTGAGAGAGAGGGGTGGTGGTATCACTGATCAAACTGAGATCAAAATGAAACTTGAAACTTGTCAATCTCATTCTTAGCAGGGGGAGGCAGAAGGAGAGAGAGAGAGAATAGCCATGGCTTTCTTTGTTGCTCATTTCTCTCTTCATTATAGTTTTTTTTTAAATAGCAGTTTCAGTTGAACATCACATTCACTATGCTATATACAAACTGTCCTAAAACTACTGTTGTGGTGTTTTAGGAACGTGAGAAGTACAAGCCATCAGGAGTTCCAATTGATGGCCTGACCACCTTTATGAGAGACTACCGTGGCCAGCCTGGGGAGAAGACCAACTCCTGTAAGCCTGAGGGTCGAGCAGTGGCCTCAGATGCACCATTTGAGGATGGCACAACCTTTAAGACCGACTACCGCAAGTGGCCAACTGAGCGGCCGTACCAGCATATGCCTGACCAGTACAGGAAGCCTGATGGTGATATGGACATGAACACGACCAACCGTATCACATACAAACAGCACCCTCTGCTGCGACATGCCGCCATCAAGCCTGCTCATGGCAGAGTCATGGACCCCGGCCAGTTCGAAGGGATCACCAACTACACGACTGACTACAAACCATGGGAGATTAACCGCGTTCACCCTATGATGAAACCTGAGTACCAACCCAATGATGCACCTTTCCAGGGCATCTCTACGCAGAAAGCCCACTTTGTCCAGCACCCAGTGAACCCTACACACAGCTTCAAGCCAGCCCATGCTGCCGTAACTACTGGCCCTTTCGACGATGGAACCATGTACCGTATGGAATACACTCCAAAGCAGACAGGGCCATGCCCAGCGGCCATTCTGGATACAGGAAGCTCATCATACAAATATATCGAGATGGATCCACGAGGGCACAAATTGTACCAACCAGTCTTCACCTCTGTCAGACCCCTGGGCAGTATGAACCGAGGAGCTACACCTCAACAAATACAGCCACTGGCTGTTGCATAAACTGGCCATTATTTTATCAACTGCTGCTGTTCGTAGTGTTTTTCTCCTTTCTCATTCACCCACTGAATGTGCTCCCAACCAACCAACCAATCGCCCAACCATTATCTTTTATTATTCTCAGTAGTATGTTTGCCATTAATACTGACAGGTTTTGGTTCTTCCATTTGTCTTCTTATGTTGTCCACTTATATCATCTCTATAGGCTGTTTTACTTTGTTCAAACATTTTTGGTTACTTGTGTCAATATCTAGACTGCATAATCCCTCTCCGTGATAAACAGATGTGCAAAGAGGGGTTGATGTACATCTTGTTCTCACCGATTCGGTAAGAGCACTTGATTTTTGTTCACAAGTGTCATCGTAATGTATATAGTACACATATGTTGTTGTTCTTTATGCAACTTGCAAGCATCTTCTGTGATGCATAGTAATAATAACATAATCATGGCTTATGTTCATTTTTGCTATTTCATTGGTGCGGGACCTTCCATCACTGACAAGGAGACTAAGAGTGATTCTGATAGCTGTAGAGCTTTAATGTTTTATTGTGCCATCTGCCGCACATGCATAGGATGCAGGAACCTGCACTTCTTCTACTGTTCACATTTCACTCGTTTTGTCAGTAATAATTTAGAAAGAGGTCTCACTGAGTCAGATAAACATTCCTGTAATCCATGTTAAAACTCCATTCATACAGAGGCCAGCCTGTATTCTTAAAGTCAAAGAATATTTAACCAGAGTAAAATGTTTCCATGTGCCAACAGGTTTACTGCTTTAACCAGTTGGAACACTCTTGAGTTCATTTGTTATTTGAGATGTAAGATTTTATTTTTGTGATGGGAAAGACAGGTGTCTAGGTGTAATGGGTAATTGTATTTTCTGTTTGAATGACTGTTTTTTTTAAAGTCATTTTCTGACTGATTGCACTTTGAAAATCTCAAAATTTGAAGAGGGCATGCCCCACAGAAATGGCAGACAAGCAAAGCACTAAAAACCTAAATGTTTTCTTAATGACATGACAAGTTTGTTTATTGTAAGTGTGATGTTGAAGATGTAATGACATGACAGATTTGTTTATTGTAAGTGTGATGTTGAAGATGTTGAAGACAAAGACTAGCTTGGCTACTTTGGTCAAAGATGTTGATGTGGTAACGTCTATATGCAAGTGGACCTGTGTGCAGACGTGTTTTATGTAATGAACAACGTACAACAATGCACTGCCAGTGCGACATGATGATACATCCATTACAGAAGTCATCATAGCCAAGGAGGCTTTTGTTCTCTTTACTGTTCGCATCTCCCAGCCACAGTTTCTCGCCAGTGGCCCAAGAATTACACTACAACTGAGCAAATCACTTCTGTAATGCCTACATACAAGTGAAATTCAGTCTGGGGCCACAAATCCCCAGATGACAGAACTCTTCAAATGCATCCTTTCTGCTTGCTAGTCCCCATTCATCTCCATCTTTTCCCCAAACTCTCTGGAAAAGCCTGCCTGAATGCACTGTCACATGGCATCAGCTGCCTAACTGAGTAGCATATGAGGGGAGTGGGGATAGCTCAGTGGCAGAGTACCGGACTTGTGATCAAAAGTCCATGTGTTCAAGCCCGGGAAGGTGCAGCAGGAGGATTTTCTTCTATAGGGTCAACTATCTGTGCTGACTCTTATTTCAGTATCCAATCTGCCCCTGTGTTACCACAGTAGCACATAAAAGATCTTGGTCAGTCTGCCAAAGGTTCAGGTGGCAGGTTACAGTTAAATACAAATGCACCCTACATATGTGGCTTTGCATGAAATGACACTGTAAACTGGTACATAGTTGTATGTGTACATAGAATGTGTTGCTGAGGCGGCAGCAGTTTCACATGGCACCAACCATGTAACAATCAAACAGACCTGTAAGCACACCACTTGGAGAGATATTTAAAAACGTGCTACAAAAGGCTACAGTCACTCATTCAGAATCATATGCAACAAGAGCACAGTGAGTCTGCTTGAGAGTGGAGAATAGTGCTATATGGTGACGACGACGACATATCAGTCAGGACTCAACCATACTAAAACTTACGACAGGTACCTCTTTTGATGATTTCAAGCAACCACAAATAATCTGTTAGAACTGCTAAATATACAAAAGCAATTAATACAATTTAACTGAACAAGTAATCAAAATAGCGGAGAATAGTGCTACATAAAAGCGATCAACGACAATGACGACATATTGGTCAGGACTCAATCATACTAAAACTTATACAACATCCTCTTTTGACGATTTCAAGCAACCACAAATAATCTCTGTTAGAACTGCTAAATATAGAAAAGCAGTTAATACAATTTAATTTAACAAGTAATCAAAATTGGTCTGGGACATGAAAATTTTCAGTTAATTTCTTCTCTGGGAATTTATCATGCAACTGATTCATTTTTATGATTTCTTTTCTGTCCTCAGTATCTGTACGAATTTTAAAATGTATAGCATTTAGACCTTGCTGTCAGTTTAAGTGAAATCAAACACTGAATAAAAGAAAAGCAGAGGTGTTAGAGGGGTTTGGGAAACTATTGAGGGGTACAAAATGTCTAGATTGCTAAGATGAATGAGAGAGAGAGAGAGAGAGAGAGAGAGAGAGAGAGAGAGAGAGAGAGAGAGAGAGAGAGAGAGAGAAATAGTACTTTTAGCAAATACAGCTTTAGATGATAACAACCATGCAATACTAATAACAATAACGGTACTAAGAAGAAACCGTAAACTTGTATTGCCTGTATTTAATTTTTTCCTATAGTGTCCTGTGACTGTTTTCACCACTTTGTAGGAAACATTTCATTTTGTGAGGAGTACACTACTATTTCAAGCAGTGTTGGTTACACACTGATACATATAAGATTCTGTAAAGAATACTGAAATATATTCTGCTTGCATGTGTGTTTTATGTCATGATAGGGAATAGTATCTTCTAACTGCCAAAACAGTTTTCGTATTAATCTTCCTGTGATTATTTTTGACTATGTATGTGGCTTATATTTGCATATTTAAATTTGAAGTTCAGGATAGGGGTCTGTGCCTGCCAATTTAGGTTTAAGTGGAAATCCTGAAAAACTATAATGTTACTGAGATGTTCGCTGGGTCATTTTTCTCACAAGATCATTTCAAAAGAGATTCCAGTTGTTCACAGACTGGACAGGATTTGTAAGCAGGAGTACAAGAATACTGAATGTAAATGATCATCTGTTTGAGTTTAGAGATATTATTAAACATATTTAAATAATTAAAGTTCAAAATTTTGTAAGATTCTGGCATCCCCCATTGAAGAAATCACAAAAAAAGGAACATTGTAGTGTATCATTCATAACCACAATCCCTCAAGTTGGAGAAGGCACTGATTAATATTGACAAGGCATACTACGCAGCCACATCATGTTTTGTGGCTCATCTTCATTGAATACCGTTTTTGCTTCCAACTGCTTAATGTTCATTCATTAAATGGCACAAATAACTACACCGTTTTAACAGACATTAATCATAATAACAGCCAGATAGGAGCTACTCATAGTGCGCCAGTTCGCTGTGGCTAGCACTGTTCACACTCATGTGAACTCAACCTTTTTTATTCACTTGAATGTCACTGAAGCAGGATTTGGTGTAGTATGACCTGAAGTTTTTTGTTTATTGCACTCCAGTTACACACAGTTGGAGAAACAACTAAAGTGTGTTTGTTTGAAGAGTAGTGTGGCTGAGGCCTTGGGACATAAGCCAACAAAATGTGCAAATGCAGGAGTTCATGGTACCATGGCCAAATTCCTTCAACAAGATTGTTCTAGAAATCATAAGAAAACAACACTGATCTAAATTTGCATAGGCTTCAAGTTCAGATAGACATTCTTTTTCTTCTCCAACTTCACCTTCTTCTGCTCAAACTACAACACCCTCTTTGTTGTTAATGAGCAAGAGACCACAGTTACCATAACACTGACTGACTAGAAAATTGTCTAGCATATATAAAAACAACAGTAACACCACATTCTGTGCAGAATTTTCAGTTTTCTTGAAACCTTTCTCGGTGAACTGTGACCGAAGAATGCTAAGCATCACAAACACAAACACATGCATAATTAAATATAACCCAGTTAATTACCCCCCCCCCCCCCCCCCCAACTGAAGAATGCTAGGCTGACTGGAAAATTGTCTGCATGTTCTGTCTCCAAACATTCACACTGTCAAATTATACCCCTCAACCTAAAATGCTTTTGCAATACCTGCCATGCATCTACAGATAACACTATTGTGAACAGTCACTTTGACTATTATTCTTAATAAGCTATACATATTGCAATAATAATTGTTTGAACAGGCAGTCATATCATTTGTGCTATATTAGTGTCAAATTCTTATAAATTGTTTCAGCTTCATTGTTATGGATGTGTGATTCTTTTCCCACCAAAATTTGTCCAACATGCAATCATATGACACAATGTTTGCAGTTGATTGTTCTGAAATTAAAAATATTGTAAAAGTAATTGTTACACTTCACTGTCATAATTCTTTTTTAATTGAAATGCAGCTGGAATTAAACTGGAAGTGCTGTTAAATGAGGTTCAATTCCTCATAGAAAATAGTCATCTATACCTGTTGATCTGTACATAATAATATACACTATTTCTGCTGAAGATGTTCTCAAGTCCATCCATTGTACACACATTGAACATTTTTTGATGCTTATTACTTGCTGTAATATTTTTGTTATTCTATATTCTATACTAGTTTATTGAAACATTACCATATCACAAGACTGTGGCTCCACTGTCTCTTAGTGGATTGTACCTAGTTCACGGCTATATTTACAATAAAATGTAGATACTGGATAAAAGAAAATCTCAGTTGACATGTTATTTTATGGTATTTTGGTGTGCATGCTCGTGTGTGTGTGTGTGATGCTGTTGTCTTCTTCCATACAGATGTTCATTGTCTGACATGCTGTGTTTCCATGTCATCTGGAATCTCGGTTTCAGGGGCCACCTCCCCAGGTTTATTCAGAGCTTCCTGTCGGAACGTTCTTTCAGGGTTAGAGTGGTTTCCACTCTTTCCGAGCTGCACGAGCAGGAGATGGGGGTCCCGCAAGGTAGCATCCTGTCTCCGGCCCTTTTCAGCATTGAAATCAACAACATTGTTAAAGCTGTCTTAAAGGGTACTAACTGCTCCTTGTTTGTGGACGACTTTGCTTTGTGTGTGAGTGGAAAGACGTTAAACAGAGTGGAGAGAGCTATGCAGCTGTGTGTAAACAGCGTTCAGAAGTGGGTGATTGAGAACGGCTTCAGGTTCTCCACCTCTAAGACGGTCTGTATTCATTTCCATCAACAGTACGTTTTTTTTTCCCAGACCCTAACATTCTTCTGGGAAAAACACCAATAAAAGTAGTCAGAAGCAAAGTTCCTTGGTGTTATCTTTGACAGGAAACTTACTTTTACAAATCACATTCAATACCTTAAAACGTCCTGTCAGAAGGCTCTGGACATTCTTTGTGTAGTGGGACATACTGATTGGAGAGCTGATCGTATTGTCCTGCTACGCCTTTACCGTTCGTTAGTCCGCTCCAAATTGGATTATGGATGCATTGTGTACGGATCAGCCCGTCGGTCGATTCTGAAACAACTGGATCCTATCCACCATCAGGGCTTGCGAATCGCGTTGGGTGCTTTCCGCACATCTCTTGCTCAAAGTCTATACATAGAAGCACATGAACCGTCGTTAATCACTCGCCGATTAAATTGTCTTTAAACTATGTTCCTAAACTCAAATCCCTACCAGAAAACCCAGCCTATAGTTGTGTTTTTGAACCCGAAAACGCCAAATTATTTGAAGAATCGGAGTCAAAGGTTCCACCTCTTGGCATCCGCATTCTTCCCCACTTGGAGAAATCCAAACTTAACCTAAATTTGGTAGACGATGCTCCCTCATTGGACATCGTCCCTTGGAAACTTTCAGTTCCTGCAGTCCGTTTTGACCTAGCCAGTTTTAAAAAAGATACAACAAACCCAGAAATATATAAACAGCTCTATTTACAACTTATCTCTGAATACCCTTTATCAGAATTTTTTTTCACCGACGGTTCTAAAACAGAGGAAGGAGTTGCTCCGGCGGCTGTATCCACAAAACGAATTAAAAAACCTTTTACACGTCGGCTTCCAGACGACAGTTCAATATATACAGCAGAGTTGAGGGCTTTTTTTTTTTTTTTTTTTTTTAGCTCTCAGACATGTTTATTATTCCAAAGAAAAATCATTTTTGATATTATCTGATTCCCTTTCATCGTTACAGTCTATATTAAACCTAAAATATGATCATCCAGTCTTAGTTCAGATTTTATAATTATATACAGAAATGACAAGGGAGGGGAAAGATATTGTTTTCATCTGGGTTCCCGGCCATGTTGGCATTAGGGGAAATTCGGCTGCAGATTCTGCAGCTAAGGATGCCCTTGATGGCGACATTTTGGTTGAGCTCATCCCATTCTCAGACCTAAAATCACACACAGATAAATATATATTAGAACTGTGGCAAGCTGAGTGGGATGAGTTCCCAGAAAATAAATTATATAAGATATTCCCATTATTAAAAGAATGTATATCTTGTCCTCGGAAAAACAGAAAAGAAGAAACTGTGATGGCCCGATTGCACATTGGCCATTCTTTTCTTACTCATTCCTTTTTATTGAAGGGTGAGGAACCGCCAATGTGCATCGGATGTAATAAACGTTTAACCATAGAGCATATTTTACTTACTTGTTCGGATTTTATTGAAATAAGAGAGAGCCACTTTAGAGCTAAATCACTGCGCATATTGTCTAAGGATATTTCACCTGAAAAGATTTTTAACTTTTTGAGAGAAATTAATATTTTTGGAAAAAAATTAAATCTGAGATTGTTTTCAGTTATGTTTATGTTTTCACCTTTAAGCATGGTTTTAAAACTGTATATAGACCCATTTTAAGACATACACATTATTAAAAATTAAATATACAATATGAGATGTGTATCGCCCTGATATAACCGCACCGGTTGACTGGGCGTAAAACACCAACATACTTAATTACTGTGTTTCCATAATCTGTAAAAGTCACCCATCCATGTGATGGCCACACGCTGTTAGAGACCTACAGTTTTTCTCACTGCACTTCAGAGTGAAGTGTTTTGCTGCTGCATACAGACAATTTTAACAACACCGAATTATTTCAGCCTCTTAGATATTAAAGCAAAACGTCTGTCCCGACATAAAAATTACCGACCGCTTTAACTGTGACGTCCGTCTGCACAACAACGAGTTATGCTATAAAATCACAGGCTATTTTTACTTTATTTTTCATGCATTTGTCTCTTATTTAACGCGAAACACAAGAATTTCAGTCGGAGAGCTGTAGTATCTCTGACCATCGCTCTCTAGCTCAGTGGGCGTGACCCAGTCTAGGTCTAGGCCTGCCGGTTTGTAAATATTAGATCAATGATGCGTCTGGGTTGATGTTTAGATAAAATGTAAGCTACTGTTATCATCTTTTTAGTATATAAGTCTGAAGTGTGAGCAATAACCGAATTAGATATTTCACTGAAACAAAGTTCTCAGATGGTTCACTGCCTGCGAAAGGAAAGGGTGAACGGTTCGGGTCATGTTGTCACATTTTTTGAACAAAATCTCTCTCTCTCTCTCTCTCTCTCTCTCTCTCTCTCTCTCTCTCTCTCTCTCTCTCTCTCTCTCTCTCTCAAGAGCATCGTGGATGAAGGAGAGGGACTTGAAGCAGCTTTCGGCAGACGGTTTCATGCATAATTCGTGCTTTATTAAACGGAAACAACGCAGCTTAAGACAAAACAAAGGCTAAAGCAAGAAAATGAAATGTTCCTCTCTCTCTCTCTCTCTCTCTCTCTCTCTCTCTCTCTCTCTCTCTCTCTCTCTCTCTCTCTCTCTTTTATATATATATAGCCAAGACAACGTGTTTTGTTGTTGTTGATGTGCATCTGTCTACATTCAACAGTCACACAGAGGCACACTTTTTTTTTTCTCCAGACAAAGTACTAAATCTGCTGGAAAGCCTGGGCAAACAATAAGGTTTTTAAGCGAGATTTGAACTGGGATAATATTGGTATATTTCTAAGAGTGGCCGGCAGTGAGTTCTAGAGAGATAGTGCCATGAAACTGAAAGAACGTTGTCCGAATTATTTGAGTTTTCGCTTTGGAATTTTGAGCAGATTTTCACTAGAAGACCGGAGAGAGCGAGACGGTTCATAAGTGCAGAGAGATGAGGAAAGATAAGGAGGTAAAGACCCTTCAAAGTGGCGGTAAGCAAGAGTCGCGATCTTGTACTGGCAGCAGAATTTTACGGGTAGCCAGCAAAGTTCCTTGAGAGGTGGTGTTACGTGATCTCGTTTTCTTTTTTTCACACGAGCCATGCTGCGTTACTCTGCACTCGCTGCAACCGAGCGATTTGGTCTGTCGGTAGACCTGTGAAAACGGAGTTGCAATATTCAAAGCGGGATATGACCATTTCCGCAACAAGTCTTGCAGCAGCGCTTTGGGACAAGTACGATCGGATTGACGTGATTCATCTGAGCTCTAGGAAGGACGCACAGCAGATGCTGCTGATGTGCTGCTGCATTGACAATGTTCTATCAAGATGGACTCTATTTATCCGAAGTTCTGAAAGGAACACTGTTTCCATCAATGTTTGAGCACTGTCGACCGTCTCAAGACGAGATGCAGAGCCAACAGGCACAACTTCAGTCTTACCTGTGTTCAACTTAAGCTTGTTGCTATTCATCCGGAGCAGAATATCATCAGTGCATGTCTGAATACAGGACAGAGCAGAAGTGAACTGATTGGGTGGTGCACTTTTGGACAGCCCAGTGTCATCGGCGTACTTGTGATAGTCACAGTTATGGACAGAAATCACATCTGACAGAGGCTAAGAGTACAAAGTAAACAAGACTGGTCCTAACACGGAACCCTGGGGCACGCCGTACACAAAATGGCGGGAGGCGGGCACAACACCATCAACAATGACTGTCTGGGAACGGCCACTCAGGTAGCAGACAAACCAATCAAGGACTGTACCCCTAACACCATAGGTTGTCTCAAGCCGTTTTAGCAATATCGAATGGTCCAAAGTGTCGAAAGCAGCACTCAGATCAAGCAGAGCCACCAGACCAGGTAACGGTAAATCTTGTCGGAGAAAAATTCACAAAACCGATCGGGCAGATCGGAACGGGGGATGTCTGACGGGAGAGGGGCGGTGCTGGACTTGCCCAACAGTTCGCTGGACACAGTTAAGAGCTGCCTGCAGGAAGAACTGGAGTCGATTTTCTCACAGTAGAACCGTCTCTTGGCCTCCTGAACACACGCCTTCACAGCAGCTCGCTCCTTGGCGTAGATTTCCCTGTGGATTGTGAGACGGGTTACTCTCCTCCTCGGTCATCCAGGGGGGCGGAAGGGCGGTTTCTCACGCATCTGGTGACGGACGGGGCGTGGCGGTCAAGAACTCGACGAAGCCCATCAATGTAGACGAGGCTAGCCAGATCCAAGTCAGAACACTGTTGACTGGCGGCCTCAACCCAGGCCTGCACGTCGGGCTGGAAGTCGGAGAGGCACATGGCCTTAATGTTCGAAGCAAGTGCACAAAAAGTGTCTTTCTGCATTCTTCAGGCTCTATGCTCGACAAATGCGAGGGTGAAAACATGCATTTGTAATATTCACGGCCTCTCCAGTGTCTTTGTTAAACACGAGAACCACTTCTTTGCCACGATGTGTTGAGACAAGGTCAGGCCCAGCTGCTAAGATTTTCTCACGCAGTCTTGAGGTGTGCATATAAACTTCTATTCGTCCCGCATCATTGGAAAGAATACAGCTAGTCACGTATGGTATGCTAAAGACTGGCACGTTCTGTCTGACCTCTGAAGTCTTCAAAAATGTAAGCAACTATTTCAGCAAAAACAATGTGTCAGCAAAGAAAATGTGTATGTGTACACCTCAAGACTGCGTGAGAAAATCTTAGCAGCTGGGCCTGACCTTGTCTCAACACATCGTGGCAAAGAAGTGGTTCTCGTGTTTAACAAAGACACTGGAGAGGCCGGGAATATTGCATGCAATACAGAATATGATATGTTTCAGCCGTCAAAAGCTGTTCAGATCACTGTTCCAGTGTCAAAAAGTTTTCCAAGGGAAATTCAAAGAAAAATATGATAAATCAGTTCCACTAACTTTAAAACATTAAGTGTCGTACTGACTGGACCATATGTGATAAAGTAATCAGAAGCCAAACAATTATTATGAAACTAAGGCTGCACTGTTAATTTTGCAGCCGATTGCCTTCCATAGTAAGCAGTCGCCAAAGATCGAGTCATCACTTCATAGACACAAATCAGACAAGGAAACTTTCTTTCCCATTTTTGTGGGCTTCAAAAGCCGTGCTGGAATTAGAAAAGACAACTTGCTGATGCCCTCTTTAATTTTGGGGTATTCGTCCGAGCAGTTCCTACTCAGGTGCTTAAAGTTTTACCAGAACATTGCTGTGCTGCTAAAAACTCTATATCAAATGACTCTTTTCACGGCACAAGTGTGTCCTTGGCTCGGCAGATGGAAAATGAGGCCGAAAAGCGGATGTCAGAATCTGTAGATACAGGCACAAAAATATATGGTATATTACAACTGCCTGCTGGTTAAACACGCGTTCTTCCAGTGCCCTGTCTGCCATCAGAAAGGTTTATGCCTCTCCTGCAAGCACACTGCAAACCAGTTATCTCGAGAAGATGGAAAGATATGACAGAGAAAAAGAAGGTCTAAGCATATATAATATATAATTATACACTCTGCTAGAAACTCGACCAGTCACAAGTGGAGCCTATATCTCATGGGCAAAGCCAGTTTTCAACATTGGTTTGATGCCACTCCTGCTTGAAAATGCCCATGCAACTGCCTTACTCAACCGTATAATAAATTTGGTCAAGGAAGCTATGGAACATCTGAATCCAAATTAGGGGGAGAGTAGTTGAATGGTTTTGGATGGCCAAGCGCAATCACAAATGCTGGTACTGCATCGCCTGGTCTTGCAGAATCTTTTGTGAAAGCATCTTAACTTGCCAGGACAAGCCATATCCAGGAGGTTACAGCTGCAGCGCTGCATATTTTGCAGCAGTGTGTCTTCCTTTCTTATGTGTAGTTTGAGCCTGATCATGCTGTCAGCTCCGAACAATGGCAAACACAGACGGAGATGATGATGTAGAGCCTCATGTCCTAGGATGTCGGTTGACGTATTGGAGACGAGATGTGACCAGTGCCGAAGCATGCATGCTTCAGTGTTGCTTTACGTCCACAGAAGCCGTAAGGCTTATTAGGACGGAAAGCCCAGGACGGCCACCTCGACTTTCACACAGCTCCTGAACTATGAGACGGAGATTGAGCAACCGCAGTTTAAATACTGGGCTCTAGTTGTTGATTTCCAGTTATGTCCTTCGGCTTGTGAATTCAATTCGTTGTGGTGACTACCATCCTTGCGTGCAATGTCCGACTAAACCTATGCTTTGGCGTTTTGCTTTGGACCATGTGAACAATGAGATGTCAAACTTTGAGCTCGCTCAACTTCTTCTGCCGTGGAGAAAACAAAATAGAGGAAAAGACGTGGTGCAACCTAACCCAAGCTCAAGAATCTTGCTATGAACGGATTCGCTGTACCTGCAAACAAGTGTGCAGAGGAAGATGCAAATGCTTCAAGCCAACTTGCTGATAGCATAGCTCTGTGTATATGTGGCGGGAACTGTCACCGCGATTAGACAGGTTTTATTGACTGGAATGGGGCATTTCCGCTAATGAAGTAATTGTTTTCAATACTGAGTACAACTAATTGATAGTGGCTACTGTGACTGAAGCACAAAACACAATGCCGATGAACGGAATGATGATGTGGACGCGATCATGCCCATCTAGTGTAACCTAATTACAGAAGCCACCGTTGCGGACAACATACAGAGGCGTTTGGATACTATTGGTATCTTTTAGGCGTAAAATGTTCTCAGAGGATCATTGCATCTGTGCAAAGAACAATTTCTGTGACAGATTTTAATAGTCCGAATTATACAGTCTTGTTTTGTATGACCTAATTATGGATTTAATATTAACTATCCAAGCGTCTGACTCGACTAGCAAGGCCTTATCTGAGTATAATGCTTGTGTGAAAGATCACACGTGACTTTCATTACAACAACAAAGAGTTTTGAACTGCAGTGTTAGTGATGCCGTCAGAATATGCAGGATGACCATATT
Organism: Alviniconcha strummeri; assembly: GCA_963584105.1. NCBI lineage: Eukaryota > Metazoa > Mollusca > Gastropoda > Provannidae > Alviniconcha > Alviniconcha strummeri. The sequence continues at coordinate 11,317,946 of OY757550.1, forward strand.
ACATGGTCAAATGGGGTCAGTGCCAAGATGTCTATGTGCTTGAAAATGTTCAGAGAGAATCATGCATGTGTGCAACAAGTCATGCGTTCACTCCATTTTGCAGTATCCATCGAATATTGTGACCATAAGAGCTCCGGTAAATGGAGATCGGTGGTGAGGACACGTTTACACCCATTTAGCGTGACTTAATTGCTATAATCACTGTTGCAGACAACAGATAAAGGTATCCTCACAATAGAGGACTCTGTCAGGCCGAAAATGTTCCCAGAGGAGCAATGTATCTGCCCAAAGTTCATGCTTTAATTTCAAAACAATTTCAGTAACATTTTAATAGTCCTGGGATAACATATTTTTGTTTTCTTTGACCTAATTACGGATATTTTTATAGCCTCAGGGAATCCAAGTATCTGAATGGACCAGACAGATCCTCCTGGAGCATAGTGCTTGTGTGAATGATCATAAGTGTTGCTGATTGCCAAAAACAAACAAACAAACAAACAAACAGTTTTGAAGTTTAGTTTGGATGCTGCTGTCAGTACGTGTAGGACGACCTAATTACATTGCTAATTATAGCCATAGGAGGTCAGTTTAAAGATGTCTATGTGCCTAAAAATGTTCAGATAGAATCATAGTACATATGTGCAAAACGTCATACACTCTCTCAGTTTTGCTGTATTCACCTGATTTTGTGACCACAAGAGCTCCGCTAAATTCCTAGGACATTTTATTCGCCATTTTAGGTCACAGATATCTTCAGAATCATCCAAACAGGGTCGTACGAAGCGAATAAACCCAAAATGTGCAACGCGGAAAGTGTAGTCCATGGGCCAGGTATCGAACCCCTCCCCCCCCCCCCCCCCGGGGGGGATTTTTGGAGACAATGATTTTTGGTTAGCTCATTATGTGTCTTTTCAATATCTGCTTGTCTGCAAGATGAACTATTCTGCTTTTAGGGATTATCTGAGATGGTACATAGCAGCTTAATAGCATCTATTAAAATGGGCGTGTCCCCTACAAATCCCAAGCAACAGGCAGCTATATCATTCTTTGGACACACAGAAATACTGCACATGCTGGTATCAATGGGTAGCACTGCTCTTGCGGCTGCTGTTGTCTTACCCAGGTATGGTGGCCTGAATTACGCGTGTGGGATTAATGAAGATTAAAAAAGAAAAAATGTCACGTTGCATAATTTTGTACAATGCTCGTGTAAAAATATTGAACAAAAGTGCTTCATTTACCACCAAATATATCATGGCGACTGAAAGAGTCATAGAGAATGTTTGATTAACACCTGCATTAATGGATAACGTCACGGAATAGAATATACTCAAGTTCAAAAGTTAAGCAACCTTTTACAAAAATGCACATATGTTCAAATCTCAATAAACTACTTCCACAAAACCGCTACAGGTGCTGTCTTATTCACTGGTCTACCCCCATTTAACCTGAAATCAGTTTCACAGTGCTCTATACCCCATGGAAGATAGGCGAGAAACATGCCCGATGTATGTACGGGGGCGGGGATAGCTCAGTGGTTAGAGCGCCGGACTCGTGATCGAAAGGTCGCGGGTTCGAATCTCTGCAGGAGCGGCGGGAGAATTTTCTTCTCCAGGGTCAACTTTCTGTGCTGACTCTTATTTCGGTGTTCGTTCCACCCCCGTGTTACTTCAGTAGCACGTAAAAGACCCCGGTCATTCCGCCAAAAGTGCAGGTGGCAGGTTACAGCTAAACACGCATACACCTTACGTATGTGGCTTTGCATGAAGTGACATGGTGCATGGTTGTATGGTGTACACAGAACGCGCCGAGATGGCAGCAGTTTCATGTGGCACCAGCCATGCCAGCGCTGTAAGTACACCACTTCGGTGGATATTCCAAAACGCGCTATAAAAAGCTATTCACTCATGTAGAATCACATGCGAGCGTAGTGAGTCTGCTCGAAAGCGGAGAATAGCGCTATATAAAAGCGATCACTAATAATAATGTAAAACTTACCAGCTTTGCCTTTGTTATGTCTCAGTAAAACAGTTTAGGTTTAGGAGCCTGATGCCACCGGATCACATCTCTGGTTTGGCTTAATTCAGCATGCTGGATGGTTTCATGTATCAGCTTGCAGTCAGCAGGCTCTTTGCTATTATGCCAAGAATACAGACGAACAACTAGGAAATGTCATAGATATTCACCAAAGTGATTGTCCACACTGTCAATGATTTGACAGATCATTACTGACTTTCTGAAATTGTTATCTGATAAAGAAAAAAGAAAGAAAAATTAAACGCATTACTCTCTTTATTTCTTACTGCTTATCATTATGGCTTGGGTGTACTTTCCCCAGCCAAAGATACCAAAGCCGGTGCCATAGAAGGTTGCCAAATCTGAATGTCCCTTACTTTGAGTGTCACTGAATGCATGTCCAGCTTAGACATATATGTCAGCCTCACACATGAAGCCGTCAAGATTCTCAAGCTCTGTGTATTCTTGATAGTTATCTTCCTTTTGGGGTTGCTCCACCTGGATTTTTAACCAGGTCTTGCGGCATGAAAAAACTGTCCAGTATACCTCCCACTTTTCCATTCACAGTATGCAAGCCATGGCCATCTGCTCGAGGAATGGTTTTAGCTGCCTTAACTGCGGAATATCAAGAGTGCTTGAAAGCAGGCTCGTTCGATGTGCATTATCAATGCATCTCTGCATGGTTGCATTGTGACTGTTCAACAAAGATGAGGTGTGTTGACACATTTTGTTGACATCTATCACTTATTTACCTCTACAGAGAAGATGCATGGAATATTCCAGTTTCATAATTCTTCCTTAACGTGGTAATCTCTTTGTCTACAAACGATTCTGCCCATAACATACTGAACGATGTACTGAAAATAATGTTTATATGGTCTTGTTGGAAGCTTGCTCTTCAATGGTTTTAGTGTCTTTGACGGTTTCCTGGTGTCTGTCATCCTCTCAAGTGTAATCTCTCCGACAGGTGGCATGGTAATGAGCTTCTCCTCAGCTGTTTTTGACACCCATTTAACTAATGTTTTCAACATGTTGTTTTCTTGTATTCAAGTCTTTTCACAAACAAGACATCTGTCACTGGGCAACAGCTAGCATTGTGGTTGCTGACTGATTTGCTGTTCTCGCTTTTTGGAGGATCTTACATCACTCCCTTCCGACGGGTTCTTTTGTTTTAAAATAATTCTGCAGTCATTCATAAAGTAGCACAATGTGTGATTCCCATGCAGATTCGGTATATACTCATATATTTCATCCACCATATCAGGACTGGACCATTGCACATGTTTAAGTTATTTAGCTCTTGGATTTGTGTACCTCATCAACCGCACAAGGTCACTTCAGGACAAATCACAGTCACAGTTTCTTACGAGCAAAAAGCTGGCTCATTGTTCTACACAGAACACAATCAATAACAAACATCCCAGCCAAACCAGTCAATAATTAGCACATATCACTATCTACAACTGCAAAAGATACTTCCAGACAGATTCCCCGTAACGCATTCATTACAAAATTAAAGAACAATTGATCAGATCACAAGTATGTCTAAATCACCTTTTTGAGGCACAGTAACACGTTTTGGTGCCTATTTATATTCTGCAGGCACTCAACGTGAGAACCTGCTTAAATCAGTTGACTATGAGCAGTGTGACATATTTTATTTCGCAGACTAACTCGGGAATTCGCTTCCGCCAAGACTAACGCAATTGAAAAGTATGGAGAGGATTTGGAAAAAATGAAGGTGAATGGACAAGGGAAGCGGAAATTAGGACAAGGAAGAAATTATGGCACTGACTAAGAATATTTGGCTATATTCTGACCTACTCCGTGCTTTTAAAGGAAAGCATTGGTCAGCTCTGGGGGTTTAACAGAGGGGACCTTAATATTTCTGCGTCCGCAGTGCCCAATAACAAGGACACATATAAGACAAAGAAAAACGGAAAGCTACAACATATTAAACTGTTCAAACAATAAAATAATATACGGAAATGGCCTTTTTTGTCATAATAAATGAGTTGCTAAGAGACAAGGTCATCGCAATTTGGAATTCCATATAGTGCATTTATTAGAACCAGCACCACAGACACAAACAGCAACAGCTCACTTGCAGACAACCTGAACTGTGTGCTTTGATGGTCAAGGTACCCAGAAATTACCATGTGGTAAATCCCCCCCCCCCCCCCCCCCCCCCCCGGGGTATAGGCTGGCCCATGGTCTAGAGAGTTTTATAATAATGACTGTGTCCTTGAGTGTGTGTATGCGCCTGTTAGACATTTGATCTAGATCTAGTTTCTGAGTAACCGTGCTCGCTTTCTGATGTTGGCGAAACAATCAATCGTGTACTAAGGACTCATCCATTTACAGACTGTGATCAGAGTCACTTTTGTTGCAAATGTTGGCTTCATTCGCTATATATAACCCTGTTTCAGTGATTTTGATGATATACGTGGCCAAAAATAGCGTATAAAATGTCCCAGGAATTTTGGACCGTCTCATTAGATATTACAAAGTTTTTGTCCATGAATGTCTGTTTTGATCCTATTCTGGGGGCGGGGACATCTCGATGGTTGAGCGCCAGGCTCTTGATCAAAAGGTCGCGGGTTCGAGTCCCGGGAGGAGAAGCGGGAGAAATGTGCCTTCTCCAAGGTAAACCTTTTGTATTGACTCATATTTCGGTATCCGTTCCACGCCCATGTTACCGCAGTGGTATGTAACAGATTTTTGCCAAAAGTGCAAGTGGCAGCTAGGTTACAGCTAAAGGCACACGCACCCTACTAATGTGGCTTCGAATGAAGTACGTGACACAGTAAACTGGTGCACGGCTGTATGATCTACACAGAACTTGTGCCTAGACGGCAGCAGTTTCACGTGGCACCAGCCTTGTAACAGCCAAATAGCGCTGTAAATACACCACTTTGGTGGATATTCACACGCGTTCGGAGGACAGTAACTAGTTACGGTTATAGCTATCAGATTATATGCCCTTTTCGCTTTCTTCGGCCACGTATACTCGTATCTTCAGTGTTCCGAGGATGGCAGGAGGACCCTGAGGGAGAGATCCCGGCTTTCAATACATGTGATACGGAACTCTCTTCCTCTCTTTGTCAGGGATTCCTCTTCGCTGTCTTTTCTTAAGTCAAAACTGAAAACCCGCATACTGATTTATTGTTTTCTTTCTATTCATTCTCCAACCAATCACCTGTAATGCATGTATTTGTAGTGTGTGTGTGTGTGTGTGTGTGTGTGTGTGTGTGTGTGTGTGTGTGTGTGTGTGTGTGTTGTACACGTCTGTGTTTGGAAAAAGGGCGGGGGCTGAAAGTATGCACGTTCTCTCTGTATGTATGTGCGTGCGTGCGTGCGTGCGTGCATGTGTGTGTGTGTGTGTGTGTGTCTGTTCGTTCATTGAAAGGGGAGGGGGGGGGGGGCTGCCCTGAAGATACGCTCATATCTTGTACTGCCCGACTGAGAGAGAAGAGAGAGAGATTAATGGTTTATTGCTTGAAAGGCTATAAAGCAGTGTACAAAACAAACGAAATTGAACATATGGACACAAAGGCAGGCTCTTCCTTCCCGTCAGTGACATGGTAACAGCTCCGCGTCAGTACCGTAAAGTCTTATATCCACCGTGTCTTCTCACATGGGTCTAGCCCACAAAACTATCACAGGCCTATGGAGACCGCACCGATCACAAACACAACTCCAACACACCGCGAGTTCAGCCTGCTGTGTGATCAACCGAGATAAAACCGTGTCACATCTCTCTGCACCAACAATTCCTCCAGCGCTTTCTGTAGATGGTCAGCATACCTCCCCCTGTCCACTGGTTTCCCCTTCTGCAGTTGCTTTAGGTGCTCCAGTTCTTCCTGCAGCATGTGACGTTCTTCCTGCTTGATTGATTGATTGATGATCGCTTATATAGCGCTATTCTCCGCTCTCTTGAGCAGACTCACTGCGCTCGCATGTGGTTCTACATGAGTGACTAGCTTTGTAGCACTTTTTTTTTTTTTTTTTTTTGAATATCCACCGAAGTGGTGTACTTACAGCGCTGACATGGCTGGTGCCACACGAAACTGCAGCCGTCTCGGCGCAAGTCCTGTGTACACCATACAACCATGCACCATGTCACTTCAAGCAAAGCCACATACGTAAGGTGTATGCGTGTTTAGCTGTAACCTGCCACCTGCACTTTTGGCAGAATGACCGGGATCTTTTACGTGCTACTGCGGTAACACGGGGGTGGAACGGATACCGAAATAAGAGTCAGCACAGAAAGTCGACCCTGGAGAAGAAAATTCTCCCGCCGCTCCAGCAGGGATTCGAACCCGCGACCTTTCAATCACGAGTCCGACGCTTTAACCACTGAGCTATCCCCGCCCCTGATCAGCCAGTAGGTAAAACGGTGTTTCTGGTAGGTACCGTAGTCACTAACAAAAACAGTCATCTGTTTCACACCGAATCAGTTTGCTCTCGTTGTCCGATCTGTCAAGCACCACAGTTTTGAATGAGTTGTTGTTACCCTTGGTGTTTCTAAGTACACGTTGTACTGTTCTGTCTTTCAAACTGTCAACATAATTTTTGATTGTCGCCACATCGTAGCCAAAAATTAATGAATAGCCCTTTTCTCAGACTCATTAGTACGGTCTCGTACAGTTTCACTTTTACTTTGTCTTTTCCACGCCGTGAGGTTTTCCACTGAGAAATCCAGGGACTGGCTGATGCGTGAAAACGACACGCCGTCTGTGCCACTGCCGGGCCTACTGCTGGCGGGTGCACTATAGTCAGCAGAGCGTGAAGCACGTGCGTCGGTGTCACTGTCACTGTCGTACATGTGTTGCGTGTCGTTCTCACACTGCATATCAAGATGCGCTGCTACTGTTGTTGTTAGCGGTGGTGTTAGTTGAACTAAACCAGAAGGAGAATGTCTGGGTTCTGTCTTGTCCGTTCGGCGGCCCGGCGTTGGTCGCGTCGCACCTGGCCGCTGGGAGGCTTACGTCGAAGTGTTGTGTGGCCGTGTGGGGTCCGCACTGCTTGGAAATAGTCTCGCGAGATCCAGAGAGAGAGAGAGAGAGAGAGAGAGAGAGAGAGAGAGAGAGAGAGAGAGAGAGCCCACACAAAAACAAAACAACGACAACAAAATTAAAGCCCCCCCCCCGACACACACACACACAAAACAAACGTTTGTTTTAACGCTTTATCGTAAATAAAACAACAGTAACACCACATTGTGTTCAACATTTTCGGTTTTCTTGAAACCTTTCTCTAAACTGAGACTGAAGAATGCTGAGACTTATGCGTAATTAAATGTAACCCAGTTCATTACGTCTCTCTCTGTCTCTCGTACTTAAAACTGACGTGTCTCTGTCGTGATTGATCAAGGGAGTCTGTAAGTTGTTTTCCCATTTTCAAGGGCTGGTGGTTGGGGGCCCAAGTTGGGGGAGGAGGAAGGAAAAAGGAATCAGCATTTTGGCGGAGGGTGGGGGGCTAGGCGGGGATTACTACAGGAAACAATATTTTCCCACAATGAATGGTTCATCCGAATGCTCACCCAAGCTGGCTTGGTATGCACTGTGTGTGGGAATTCATACTTTCCATACATTGTTGAAAACTGTAAATGATTAACTTTTTGAACTACACAATCCCGATGTTGTGGGTCTGTGTTTAGCAAATAAAATGCAAATAAAATTCCAAAGGTCCTTTGAATGAGTCATTTGAACTTTCGCGATTGTAGTTTAAACTACAAATCCCAAGTGTACTTTAAAGTATTAACCTATAGTCTTGTTATGTGTTTTCTGATGTCATGCTTGCTGGATTAAATCTCGACTTAGTGACCCTACCCCTTTGCCCTAAAGGATTCTGAGGTAATCAAGTTGATTGTCTGCCAACTCAAACTGACATGAAACTTTAATTTTGTGTTTATCGAGCCAGTAAATTCTACCCGTCATTGGGGCTGGCGGTTGAAAGCGTCCCGATCCCTCCCGATACTGCCTATTGCATCTGAAGGGGTTGGTCACTTCTACTTCACAAAGATGAAATCTTGAAATGATTCGTGCCTATTTAGTCTTGAAATTGCACTTGCAGTACGTCTTTCTGTGATAGACTGGTGAACATCACTCCTTCTCTGTACATGGAAAATTAAGACAACATTCAACACTGTAAGCCGAGCAAAATTCGAAAAGAAAAAGAAAAAAAAGAAAAAGAAAAAAAAAAGAGAGAAGTATTCCATTTTATTCGCGGCCTGTGCTCGTAACCTTACTTTCATGGTTTTTTGAGGTAATCAAGCTGTTTGCATGCCAACACAAACTGACACGATTTTTTTTTTTTATACCAGCACATTTCAAATTTCTGCCTTTGTGCTTACGTGGAGATCAGGAAAATCAACACTATCCGCCAGGAGCGGTGGCATGGTGACACCAAGAGAATCTGCATTGACAGTTCACTCCGGGAGAAAAATCCCTTTCTGCACACGGAGGATCGAACCCGTGTGACTATTGCGCCTGGCTTTGCTATCAGATGCTCTACCATCTAAGCTATCCCGCCCTCTCTCTGTCACTGTCTCTGCCCCCAACCCCCCCCCCCCCCCCCCCCCCAACCCCCGCCTTCCCCGTTCCCCATCTCTCTCTCTCTCTCTCTCTGAAGCGTGTTACTTCTGATGGCAGAGTGTTGTTGGTATAAAATGCAACGTTGAAACACGTTATGGGCATTGACTAATTAGTGAAAAAGCAGAATATACAAATATAGGGAACTGAGTTGCCTGAGTTGTAACGTTTCTCTTGTTGCTCACAGCCGTCAAATATATAGGCATAAAGAAAATTTCTTTTTCTAGAACTGTATGCAAGACCGTACTCAAACATTAAAAGAACACATCAAAAGATCTCATCCTTGTTCATTTACGGTCGGCCCTTAATTGCATATTTACTTGATTATTTTTCAAGTTACGTTCCCTCCTTCTCGATAAGTAACCTACTACCCCAAGAGGAAGAGATAGGAAACTTGTATTAACCAAACATACTGCGATAATGATATCACAAATGTTCACTGATTCCGTCCCCTATGGCAACCGGAACATCACGCACCCGCCTTACAAAACTTGATAAAGATTCACTTCAATTGACAAATCGCCATGAAAAAGTAATGCAATTATTGACGACCCTTTGAGCAGTTGAAAGCGTCCCTTCCTTGGATACTGCCTATTGTGTCTGTTGCCCGCCTGCGTCACCAAAGCAACCTGACAACAGAGCATCGCTGCAGGCTGACGCGGCTGCTGACATGGAGTGTGGGCCTGACAACGAGAGGGTTATAATCAGTCCCCTGACGACCGCTCCTGGACCATGACGTGCTGGGACGGCTAGCTTTAAACAGAGACGCATCCAAGTGAGGGTAAGCCAGTCTTACTGAATGATATTTTTCTTTCTCAACACCCATATATTTGTAAATTTTATGTTCAAATGGGGACGGTGGGGTGGGGGTGGGGGGGAGTCAACTAACAAGGACTGTCCTCGTTCATGAAGACCATTTTTAAAATCTTTTTCTTCCTCTTAATGCACATATTGCTCTTTTGTATGTGAGTTAGAATGAGCATCAGGGGCAATCTATCCTTGTTTGGTGCTGTTATGTAACTTACGTGAAAGCTGCCTCCCCCATCACCGACGTAAGCATATAATTATACACACTCTGTATCAGTATTTGATTTTTAATCAGCCAGGGACTTTTTCAAAGGCGAACGCCTAATTTTGGTGAATAAATATTCAACGTTTGCGACAAGATCGCTAAGCAATAGAGCTATGATTCTCTGCCTCTGTCTTTGTCTGTTTTCTAATGATAACAAGGAACAGAATGGCAACTGACTTTTAACGCCCAGTTAACCATGACGGTTATAACCAACAATATTAACGAACATTTTCTTATAATAGATTCAGATCTGATTTTGTTGTTGTTGTATTTTGTTTTGTTTGATTTTCTTGTCTGCATGCAGGAGGAATATTGGAGAGCTTAATACACAGAGTGTTCATCTGATTTCACTATTTCCTTGGAATATTGGAGAGCTTAATACACAGAGTGTTCATCTGATTTCACTATTTCCTTGGAATATTAGAGAGCTTAATACACAGAGTGTTCATCTGATTTCACTATTTCCTTGGAATATTGGAGAGCTTAATACACAGAGTGTTCATCTGATTTCACTATTTCCTTGGAATATTGGAGAGCTTAATACACAGAGTGTTCATCTGATTTCACTATTTCCTTGGAATATTGGAGAGCTTAATACACAGAGTGTTCATCTGATTTCACTATTTCCTTGGAATTACATAACCAGAAGCTGCCATTAAAAGACACAAACATGTGTAATGGAGTGGAGTGGTCAAAGGACAAGACACAGGCAGCGGAGTCAATAAAGTGGAGACCACAGCAGGCGTATGTCAGCAATCAGTTTTTACTTGTCCAGCCGCAGACAGTTTTCAGCACACACAAAATCATCATGCTCACGCATAGATAAGAGAACGGCGCGGGCCACAGGGAACACACGCTATCGCTACAGTAAAATCGCCCCTCTGGACCACAAAATGGCTGACAATTGTGTTTCCCTGGCCCGCACAAATACACTTTCCTCTACAATAACTAAACTAATTAAAACATCAAAAACATCAAATAAAAGCTACAGTTACAATCTTTTAAACCGTATAAACAAAATGTACACACATGACTTATTTTATTTACAACAAGAGTGGGAAGCGTGGCTTGCGCCTGTCTATATACAGATTCGTACAACTAAATCACAACTAACACAATGTGCAAAATATAAACGTCACTAAAACTTACATCGGAATAAAGAGCACGCTCCCACGGTTAAAATGGTACATAACAATTACAATACAACGCTCTGTAAGAGAAGCAAGACAAACTCAAAGACTAGCATTAAAACAATCGGTGCGAACTTTCGCCTGGGGCGCGTAACCTTAGTCGCAGCAGCGCTGATAGTGAGATTAAGTAGTCTATGAATACAACTTAGCTTCTACAGTACACAATACTTAATAAGTTAATTTCAACCCAAAATAAACACTAAACATGAAGTCAGCTAAGTAAAATACTATACGACAACGCATTGATCGACACGGAATTACTTTAATCGAATCAAAACAACATTTCACTACCATTTACTAGTACTAAACAAAGCGCGCCATGCAGACGACGGCTATAAAAGAATGGACCTAGAGAGGCATCGGCTCGATCCGGTGTCTGAATAAACGTTAAATAAACATTCTAAGATGCCAAATTATATTATACATAGCTTAGTGCATAAAAAGGACTAGATAGACAAAGAGTAGGTAAACAAACAAGCGGTCAAAATGTTAAGGGAGAAAAACAGATTTGAAAAAGGCGCGCACTGGCGGCTATCGCCGGTCGGCTGTGTGAAGGCCATGTGGCGTTACGCCACACGCCGCGCTTCAAAACAAAAGCGTCGTCTGCTCCGGTTCCCGGGTTACTAAAGTACAGTAATGAAATTGCATTGATCCGTTAAGCGGGGCGGGATTAGTGTAAAACGTACAAAGAGCACTTGCTCACACAATCATCATGCATCTACTACTTCGTACATTAGATCCCAACAGACTGAAGGCTAACAACTCAAAATAAGCGAAAATGACATTCAGCCTAAACTGCAGGCTGCGTAAGTATTTACAATTCGTTAAAAACACTAAGTTCCTTGAGAAAGTCGACAATAGAAAGGTATATCTGGATAGCAACTTTAAAGAATTTACTGTTAAGTATGTGACTTTGATTACTGTTTGCCGAAAAGTATGTGGTTCTGATAGTATAACCTCTGAGAAGTATCTTTACCTTGTACTGAGTTCGCGAACCTAGTTCGGTTTTTTTCGTCGAACTACGAGTAAACTATATTCTGGGCCCAAAAAGCTTCGCTCAACATGTTCTTGGAATGTTCACCTAGTTCGGCGAATCTTGCATCTGACTGGCAGAGAGCAAAGAGAGCTCACCTGCGGATGAGGAAGAAAGGAAAAGAAAAATGGATGACGGTGTCGATACTTCACTCGCTTCGGAGGGAACTAACCTAGTTGTTGACTTGTGGCAGGCGTATCCTTGTCTCTGGGATCCAGAATGATATAGTAGTTAATTGAATTACCTTCTGAGGAATGATTAAAGTATTATGACTTGACTTTAGCCTACGTTTTGAATCAGTGCTGTCTGCTGCGTTTCTGCCGCAAGTTCGGGCTGAATCTTGCATCTTATTTTAACGGGCTTTACGCGCGTGCCAAGATATAATCATCAAAGGCTCTGTGACCTAGCTGGTTGAAGCATATGATTATGACCATGTATTAACATGCATGGCGTGCAGTAGTTATCCAAGGCTATATGACCTCGATGGAGTTTATATCTACCTTGCAAGCTAAGCGATCCTTACTGATGGCGGTTCAAGTCTCCCTAGTTATGTTTGCTTTGCTACAAGTTAATTACCGCGACCGAGTAGCCTAACCTCCAGTCCCCTGGTGTGTATAGAATCGCGATCATGAAGGAGAGAGAGAGGGGGGGGGGGGGACACAGAGAGAGAATAATGCGTGTCCAGCGTATCCACCAAAATGAAATTTTGTGTGCGTGTGTTTTTGCCATGCTTTGTATGAAGATGCCTGTTAAAATTCGTATGTTTTGTACGCTTGTATACTATTGGTTTGTATAATTATGGGTATTTCTGCATTGTATGTTTTTCTTTAAGTTGTAAAGCGCATTGAGATTGGGAAAGCGCTCGATAAGTTCCCTATTATAATTTTTTTAATTATTCAAGCTTTGCCCGTTCAAGCTCA
>OY757550.1:11333272-11336826 GCA_963584105.1 Alviniconcha strummeri
GAGGAGGATTAGTAATAGTAGTAGCAGCAGTAGCAGGAGCAGCAGCAGCAGCGGCAGAGCAGCATCAGCAGTAGTATGCTACAGACGTCAAACAATGTGAGAATAAGGGAACGGAGGTGGGTGGCAGGGTGATTCGCGGTGTGTGCCCGTACGCGCCGGTTGCCTGATAATTTTGATTTCCAAGACTTGGAGGCACAGCTCGTCGTGACCATGAGACGGAACATCAAGATTTATTTCTGATGCACGATGATGGAAAAATGTCGTCCAGTTTTCGTGACTGTGTCTGTTACCATTTCCGCAACTAAATGGCTGCCTATCAAAATGCGTGCGGTCTGTCACTTCAAGCCCAACAGGCTGCGAGGGTGTTTTTTCAGTGATTACTATAATTATGGTCTGTCTGTCTGTTCATTTTTATTTTTTTTACAGCTGCCTGTTTCTTCAGTCGCTACTATAATTATGGTCTATCTGTCTGTTATTTTTTTTTTTTTTTTTTTTTTTTTTTTAACAGCTGCGTGTTTCTTCTGTCGCTGTTATATGGTATATCTGGCTGTTTATTTTCTACAGCTGCCTGTTTCTTTAGTCGCTACTATATGGTCTGTCTGGCTGTTTATTTTCTACAACTGCCTGTTTCTTCAGTCGCTGCTATAATTATGTTTATCAGTCTGTTCATTTTCTACAGCTGCCTATTTCTTCAATCGCTACTATAATATGGTTATTTGTCTTTTTATTTTCTACAGCTACCTGTTTCTTCAGTCGCTACTACATGGTCTGTCTATCTGTTCATTTCCTACAGCTACCTGTTTCTTCAGTCGCTACTATATGGTCTGTCTATCTGTTCATTTCCTACAGCTACCTGTTTCTTCAGTCGCTACTACATGGTCTATCTGTCCATTTTCTATAGCTGCCGCGACACCTTGGTTGGACAAAAGAACGCGTATCTAATAATTACGGGCTACACCGGTCAAAGTTTTGACTTTTTAGAGGGAAATTGTGTCCAGTGTTAAGTTGTAATTTATACTGAGTTTTGTCTTGTTGTTCTTGTCCATTGTCCTCGCCCTCCTTTTCTCTTATTTTCACATTATAGTTATTATTTAGGAATAGCAATGCCATAATTGTATGACGATGATAATCATGATGATTTGCACCTCATTACCACAAACAACTACCATCATCAACAACTTACATTATCAGCATCGTCTTCGTACTCACTGTTCCTCTGGCAGACACCCTTCCACCCTTCCGGAGATTCGACCAACATGCATTTTACCCAGGCAGACCGGTTTACTCATGCACAAACGCAGTAATTCATTCATCATCCTCTGTTTGTCAACCGCACGCAGAGAAAAGTGTCAATTGCGCTGATTGCAGTTATGTCTGCTGAAACCCCCCCTTGGCATTTTGCTTCCAATTGATTTCGAATAGCGATATTGAAAACGGTGCTGGGAAGATGAAAACTGGACCCCGATATCGATTTCCTGATTGATCGGGGTGCGGTAATGATCACAGAACACCTCGACTACTTCCAAATTACAGGCTTTTCTCTGGCCTGATCTGGCTAAAGGAAAAATTGGGATCGGAGAAAAACAGACGCCATGATTTATGAGGTCGGCAATAGAGTTTCCATTTAGCCATCATATTACCCCTTCAAGTATCGATAAAAACGCCATATTCCTTTAGCATGAAGCAAATGTCAGACGATAATATGTAATGTTCCAAAGTAAGGCGTTTTTCAGGTCGTACAAGCGTATCAACTTCAGCCACGAGAAGAGATCAGGCATATGCGGACGATGTGATAGGCATGGCTACGACCTAACATTTTTGTCACTGTTGCGATCTTCTTCTTTTTTTCTCAGTATTTCCTTATTGTGTTGAGTTACGAAAGGTATTTCTTTCCTCTTTTTTTTCCTTTTTTTTTTTTTTCCTTTTTTTTTTTTTTTCGGATGTCAACAGAACTAGTTAAAAATGGCATGCGCTTTCAAATCAATTTATGCACTTTGGCATGCGCTTTCAAATGAATATATGCAGTTGATTTTCCTACGTCTTTTCTTCTTTATTTTTTGTTTAATTAGATCTTTTATTCGGGGGGGAGGGGGGAGGAGAGGGGGCACTTTCTATTTTAAGTTTTTTTGTTTTTTTGGTGTGTGTGTGTGTGTGTGTGTGTGTGTGTGTGTGTGTGTGTGTGTGTGTGTATGTATGTGTGTGTGTGTGTGTGTGTGTGTGTGTGTGTGTGTGTGTGTGTGTGTGTGTGTGTGTGTGTGTC
The DNA here is from genome assembly GCA_963584105.1 of Alviniconcha strummeri. Classification (NCBI taxonomy): domain Eukaryota; kingdom Metazoa; phylum Mollusca; class Gastropoda; family Provannidae; genus Alviniconcha; species Alviniconcha strummeri. Next base: position 11,335,533 of record OY757550.1, read on the forward strand.
TGTGTGTATTTCCGAAGGTGAGGGTGGGGGTAGGTATTTTTTCCCAGCTCTGTAGCGACGTGATTTACTCTGTCGTATGACGGTGACAGTATTCTGATCAAGTACCTCACGTAGCGGTTTCTTTGCACTGAGAAATGGTATCAAATCCTTAACCCACTGCCCCCCTCCCCTTCCCGCCCCGAGCAGTTCCAGCTAAGATGGATGTCGAGTACATTACTCTCATCTTAAACTGCTAATATGTTGTGGTTAGCGCATTGCGATTAACATGTTTGTAGTTGTAGTATGCCGCGTCAGAATGTAAAAAACAAAAACAAGCAAAAACTACAGTTAGCAGAAATATTTACGGTAGGCCTAAGTTATTTCAGGCCTACATGGATTTTTGTTTCTTTAACACACACACACACGCACGCACGCACGCACGCATGCACGCACGCACGCACGCACGCACGAACGTACTCACACACACACACACACACACACACACACACACACACACACACACACACACACACGCACACATATATGCCTGCCAGCTAACTTGCCTGCTTGCCTGCCTATTAATTATTTTATTTATCCGTCCCTCCATCGCTCCATTCCCCATCCGTCTCTATCCAGCTAGCTTATCAACTAATCTGCTGCTCAGGGGGATAACGGGAAGGGAGGGGCGGAACTAAAACAAAGAGACTGTCACTGGATAGTTGCAAATCCTAAAACGTTAAGGCGACTTCATCGGTTGCTCTGATTAAAGCCCAGATTAAATCGACCAAAAGGTCCTCTCCCCGAGGTGATACAGAGGCTGCATGCACGCATGGTCAGGGCAGTTGGCTGCTCTGATAAGAAGTGACATGGATGCCCATCCCCCCCCCTCCAGCTAGCCCCCCCCCCCCCCATTCCATCCCTCCATTCATCAAGTGAAGTGACTCAGAGTCTGCATGTTTTGCCAAATTCGGTTATTTGCAACTTTCACGTCTTACGAAAATGTTCCCCTGGAAACCAGAGTGGCATGCACGAAGGAAAGTAATCTTTGACAGTGTGTCGCTGACACGTCAGTGTGTGTGTGTGTGTGTGTGTGTGTGTGTGTGTGTGTGTGTGTGTGTGTGTGTGTGTGTGTGTGTGTGTGTGTGTGTGTGTGTGTGTGTGTAACCTCCGTATGTATACTCGCACTCGTATGTATACTACCACCTGTGTGTATACTATCACCTGTATGTATGCTATATCACTGCTCTTGAGGATGAAGTAGGAGACGTGTCTACCAAGCTTATTAAGGCAGCTGACAGGAATGTTCCGGTCCCTA
>OY757550.1:11337026-11344526 GCA_963584105.1 Alviniconcha strummeri
CAACATGCAAATGCTTTTTTCACCCTTTTTCCATCACATTCACAGCGTCCACAAAACATTAGTGTTTCTGCCCTGCCAGCTAGCACAACAGCCATACACTAATCACCACAGAGACTCATAAATGCTAAAACTCCTGAAACAATGACTGTGTGAGAACCATCTCAAACAAGAGCCAATGCCAATTCTGTAAGTACAACCTGAACCAACATGCAAATGCTTTAAATTTTTTCATCACATTCACAGCATCCACAATACTCACAACATTAGTGTTTCCGCCATGCCAGCTAGCAGAACAGCCTTACACTAATCACCACATAGACTCACTCATAAATGCTAAACTAGAAGAAACAGTGACTATGTGAGAACCATCTCAAACTCATACGTCCACACACTGATGAGGCCACACACATGTTTATAGGGTTTAAATGCTTTTTGTCTGAACCCCATGGTTCTATACAGTGTACGTGCTGGCTGGTGTACTTCTGTTGTTATCAAAAATATGACATCATAATCATGATCTCGACAGAAGTTGACCACAGTTTGAACTAACTGCTTGGCGATCCCATGCCCTCGAAAACTGTGTTTGACAGCCATACGTCTGAGCCATGCTACTCTGGGTATAGGCCTGTCCCCTGTGTCTTCTGCGGTTGTAAGCAATGTCCTTTTTGTAACTCTGTCTGACTTTGTCTGTCTTCCACTGTTCCTGTCAACAGCTAATTCTGTTGGTTTTCGGATCACAGCTATTGTCCCAACGATCTCCCCTTCTACTTCTGCTACCCAAAAGTGATCACCTGGGCAAGGAAAAGTAAGACGTTTCCACTTCTTTCATGTCTCTGAAGTTTGGACCATAGAAAAAATAGACCGTAGCCATTAGACAACCAAGGAAAACAAGTGTAAAGTACGCCACTAGCGAGAGCACTGTACCCAGCATGCCGGCACCTGTTGTTAGGCAGCATGTCAGGACAACTGCAGCCAAGATCAGCGTCACATGGCCGGCGAAAGGGCGATACGAAATGACGGCCACAGGTTGCTGAAACTTCCTTCGCGTAAAACGGCCTTCACTCCCGATTGATCTCCACGTTGCCATGGACGCACCACAACTCGCATCGCGTAAAGCGATTTGTGTCTGCGGCGGCGTGACCTGGAAAACAAACAGCACACGAGTCTTACAAACGGACGTTCTTGAGTAAGGTTCGGGTCTCAAGTTTAACGTAAATAGTTGCCATCTAATGACAAGAATTTGTACACTGAAAGGAACTGACAGTTACCTGACAAACTGCCAAACTCAAACCATGATACAAAGGCTCAAGTCAGAGAATGTCCGCTGTAAACTGCATGCAAGAGCCTGGTAACTCCTCCATTCAGCGTGTCAAAATTTCGGACTGGTAAACGTGGATCGGCTGCAGGCTTAGTTGATCTGAAGTGGCGCGTAATTCCTGACTACCATGGTTGCACCAAATGGAAAAATCGGAGAATCATTTTTGTAACGATGGCATGTTCAGATGATTATTGCGTATTGCTTCTGCCACTAAGCGTGACCACAGTACTGAAACGGCCGTCAGTGACGTGTCTGGTGTGTCCTTAATTCTGGCCTGGGATCGAAGTGTTACACACACACACACACACACACACACACACACACACACACACACACACACACACACACACACACACACACACACACACAAACACACACACAACAACAGCAGCAACAACAACAACAACAAGAAGTCAGGATTGTGGTGAGTCTGGAAGACCTTAAAGGGCCGGACTAGCCCACGCAGATTTGTATGAAAACAACAATAACGGTTTGGCTTGGATTTTTATTGTTTCATGTACGATTTAATTGTAGCATTAAATTCTGCTTTCGCCCTTTTGAAATACGCCAATTTAAGTCTAACTGTAGTGTTCTAAAAATAGATTGGGGATCTACCCACGGGGTGCAGCTATTCAGTTACGGAATTCGTATTACGTCATTACATGATATTCTGTTGTTTCACACTTGTAAACTCGGCCTGCAAACAATCAGGGTGGGTTGGGTGACGAATTATTTTTCTGTCAGCGTATTGATCCGATGATATAACAGGAATTATTTCAGACACCATTTTCAAATAATAATAATAAAGAAAAGGAAAATGAACTATGAAAATATAAATACACGTATTGTTTTATTCTCAGTTCGTCGTTCCTTTTGTTTAATGGGCCATTTGCTCCATATATGAAAGAATGCATTTATTATTTGTTGATAAAAAAAAGAAAAGAAGGCGGCACACAAATTTGTTGATAAAAAAAGAAAAGAAGGCGGCACACAAAACAAAACACATGTCCCGCCCCGTGTTCTCGTGTTGTGCACATATTCCCAGTCATTCTTTTCAGTTTTGTCATTCTTACTATCAGTAACTACTTCTAGGGCCATTGGCGGTTTCCTTCCGACTCTTCCTCCACCTTTCTATAATCTACGTCAAATTATTAATACCATAATGACGTCAAAATGATTTTGCCATCTTTTCATGATCCAAACACATAAAAGATTCGAAAGAACGCGATTTATTAGGACATCATTCCATTGTTCGTTGTGGCAATTTCAAACAGTATCAGTTTATTTCCGGGTATTTCAAGTTATGCTGTTCCCCATGAAAAGGTTAAGAAAATGAAATTATTTCACACACACTGTCCAGATTTAACAAAATCGACAAAAATATATGTGACATGTACACAAAACTGAGAAGTTCCGGTATCCTATCAGCGATATCATACTAAACTCGGGAAACTCGTGAAAACAGTGTTAATAAAAGTATCTGGAAAGCCCTCTTCTAAAATTGTAAAAAGAAATCTCTCAGTCACATCAGAAGAAATGTGTGTGTGTGTGTGTGTGTGTGTGTGTGTGTGTGAGAGAGAGAGAGAGAGAGAGAGAGAGAGAGAGAGAGAGAGAGAGAGGAGAGTGAGAGAGAGAGAGAGAGTGGGGCGGGGGGGGAGAGGGAGAGAGAAGAGAAGAGAAAATTCTTATTTACGAGGGTAATAGATAAGCATGTTACTTTTTTTTTACATCCAGCCCTCGCCCAAACAATGGACTACTCTAGATCTAATTATATATGTACACATTTTCTAAGCTACGACACGCCGGTACACACATGGAATAAATGCGGTCTAGATATCAAACAGTGATATGAGACAGGCGTGAAGGGGTGTGGATACATGGGGCTTTTATTTGCGGAAAGAGAGAGAGGGAGAGAGAGAGAGAGAGAGATAGAGAGAGAGAGAGAGAGAGAGAGAGAGAGAGAGAGAGAGAGAGAGGCTACTCCTTCATAAAAAAACCTACTGGGTACACCCCACGCACGCACACACGCACGCACGCACGCACGCACGCACGCACGCACGCACGCACACACACACACACACACACACACACACACACACACATACACACACACACGCACGCACGCACGCACGCACGCACGCACACACACACACACACACCACACACACACACACACATACACACACACACACGCAACAATTATAGAACACGACTAAAGAATATATACTGATAATATTTTACAGTCGTTGTTCCATAAACTGATGGACTCTCAGGTGTTCGCGCGCGCGCGTGTGTGTGTGAGTGTTCTTTATGAAGGGAGTAGTGTAGGCTCTCTCTCTCTCTCTCTCCTCTCTCTCTCTCTCTCTCTCTCTCTCTCTCTCTCCTCTCTCTCTCATCTCTCTATTTATTTTTTATTATAAATTTCTTCTGATCTAACTCAGTTTTAAGGTCTTCCTTAGGTTTGTGGTCTGTGATTGAAGGGGCACGGTAGACGACCCTGGTGACATGAACCTCAGTGGTGTCTCATGAGGTCAGATCAGTCAAGCTGACGTAGAGCTCTGTTGGCTTGCCTTCCTCGACTTCTTATTGCGAGCAGAGGTCAAGGACCACAGACGTACGAGGTAAAGTCCGCTTTTCGCAAGGAAGACAGAGATAAAGGCGCAGCATAACTTCTCACATCTGACATCCCTCTGTTGCTACACGGACTTTTATGTCAGCAAGTGTTCGGCAAGCATACAGATTCATCACTTTCAAACAGTATTGAAAAAACATATTAAATTTGCTGCTCTTGGCCATCAGATGTGACAATTTAGTAACTGTTTCTTGCAAAGCTACACGTCAGATATGTTTCTTTTTACTTAAGTTAGTCTAACAAGTTCATTTAGTGCATTACTTGAAGCTTTACAGTTATGACTCACTCTGAACACTTTGGGGCTGGTCCGCCATAACATAATCAGGCTGGAGCACACTCTATGCGGGCTGTGCAAGCCAAAAACATTAGTAGGTTGGAGGAAATTGTGGGTCAGCAACTAGCATTCTGTCTGTACACATGAACCATATATTATCTGCCATTGAAATATATATATATATGTATCGTTTTGTTATGAAGGTGTTCCTCTTTGGTCACCTGTGTTCTGTAAGGAAGTGTTCTTTGAAAATGTCTGGGCTCCATGCTGTCACTGTCACAGCGGTGTTATTACTGTATTATGGCCTCCTCCAGTTAGGCGTATCTTGTCGTTTGAAGACCTGGACTGCGACCAGTGGTGGTGAGGTTATGTCTCGTTGTTGGTATTGCAGCCCAACAGCCGGCGTTACAGGCTCGAGCTCACTCGGTCTACCGAACAGATAAAACTGTCAGCAGTAAACGTTCTGTAATAATTACACGTAAGCTCATGCAGTGTCACTGCCACCCTTGCTATAATTTTGTCTGTAGGAAGGTACACCCTCCCTGTATTACGGGACAAAAGTGCTTTGATGCTGCAAATGACTTCTTCCTGGCACTGGAAATAAATAGCATGTACAGCAGGTGTTGAGAAAATACAATACAGCAAAAATTAAACCTTTAAAAGCGGCAAGATTAACTGATTCATATTTACAGCATAAGCATTGGTAGTTGTATACATTTTCATTGTTAATGTAAAGGCTATGGAAACATAATTATATACTGTCCTATCGGAGTCTAGGTAGCCCTTTGGGGCATCTCTGATGTGTCATGATATACCTGTCACACTCTGATGTGAGAACACTCTTCTCATCACCGCAGCAAAAAAAACACCGTATTTTGAAGTTACCGACCGACCATCAATTAAACGCTAATTAGAGAACACTCCTCTTAGCGTACCAGCATTGTCCCTTGTGGTAGCGCAGATTAATGTGAACTGATTTCCCCTGAGTTGTGGCTGTATAAGCTCAGTGCCCCGAAATGTCGGATGTTCGCATCGAACAACATACGTATGCTTTGAAAGCATCCGACTTCCAACTGGCTAACTGAACTGGCGAGTTCGGTTGTCTGAAAAACCCATGGCCGCTGCCGTTGCTGCTGCACCAAGGCGAAAGCTATGGCTTTTGAAGCCTGGTGGTCGATTTGACATAATATCATGCCTTTCTCACTTCTTCGTTAATTTCGCTTCGTGTCATGGGCACATGGCATGAGTACTGAAACAGGACCTGGCTGATCGCATCTGAACAGTAAATACCGACTCATACTTTCGACTGGACAATGAACAGTTGTTTTTCTGACTCTGAGTAAGTACGGTTGCCCGTTCCTATGTTTGAAAGAGAGGACATTTATCGTGAATTGGTTTGTCAAGTTCTGAAGTTGATGAAGCATGTAGATATTCGGATGCCCAATTTTGCATGGTGATCTCGCCAGTCAGCTTGAAATAGAGCATGGTGGTAAGCACTTGCAAGTGTGTAACACAGAACTGTTGTGAGTTGATGGAAAATGATCTTGTCTACGGGCAAACGTGTGTCTGATTCTGTTTATAGCGTGACTGCTAAAGGTTTCATGTGCAGAAAGCTGCGGTAGGGTCCTTGCACCGCTGCGCTTTATGGGCATGAGTTTAATACTGTTGGCTTGTAACTGTGGATGAAAATCCAGAGTCCAGGCGAGATCAAGAGGAGGGAGGTGAGCTGGACTCTCACGAAGAAGCTAGCCCAGAAGAGATGGGGAACAGGGAGGTGGTGCTGGGCTATAGAGAGAGAGAGAGAGAGTTTGATTTCTTTTGCTTCAGTTGTTTCCCAACGGCGGAGCTACGGACATTGTCTTTTTGACTCTGTTCTGCATAGCAGTTGTGACAGCAATTGCGTGGTGCTGTGGTCGCTGCGCAATGCCGGACGGACACTGCCGTAACATCCTTTTGTTCCATCCTGTTGTTCTGGCGGCGGTCCACGGCAGCCTTGGTCTTCTGGGTTGGCGCCTGTTTCGAGGTTTCACTCCTCTGTCCCACATTCCCACTCGTCCCCGTCCCTAATAGGCCTTCTCGCCTCCGTGGACGTTAAGCAGCAAAACTCAATCAATCATCATCATCAATCAATCGATGAAAATGGGAACTTCCGCATCAGGTTTCAGCGTTAGAATGTAGCAGTAGAGAGCTGGGTTAGAAGGTGTTTTGTGGTTCAACAAAATACCTGGTGACTTTTTTCCTTTTTTGTTTTGTTCTTGGCATTAGCGCAACTTCTGCAGCGGTTTGTTGCTGTTTTTGTTTTGGTCGCCCTGATACAGCCGTCCTGGTTGACGGGGCGTAAAAATCAACTTACTTACTTACTTATTTTGCTTTGGTGGGGGATTCTGTTATGGGTTTTGGAGAAACACAATTATTTTGGATCTTAACTGTGAAAACTGCACATTTACGCATACAATAATAATATACATTTTGTATTGCGCTATTTTTCCGCTGTGCGTGCTCAACGACCTTATTTAGATACATTTACATAAATAAATGAGATTTACTTACATTTACATAAATAAATGATATTTACTAACATGTATGCGCAATCATGGAGCGGGGATAGCACAGTGGTTAGAGCGCCGGACTCCTGATTGAAAGGTCGCGGGTTCGAATCATTGCAGAAGCGGAGGCAGATTTATTTTCTTCTCCAGGGTCAGCTATCTGTGCTGACTCTTATTTCGGTATCCGTTCCACCCCCGTGTTACTGCAGTAGCACGTAAAAGATCGCGGTCATTCTGCATGAAGTGCAGATGGCAGGTTGCTGGTAAACACACATACACCTTACGCATGTGGCTTTGCATGAAGTAACATGGTGCATGGTTGTATGGTGTACACAGAACGCGCCGAGACGGCAGCAGTTTCATGTGGCACCTGCCACGCCAGCGCTGTAAGTACACCACTTTGGTGGATATTTAAAAAACGCACGATAAAAAGCGATTCACTCATGTAGAATCACATGCGAGCGCAGTGAGTCTGCTCAAGAAAGCGGAGAATAGCGCTATATAAAAGCAACCATCATGATCATCATCAATCAACTATCATTATACATACTTAACACACTTCAGGAAACAAGTACACACAAAACAGCGAACAAAATGACTGTACGAATTAAACGGTGTTCCACAAGTGAACGTTTAGTTGTAACACTTCAGATCAGTGACCTGTTGGTTATTTGTTTTAACTGTTTATTGCATCCACGAAATCTGGTCAGGGCCACTGACACAGGAACGG
>OY757550.1:11347026-11354526 GCA_963584105.1 Alviniconcha strummeri
CGCCTCCAGCAAATACATTATAGGTCCTACTTGTTTTTCGTCCTCCTCGCTTATACATTCCATTGCTTCTTTTGCACCTCCCAACAAATACTATATTCGTGATCTATCCCATTCCAGTCAGTATATTCTTCTCGTGGTTTGCACTCATACCTCACGATGTTATTGCCCAAGTTCGCTTTTCACTCTTAGTCGTCAGCGGAAGTAATTTTTCTACATGGAAGTAGGCCTAAACCGGAAAGACTTTTTTTATGGCGGAGGCTAGCTTTTAACAGTCGAAGAAATATTAAGTCTTCAATGCTTGGCTGCAAGCGATTGCATCTTGCTTCATCTTCACTGACATGACATCACGCCGATTTCAGCGCACAGGAACTTTGGCTATAATGATACAAGTCAACTTGAGTTGATTTTTGTTTTCGAACCACACAGAGACAGCAACGGTCAAAACAAATAAAGTACCAACTGTTAAGATAGTTCGGTGACTACAGTCGTCAAAATAAACCCAAGATGACCGTTCATCTAGTTCAGATATTGCAATGATCAAAGTTAGCCGAAGATGACCTGTTCAGGAAAACAGGCCGACTGCCTACATAACTCGGAGACTGCAGTGGTCAAAACAAGTCAAGGAACAAGTCATGATAATATATTACCAATAAATCTGAATGAATTACCACTAACAGGCATATAAATAGATCGAGCATCCATTTGTCTATTCACATACATATCTAGAGGTGTGTCTGTCTTGTTACCTTCTCCCAGTTCTATCTTTATGTTTGCCCCACAGATTTTCTATGTCTGGGAGTGCATTATTTTGGTCTCTGTCAGACCCGCTTTGGGGTACTGTGGAGGAAGAAATTAAGGTCCTGTCTTTTGAGAACCCTGAGCTGTCAAAGGTGCCCCCTTTTAAAGCCTGGAATAGGTCAGAATGTATCTCTGCATGCATCACCTGCTGCCAACATTTCTTCCCGTCATATTTTTACCATCCCGGTCTTTTAGAAATCATCTTCCTAGTTTTTTCTTGTGTTAGATGTAGCTAAACGCAGGGTCCTCTGTGGGCTTGCGGAATAAAGTAGATCTCCCTGCCCGTAATCACAAGCGATTGGTGGAGGATCGCGTGCTGGGAGATTGCAGGATATAGAGGTTCCAAAACTCGCGTTTTCTAGCCTGAACGTTCATGCCTAGCGTGACTTGGTTAATATTTACCAAAAATTAGCTGACTCTTGTCGGATATTTATACAACTATCATTTGTTGTGTTTTTCTCTCTCCATACGACGGAACAAGAAGTAGTGGTTGATGGATAGGTTTGCTAGGGCTCTAGTGCTATTAGTATTCCTACTTCTTTATTAGCAAATGTAATCTTTCTGGCATGTTATGGGGTTTTCTGTGTTGTATTTGTTTGTATTCGAGCAGAGTTTGTGGATCTGACTAGGGTGTAGCTTTAGACATGAGAGGAATTTTCAAATGTGTATTGATTTATGAATGCCTGTTCATTTTGAAGTGACCCTGTGCGGTTGGCCGGACATTAAGTACGTAACAGTTGTTAGGTCTCTGGGACCGTATGTGTAATGATGGCTTTTCACACTGCTGTCTCTGGGACTGTATTGGATTCTCACACTTCTGTCTTTGAGGATTCAAGATTCAAGATTACTTTATTATCTCATCAGAGAAATTAAAACGTGGTTGAACATTAACCACATCACAGTACACAATGCAGTTGTATATAATATACTCGCTTCATTGATTCTTGAGCTGTTGAGGGTAAGCTTTCATATTCACCAAAACATAATTATTCTATTGCATTTTGATATAGTAATCTTTTGTCAGATACGAATTTAAATCACTGATGACAAGAACTGTCACACTGAAGGTAACTAGATGTTTTAAGCTTTGGAAAACATTACAATCCTAAATACTGAAACCAGCCATGTAACCTGCAAACGACCGACTGGGAAATATGCTAACCAATCAGCCAACTGTACAGGAACTATAATAATCAAAATAAGGGCACGAAAACGCTTTTTACTGTTTGCCACGTGTCATACAGTCTCACGTGACCATGGTGACGACGCAAAAGGCATCGCAATCGTCAAGCAGCCATTCACGCTAACAGTGCTACAGTTATTAATACCGCTTCTTGTAACGAGATAATATTTCTTTCATTATTTAGTGATTCCAGAACCATAGCATGCATTCAATATAAAATTAATGCCGTGGACTAACTCAAAAGAGTCTAGTTCTTTGTAGCTACAGTCCAGGTTTATTTCCAGTGTATCAAGCACGTAAGAACTATGGCCGTATACCAAGAGACAATGAATGGAAACCATTCAGCCGTAGAGGATCTTTAGTCTGAGGCCTCCATTCAGTCCTTTCATCTGTCTCGACTGCAAGCACGCGCACATCCCCGCGAGAGCCTTTAACGGCAGTTAAGTTCCCGACCCAGGCAAGCCAAACGGCGAAGATACTTTAGAAACGGTTAATGAAAAAACGGATATGACGCACATGGGGCTATGTCTAAGCATTCGCGCATGAACGATCAGTTAGCAATGTGGCTCGACTGGAAGCAAAGAAATACCTTTGTGTCATTCTGTACGCAAGCAGCCTGTGGTAAGGACTGTACTGAACCCGCCTGATTTAAACAAAGGTAGGCAACGCTTTTCTTGAAGTTTATATAAAATCGGTTTCTTCCTGTTGTCTTTTTTGGGTAGTTGTGTATTTCTATTTCGTTATTGTTGTTTGTTTCCCTTTTTTATGATTATAGCGTCTTTTTTTCGTCTTTTTTAAATATTTTTATTATTATGAGGGAGGGGTAGACTGTTTTAGGAAATATAAATGTTATAATCACTGTTGTCCTTTTTCATTCGAAAAACTGTTTGCAGTATGGTTTGTTACGCAATATGTGTACGTTCTCTCTCTGTGTGTAGTGGTGTATTTCTGCGCGGGCACTCTCCGCTTGTCAGTTCAGTTTGTTTTTAATAATGCTAGTAGCCATAAAAATCAGCTACAGAGAAATCGATGGTAGTGGACTAGATTCAAGACTTCTCAGTATGTATCAAATACACACACATTTCTTCAGCTTTTAGCCCAAAATCCGCTTTCCGCTTTGACGCACATGTTTGAAACTGTCCGTTGGCGCTAAAAGAACGCCTGTTAGCGGACAGCATCGGGTGTTGCGACTCGCCAAACACTTAACGCCGGCAGCCGTGATGCTCGCACATCATTCAGTGTGGTTCAGACAGCAACCTGATTCTTGTCCACTTCGCTGTTTTCACAAACACGGACTGCACGTGCAATGATGGCACTGAGCTGCAGTGCTCGGCTACCTGTATGTTCAGCCTCACCAAGCTTCTAGAACATATAGCCTACTTTTCACGGCGTTACATGTATGCATTTCTCAGAATGAACACGCATTTTCACAACGTTCACTTAATTCCGTTTATGGTCGCCCTTGCACTGGAATTGTTATGAATAATCCACTACACTCATTTTGCTTTCAATTCCAGCAGTGTTGCATGGTTAGTTAATCCAATAACAAATTTACCTTCGACTCCCAGCAATGTGTTACATGGTTTGGTTTTTAACATGCACTGACACGATGTTTTGTGTGTGTGTGTGTGTGTGTGTGTGTGTGTGTGTGTGTGTGTGTGTGTGTGTGTGTGTGTGTGTGTGTGTGTGTGTGTGTGTGAGAGAGAGAGAGAGAGAGAGAGAGAGAGAGAGAGAGAGAGAGAGAGAGAGAGAGAGAGAGAGAGAGACAGACAGACAGACAGACAGACAGACAGACAGACAGACAGAGAGAGAGTGTTGGGTGGCCCCCTCATTTCTTTGCGTCTCTTTCCTGTCAGATTTTGTTCTTGTTGCCTTGAGCAAACGCTTTAAGAAAATCCACTTGCTGATGATTTTGTTTTTGTTTTTTGTTGTGTGGTTATTACTCGCATTATCGAGCGCACATGTGTGTAGTTGGTGTCCACGTTAGTATACATGCACATACAGATAACATGATCAGTTTATATACTCAGTACTGAGATCAGTATCAGTACGTGAACGTTCAAATCCCACTAGCAGTTTAGCACAAAGATGATACGGTCTGGGACTTTTTAGGCGATGTTGCAGTTATTTACTGAAAACAATTGTTTTAGTATACTGACAAATTCATTTTGTCTGTTTGGTGTACGTTCTCTAATGCACTTTACTGGAGTCAGCGGGTGACAGTTTATCTTATCAGGGAAAAGTATATACTCAGACCGTCACATAGTCATGTTAAGATATATATGTGTAGATAGCTATTTTTAAATAAACAATTTTGCAGGAGATCCGTTTGTGGATTTTTAAACAAATGACGACTTGAAGTATCACCTGAAATTTAATGGAGTTTAACTTTACACTGTGATTATTGTGTGTGCGGATACTGTCTGTTAAAGATGTGCTGGCGACTTGATCTTCGAAGTCCCTGACCAAGTCACAGTTTTCTTACATTGAAATGATAGAATATATTTTGTGATGACAGCTGCAATTCATAACTTCTGTGTAATATCATGCTGCTTTCAGTGAATCCTCCCCACCCACCCCCACCCCCAAACAAAACACACACACACACACACACACACACACACACACACACACACACACACACACACACACACACACACACAACACACACAACAACAACAATAAAAAATAAAATACACACACACACACACACACACACACACACACACACACACACACACACACACACACACACACACACAGCAAACAAACAAACAAACTATCAACAAGACAAAAACAAAACAAAAACAAGATGCTTTTTCAACAAGTGCTGGCTTTAATGTGAAGGATGTGATAACTGTATCCAAATGTAATGAAAGGTTACGCTGAGAGTGCAATTTGTTTATAGTTACACATAAGCCTACGTATTTATTACATTAGAGCTTGGAATGAATTCTACTCGCATATTTATCTGTTGTTAAAGTTTCTTAAGCAGTGTCTAATTGACTTTAACTCAATACTCAAAAAACAAATAATGTAATTTTTCTCTCCGACCCCCTTTCGTTGTTGTTTTGACTGTAAATGGAGCAAGGGAGATAGGAGTGCCACATTCCTACGGTGTGCAAGAAATTCCTGCGCACTTTCAGTTACTTTCAGCACAGCTTTGTCTGTTGTTTTGCCGCCTTACTTTCCGTTGCTCCCCCTTCCTGTTGACCTGCGTGCCCTTGACTGCCTGTTTTGTCCACAGCTGAGTTCCGGGAGTGGAGCTTGCCGCCCCGTCACCGGCGTCAGGTCGACAAATGGGTGCCGCCTGGGGAAAAGTTCGAGGGCAGCTCCACCAGTAAGAAGGACTTCACGGAGCACACGTTGAGCCCCAGGGAGACGTACAGACGTCAGGAACAGTGGAGCGCTCCAGACGGACCATTCATGGATTCCACTGGCTACAGAGATACCTTTAAAGAGCATGAGCTGCCACCCAGGCGCCCTCGACAGCGTGAGCTGTGGACACAGCCGGCTGTCAAATTCAATGCCCAGACAACCAAGCAGAGCGATTTCACCGGGCCATACCAACCAAAGCGGGAGAGTTGTCGTCCTGACCGTGCGGCTTTTGCCTCCAATGCTCCGTTTGAGAGTAGTACGACAAACAAGGCCGACTATCAGGAAAAACCTTTGGGTCAGAGATACGTGCACGGCTACCAGCCTTACGTCAAGCCAGAAGGACAGATGGACCTGAGCACCACCAACCAGAGCCAGTTCCGAGAGTTCCCCATTTCTCGCCATGTCATAGAAAAACCCAGTTCCTCTCACATTCTGCGTGGTTCAGGCCCTATGGCTAAGGAGAGCGGTTACAATGCAGATTTCCTCGAGCACCGGTCACCGCGACGCGAAGCCATGAAGCCTAAAAACAACTATGAGCCGCCCACGGAGAAGTTCCAAGGCCAGAGCACCGCCAAGGGAGATTACGTGGAGAAGCAACTCAGTCCTCGTCAGTCGTTTCGCCCTGTATGGGAACCGGTCAGTTCCGATGCTCCCTTTGATAGCGCCACAGAAAACAGGGCGAGTTTCGTAGAGAAACCTGTCCAACCGAGACGTCGACGCGAGCGAGATGTGTACGTTGCCCCCAGTGTGCCTTTCAAGGCCAGCACCACCACCAAGGAGTCTTACCAAGGAGAATATGTCCCCAAACGCGGCAGCTTCAAGCCTGACCAGACGCCATTGACTTCGGACTCCAAGTTTGAAGGAAAGACGACGTTTATGGATGACTTCCTGGAACATGAGATTAGTCCCCGATACCGTCACGAGCAAGAGAAGTATGTCAAACCGGAAGGTTCCATGGATCTACGAACGAGCAATCGCGACACTTTCCGGGACTTTGGTCGCATGGAGCGTCACGTGATTACCAAGCCCAGCTCGTCACACTTACTGAGAGGGGAGGGCAAGTTTGCCGAGGGGTCGAGCTACATGGGCGATTTCGCAGCTCCACTCACGCAAACCAGACAGCTGATGAAGCCTAAGAACGAGTACCAGCCAAGCTTGGATCGGTTTGAAGGTATCTCTACTCAAAAGGCCTCTTTCACTGGGGCCTATGCCCCCAGGCAAGCCAGCTTCAGACCCCAGAACCGCCCACTGCAAAATCTGAACGCTTTCGAAGATAACACAGGTTACAGGCAAGACTATCAGTCATGGCGTGGCGTGAGCCCCCAAGCACCGCCAGTCTCCGTATAAGGAGAGCGAAACGTACGTCATGGGTGGAAGAAAATACGGTCGTGAAACTGGCCATGTTGTGGCCATGAGGATTACTTTAATCTTCATCTGGCGCGGCGGGGGGGAGGGGGGGGGGCGGGAACTGCCGTTTCTCGGAACGCTTTTTCTTCTCTGGATTTCTCAAACGTTTTGTAATTTATATATTTTTAAAAATGTAGATATGAAGTTTTCTGTTGCTGAGCACAACTGCTCTCTATCTCTCATATAATATATATATAATGCTGATGCTCTAATGGTTAATAGTGATATATTTGCGGAAGGTATAGAGCATGTCAGAGTGTATCATCAAGTAACAAAGTAACAAAGACAACGAATAATGTGTGTGAACACATTTTTACAGCACGTGTACATATAACAATCAACGCAAGTCATAGGAACGATTTGTGTTTTGTACATTGTACTCTCTCTCTCTATCTCTCTGTGATCATTTACTGATGTCTGTGGTTTCGTTTGATTGATTTCAAGCGTCTACATTTCAACGATCTTTTCTTTTTCTTTTTATCTTTTTTTTTATCTTTCCACTTTGCTTAGTTCTTGTTTTTGAATATTTCACCTTTTGGGCAGCACATTTTCGGACAATTTCCTTCTTTCGACATGTTATGAAAAAAAATATAATAAACCAGCGGCGTGGAATATTCTAATGACGTATTCATTTGTTCAGTTTCGATTTTGACCAAGAATCCATAAATAGGTTGTTAAATGCTCCATGCTTCTGGGACTGGCAGTAGCTGAGGCTAAACGGGTGATCCCAGCCA
>OY757550.1:11357026-11370614 GCA_963584105.1 Alviniconcha strummeri
GGAAACACTACCTTCAAGCTAGATTATCCTGAACATGAACTCCAAATGCGACGGAACTTTGCCCCGAAGGACACCGGATTTACAGATGACGAGCAGTTCTATGGGGCCTCAACAGCTAGACAAGACTATGGGGAACATGAAGTGAAAAGAGCAGAGAAGGTTACCCCAAGAGACAACGGACTCATCGACGACAAAACGTTTCACGGAGAAACTACTGCTCGAAATGATTATCAAGAACACGAACTCCAAAAGCGAGAAAGGTTCAATCGCCAGGACCATGGCATAACTGATGACACCAACTTCTACGGAGGTTCAACTCAGAGGCAAGACTATAGTGAACATGAATTACAGAAAACGGAAAAGTTTACACCGAGAGACAGCGGGCTGACGGACGACAGGACCTTCCACGGGGACACAACAGTGGGTGGCGACTACAGGGAACACGATGTGCAGAAAAGAGGGACGCTGAGACGTCAAGACCACGGCCTGACGGACGACACAAACTTTTACGGAAGCTCGACTCAGAGGCAGGACTTCAATGAACACGAGGTGAAGAGAACAGAAAAGATTACTCCGAGAGACAGTGGGCTCAATGACGACAGCACGTTCTATAGAGACACAACGGCAGGAGATGATTACAGAGAACACGAACTACAAAAACGAGAGAGGGTGAGACCTGAAGATCAGGGCCTCATTGACGATAAGAACTTTTATGGCGATAGTACTCAGAGGCAAGATTTTAATGAAAAGGAACTGCAGAAAAGGGAAAAGGTCACCCCCCAAGACACTGGCCTAACTGACGATAAAACCTTTCACGGAGACACTACTGCGCGAAGAGATTACACAGAACACAGGCTTCAACGACAAGAGAAGTTGAAACGTCGGGACCAAGGCCTTACAGACGACAGAACTTTCTATGGCAGATCCACACAGAGGCAAGACTATAGTGAACATGAATTACAGAAAACGGAAAAGTTTACACCGAGAGACAGCGGGCTGACGGACGACAGGACCTTCCACAGGGATACAACAGTGGGTGGCGACTACAGGGAACACGATGTGCAGAAAAGAGGGACGCTGAGACGTCAAGACCACGACCTGACGGACGACACAAACTTTTATGGCGACTCAACCCAAAGGCAAGATTTCGACGAAAAGGAACTCGGAAAAACAGAAAAGATTACCCCCCGAGATAGCGGTCTGACGGACGATAAAACCTTTTACGGCGATTCAACAGCCAGGAAAGACTACACAGAACACGAGCTGAAGAAAAGAGAGTCACTAAGGCGTCAAGATCAAAGTCTAAATGATGACAAAAACTTCTATGGACACTCGACCCAGAGGCAAGATTATGGCGAACACGAACTAAACAGAGCAGAAATGCACAGGCGTAAAGACCAAAGCCTCACAGACGACAAAACGTTTTACGGGCGTTCAACACAAAGGCAAGATTTCCTAGAACACCATCTTCAGAAAACAGAAAAATACACTCCAAGAGAATCGTACGGTCTGTCCAACGACAAGACATTCCATGGGGACACGACATCTCAGAAAGACTACACAGAACACGGACTGCAGAAAAGGGACAAAATCAGGCGTCAAGATCAGGGAATCACTGATGACATCAACTTTTACGGTGACTCGACCCAAAGGCAGGACTTCAGAGAAAACGAGCCACAGAAACGACAGAAGATCACACCCCGAGACAGCAATGGTCTCACTGACGACAAAAAGTTCCATGGTGATACCACAGTGAAGTCTGACTTCACGGAGCATGGCCTGCAGAAGAGAAAGAAGATTGTCCCAAAAGACACACGTCTAACGAGCGGGGGCAAATTTGACGGCAACACAACATCCCGACAAAGCTTCCAAGAGCACAAAGTACAAAAGCGGGAGAAGTTGGTTCCGAAGGACAAAGTCAGCCTGACAGAAGACACACATTTCTACGGCAACACTGTGACTAAACAGGATTTCGTAGAACTACAGCTGAGCAAACAACAACGCCACACTGTACAAGACTCTGCCTTTAAAATGGACGGGAGTTTTGATGGCAATACTACATCTCGCCAGGACTACAAGGAGCCTCAAATGCAAGTCAGGCGTAAAAATGAAACCCCAAGAGATGAAATTTCTCTCACCAGCAGCAAGCAGTTCTACGCCGAAACCACTTTCAGAAGCGATTTTACGGAGAAGCAACTTTCCCAACGCCAGACTCAACACCACAACATTGAAAGTATATCTCTAGGAGAAGAAACCACTGATGTTAACTCTGACATTAGGAAATATCTGCAAGAGGGACAGTTCAAGGCATTAAAGCCAGGGCAGAGCTCGAAGACACCCAAAAGAGCTTGGTCAAAACCTAAAGAGAGCCATCACACCATACACAAGGAATTAGAGCAAGAGGCACCTCCGAAGCCCCTGGCAGACTCAGCGGCTGCAGTTTCAGACTCACATACATCAAAGCGGAAGACATGGGGTGAAGTGGAGAGTGTCTTGCAACAGGAGATAACTGATCCACGTCAGCTGTGGTCCACGACGCAGCCCCCTCTGATGGCACAGTCTTCAAACAGAGCCACCTGGCGCAAACCCAGCGAAGATTTGCAGCCTGTCTCTGCGCCTTCATCGCCCGTGAAGGTGAAGATTACGGGACGGCCAAAGGACAACCAGGTCAGCAGCGCAGATGCCCATGTTGTCAGGTCACCGCGAGGGAATGAGCAGACCTCAAACAATCCGTTCTCGAAGTATTCAGTTCTACCTAGACTCGACCTGTCTACAGTATCTGCTGGAGAAGATTCTGTCGCACTGACGAAGAGGAAAGAAGAGTGTGAACAAACACAGAACAGATCTGTCGGGGTAGCTGCCTACGCAACATTGCCGCCCATCGCTGCCAACAAGGCAGAGTCCAGTGCTGTTAATATGTCGGCGTCCGGCGCCCAACGGGCTGACCAACACCACAAGGCCTTGGCCGACCCCAGACAACACTGGGCCACCGCAGATCCTCTCCCCGCCGTCACTGTCAGCAGTCCATCCAGTCCAAAGAAAGGCAAGCCCCAAAAGCCGCTGTCCGTCAAGAAGGAAGATGTGCCTTTTGACCCGAGACCTTCTTGGCCAATCACTGCCATGGACACAAAAGCCACGCATCAAGAACCAACCAGTGATTGGCCGGCTGATCCACGACAGCCAGTGCGTCCGCCCTCCGTTGCACTAATGAGCTCTGTGATGTCTCACAGCTTTCAGAAAGAGGAAAATCCACGTAGTGCAAAGCCCATTCAGCCCACCAAGCACACGGTCATCGAGAAGCGTCAGTCGCTGCGTCCGCGTTCCTCAAACATCCTCAAGCTGGGCTACAGGACGGAATGGTCTACCAACTACCGTAACGACTTCCTGAAGCGGGAGGCTCTCACCAGCAGACCTGCCGGCGCCATGCACGCCTCCATGCCATTGTTACTCGGTTCAGCAGAACCCGAAGCTGTTTCATGGAAAGATGTCATGCCTGCTCGAAAGGTCATGCATGCGTACCCGTAAAAGAACTGCTGTTTATTAGTTAACATATTAAAAGCTGACATCTGAAGATATGCTTAATATGCCCGATTCAGAAAAATCGATTTTTTTTATATTTTTATAATTATGTATGGAATGTAATATAACTCAAGCCCAAAAGTTCAGCAACTTTTTACAACAACGCACAGTGTTCAAACCTCAGTAAACTACTCTCACAAAACAGTCACAGGTTTTCAACATGCATTCAGTTTTACACCTGGAGGACATACGCTCCCGATGTGTTTAAAAAGGCGTCCAGTTTTGCCAATATTACTTAGGTTCAAGATTCATTAAACTTATGTTACCGGATAGCGAACCCTTGGCTTAGCATGCAATTGCTAGACAGTTTTCAATATGAGCTTGCAGTCAGCAGGCTCTTTGCCAAGTATACAAACAAATAGCTAGGAAATGTCAAAGATATCCACGAAAGTTATCGTCCAAGGTGGCAATAATCTGACAAATCATTATCGACTTTCTGAAATCATTATCTCACTTTATTACTTGAGAACAAGAAACGTATTAGACACCTCCCTTCTTAAAGTTGCTTAACCTTTTGGTTTGAGTGCATGTTTAATTTAATTGGGGTGGGGGTGGGGTCATATCTTGCAATAGTTCGTGTTGCAAACCTCAAAGGATGCTTGGGAGACATTTTGTTCAATACATATGTATCCAAACCTATTTGCCTCATATTTTGATATCTGTATACAAAACATTATTTGCCTTCAAAACCATGGTTTGTGAAAGTCAAAATACAACTTCCAGAACATCTGCTTGTTTTCATTTAGAGACTAGAGAAATAATCAAACTGCTAAACAAGCGAACAAATGGCGTCATTTTAAACGATGGCTTTGCCCATTTTGTTTCGGTTCTGGTTGTTTACTTTTGACGATTTTCTTCTACGTATCCACAAGTGCTGATAAATAATATTGTCAAGCTTTTGTTCAAAGAAGTACTATATATACTGAGCAGGTTTTTTTTTCTTTGTTTAAAAAAAAACAAACTTTGCTGTGAGTACTAATACGTGTAATTATACACGTTCTTACTTTAATATTACTGTGTTTCGGATTGACAGTTGCATAATATATTTCATCTCTGTGCGGTTGATGGTACGTTAAAATCCTTTAATATATCGCTTTAATAATAATAATTAAAAAAAAAAAAATATAGAGCGCCCATCTACCGCACAAAGTGGGAGCACAGGGCGCTTTACAATAACACTAACAACACACACACACACACACACACACACACACACACACACACACACACACACACACACACACACACACACACACACACACACACACACACACACACACACACACACACACACACACACGCGCGCGCGCGCGCGCGCGGGGGTGGGGGTGGGGAGGGGGATAGGCACGGCTGTAAAAAACAGTTTAGAAATAATTATTAAACATTATATATTGAGGGCGGCTTTAAAAGAGGAGACAGTGTCAGAGTGGCGGAGTGTTTGAAGCAAATTGTTCCAGACAGATGGGCCAGCGTAAGAAACCGATCTTTCACCAAATGTTTTTGTGTTTACACGAGGGGTGACAAATGTTCGTGCCTCGGATGCGGATCGTAATTGTCTTGCTGGAGTATAAAGTTGAAGGAGATCGGACAAATACTGAGGGGCTGTTCCGGAGATGGAATTGAAGCAGATAGTTGAAATTTTGTATTGAATGCGATGTGTTACTGGTAGCCAATGCAGCGTTTTAAGAAAAGGATGGATGTGGTCAGATTTCTTAGCTTTACACACAGTCCTTGCTGCTTCATTCTGAACTTTTTGAAGTTTGTCTAGTATGTACTGAGGGCAACCTGAAAGTAATATGAGATTGCTCCAAATCTTTCTTCATCATACTGAATCAAAACAATCTCTTAAGAACTATTTATTCATGTGCGGCTGCAACACAGCTATTTTGTGTGTGTCGTTGCGATAGCCAAACTATAAAACGAAAAAGGAAGAGGGGGGGGGGGGGGGGGGGGGGGGGGAAGAAGAAAAAAAAGAAAAAAAATCTTGAGATTTTTTAATATATTCATTGCTCAAAGATCGAAGGATTTGCGTGTAATGTAATGATACTTATTCCCGATTTTGGTCATTTTTCTTTATGTACTACTAACGCATAGTCCAGCAGTTATGTTGTTAGCAAATCAGCTTTAATATTCAAGATTACTTTATTATCTCATTCGAGAAATTAATATGTCTGTTCTTATTTGAGGAGAGTCAGGCGCCCATGTGAATTTTGGTACGTGTTTGCACTTCCTGCCGACTTTGTTAAAAATACGTAAATATGGAAATGCTGGTCTCTCATTTCCCTACAGTAGTCAAATAAAATGAAGTATACTACTCCATAGTTTAGCGCCAAAGATATTGTCACTGTTGTATTTGAATGCTCTTTCTCTGTATCTTGTGTCGTAAATTTAAAAAAGAAAAGAAAAAAAGAAGACTATTATTTACACTAGGTTTTTTTTTTAAGTTTAGGTTTAGGTTATTGAAACTTTGGTCATAACCCTTTGGAACTTACGCTTTCTTATTGGAAGAAATCGATATTTTTGGAATGTTTTTAACTTGAGATCACTTTTGGTTATGTTTTTGTCTTACTTCCCCTTTAAGTATGGTTTTAAAATTGTACATATACCAGTTTTAACACGTATACACTTTTAAAAAGAAATATATGATGACAAAATGTGTATCGCCCTGATATAACCGGACTGGTTGACTGGGCGTAACACCAATTTACGTACTTACTTCCTTACGTTTTCTTAAAGTTTTAGTGGCCTCTGAGGTCACAGTGGCTTAAGAAAGGTTAAATAAAAGTTGCAGTTATAATATCTTTTGTAAGTTCCGTCCCGATTGAGTTTAAACTTTGCATAGTTATTACTGACATAGAAAAGGTCATACATGCTTTCCATGACTTAGGTGGTAATTAATACAGATAATAAAACGTCAAAACCCTAATGCGAGCATTTCAGTCTTGGATGCCGTTTTTGGTGAGACCTATAAAACTCTGCACTATTAAAACCTCTACTGAGCCTCACACAGTGGTTCTGTTTTGAATTTAGGTCTGGTTCTGTTTTGAATATAGGTCAACTGAGAATTCGCTCTTCTAACTGATTTATCTGTCTGTTTATTGGTTCATGTGTTTGAATTTTTTGTTGACTACCACCATAGCAGTATGCAAAGCACGCAAATCAAATCAAGTGGCAACAGTATTATACATTGTCATGGTGAACACTTTGTACTTTTTTTCTTCTTTTTTTCTGGTGGAGAACAGAGTTGAACTGACACTATTATCAGTAAACTGAAGCAAGTGTAAGAAGTAACTTGTGGTGAATTCATAGAGTACTGATTTTGTCAATGTCGTGTATATTTTGTACACTGTCCTAAATTCAGGTGCAGTTGTTGAATGTTTGGTTTAACCACTGTTGTGATTAAAACCAAACCAAACCAAAGCAAACAAACAAACAAACAAAAACGGAAGTGTTATGGAATGCCTTGCCGTATGCCATGATTATGTTGTTTCATTTTTTTTAACTGGCATTATGTTGAACATTTCCTTCACAGACTTTGAAGGAAATGTTGTTCAGCATAATGCCAGTTACAAACCCCGTCTATTTTATGATGAATCTCACAGAGATTTTGTAAACACTGACACCGGCATATTCGGTGAGCCAGCACTTTTTGGAACAGCTGAACTGCTTTGGTTAAATTTACACACACACACACACACACACACACACACACACACACACACACACACACACACACACACACACACACACACACACACACACACACACACACCCAAGGCAGTGTGTACCTTGATTTAATACTCGATGATTGTGAAGCGCAGAGCGGTGTATCCAACTTTCGATTTCGTTATGCAGTCAACATATGTTTTACCGATACTTCACAGATCAAAAGCACACATGAGGTTATTAAAACTGAACGCTTCTTAACTGGAACGAAATGGTAATCAGTCTTTCAGCGGATCTTATTATTGTCCACAAGACCAAATCACCCTTTTTTCCCCTTCTGTACTAAGCCAGTAGCTCCTCCGGCAAACAACTTTTCAGTGTCTGTAAACGGCTTAACGGCCGTGAGAAAACTTCTCCTCTTTCTACTATTTATCCACCTTGCCAGCTTTCTGATGTTTTCTGTGATTATTCAAGTCGCAAAATTACCGATATATGCTCTGACCTTGACAAACAAGCCCCTTTCTCGCCTGTTAATTGCCCTGATTTGTGTTTGCCTTCTGTTCTGGACTCATTCTGTCTGGTGTGACCTTGAGAGTGTGATTTTGAAGTTTAAGCTCACGAGCTACTCGGTTCATCCAACTCCTACATCACTGCTTAGACGACCTTCTACCGGCTCTGTTTCAGATTGTTAACGACAGTCTGTTGTCTGGTTCCTTCCCGTCAGTATTCAAACATGCTCTGTTAAGTCTCTTCTCAGAAAAGGTATTCTTGACCACAACAACCTTAAGAGCTGTCGTCCAGTCCTGTCCTTTTTTTTCCTCTTTTTTTTTCCCCCATTCCTCTCCATAGTCACTGAGGCAATAGTTCTGTGGCAGTTCTCCGCCTACTTGAATTCCCACGAATTTCCATCTCTGCCCTTCCCAGTCTGCTTATTGCCTACGTCACAGCACCGAGACAGCTCCACGCAAAATGACTACTGACATTCTGCTTGCTTTGGATGGTGGTGATATGTCTGTCTTAACCATTCCCGGTCTGTTCTCTGCTTTTGATACATCGACCACCATATTTTCTTCCACAGACTTCAATCTCTTTCTGGCATTTCTGGCACCGTTCTTTCGTGGTTTAAGTCTTACCTCACTGATAGGACTCAGATTGTGACTGTCAATGGTCAGAATTAAAGACTTGCTTTTGTTTGGTGTCCCACAGGGATCAATTCTTTGCCCTATCCTCTTCATTCTCTGCTCTAGACCTCTATGCTCTTTGAAAGAAACTCATTCTGCCTCCAGCCAGTCTTTTGCTGATGACACAGATACTTCAGTCCTGTCTCTTAATCAGATACTCGCTACTGTCTTGACCGTATAGACATGCATCTCTGACGTGAAAACCTGGATGACGCAAAACAAACTGAAATTGAATGTCGACAAGACAGAGCTTCTCCTCGTGAAGTCAAACAGAACCATTTTTCCTGACGCTCAGCCCGCTTCTCTTCGTGCTGGCACCGAAGACATTCCTTTCTTGACCTGTGCTCACAACCTTGGTTTAATGATTTCAGACAACAAGCACATTTCAACTGTTTGCCATTCTGTTAAGGTGAAAATCAGACGCATCTGCTCTATTCGCCAGTACTTGATGGTTAAAGTAGCCAGAACTGTCTGTGTCTTTATTCTCTCCAAGTTAAACTGTTGTAATTCTCTTCTATCTTCTGCTTTATCTGACTTTACCTTCTCAGTAGACTACAGTAGAAAACCTGTATACACACTTAATTAAAATGCGTTCAGTTTTAATACCCTATCAGTATGTTTTGATTGTTTTAAAAAACTGACACTTTAATCCGTTCTTAGCAGGTTAAAAATGCACGTGTCAGACATATACCACTCAGGTATCACTTGCGAAGTACCACTGAGTCTAAGTGGTTCTTTTTGCAGTGTTTGCCAAGAATCCTCCCCCTCCTGCCCCCTCCCCACGTACACACACGCGCGCGCCCGAGAATGCACGCATATATACATACACATATACACACGCGCGAGTAGTTTGACTGCATTATAGTGGATACCCAGGAATGTGTATATTCAAACAGAGAAACACTACTGCTGAAACAACAGACATTTTATGTGAAGCGTTAAAAACAAATCACTATTTTCGCCAGCAGTTTGCGTGTGTTTCAAGATAGTTCATGTGTTGTTTGTTATTATTTTGTAATTATTACAGTGCGTACCTTTGATACACATATTTACCTGCAGTTTCATTGTGTTTTGCAGCCTAATTTAGTTGTATTATCTTGTAAGACAATATGCCTATATAAACAAATGTATTCAACCCAATAGTTCAAAATACTTTGTTCTTAAAAAGCTTAAGCTCAGCCTCTCTTTCTGTCTTCTCTTTGTCTTCTCCTCTCTTTCTGTCTGTCTTCCCCTCTCCTTCCGCCCTTCTGTCGGTCTTTCTCCTGCTTTCCGTTTCAAAAGTATAAAGTTTCCGTCTCTAGCATAGTGTTTCAAACCCTTGTTGATATCTTTTCTTCTTCTTTTTCATTTTATATATTTATTTTTTTTATAACATTTTCCATCTCGATGTACATTATGCGTGTGTGCTTGTTCAGCGCTTTGAGCCGCAGGGTAGGCGCTTTACAAATTTCCATTATTATTATTATTATAAAAGACAACTGCCTTCCCTAAGGGGAACCGAACCGAACTATACATAGTAATGCGAAAAGGAAATTAAACACACAACAGTGTTGCACTATTATTGTCGTCCTGTTTGTTAAAGATCGACGTTTTAAAAGTCGCGAAAACACGACTATGAGTGCTGCCATTTTGTGCCCAACTGTCTGTATTAGTGACGTCATAAACAGGGCCGGTATGGGTAGCAAAAGATATGAAATACATCACGAGACAAACTTTCTCTGTAAAGAATGAATCAAGATGACATGCTCCCCTGTGAGCTCAAATTCGTCGCGTTGTTTTTTCTTCTCTCTCTCTCTCTCTCTCTCTCTCTCTCTCTCTCTCTCTCTCTCTCTCTCTCTCTCTCTCTCTCTCTCCAGATATTGATAGAACAAGCAAGTGAAGCACACAGATGGACATTTTCAGATATTTTCTACATTTTTTGAACATTTAGCCTCTACGGTTCGGTTCCCCTTAGATTTTGTTTGTAGCCTTATATTGTGTGTTAGTCGTAAAGCAAAAAAAGAATTGTAATGTGCTTGTTCATATCCTGGTATAATATAAAGTTTTTATTTTATTTTCATACTTGCACATATAGAAACAAAACGAGGCCCAGAGCGCTCGTGCAGAACCAACACACAAGCAAGTTAATTTAGCGCTCGAAAGACGTCACACAAGCACAGCAACAAAGACCTGAATCGCCTTCAGTAACTCTCACCTGGCATGTGTGTAAATACAAGGTACACACACGCATGCCAGTTGAGAGTTACCGTAGAAGACTCAGGTCTTTGCTGTTGTACTTGTGTGACGTATCTCCAGCGCTAATTGACTCATTTATGTGTTGACTTGCACACATATTTTAGTGCCATCTATATTTATAATATATATAAACATTAGCATACTTCCGTATTTACTATATCTGTATTCATTTCTTTCTCAATAAAATAACGTAAAAATGTCAGTTTGTCTTTTTGTGTGTCGGTTTATGAGAGAGAGAGAGAGAGAGAGAGAGAGAGAGAGAGAGAGAGAGAGAGAGAGAGAGAGAGAGAGAGAGAGAGAGAGAGAGAGAGAAATTCTTTATTTACGAGGGTAATAAATAAGCATGTATACTTTTTTACATCCAGCCCTCGCCCAACAAGGGACTACTCTAGATCAAATTGTACATGTACACATTTTCTAATCTACGACACACCAGGCACACGCATGAATAAATGAAGTTCAGACGTCAAACATGATATGAGACAGGCGGGAATGGAGGTGGACACATGGGGCTATGAAATCATCAGTAGCAAACATTTGGTGGGTAAATGCGTGATAAATGGGAGACACAATATGGTAAAGCGTTTCAGGTGGGTTACAATCACCAATATTAACATGCAATGCCAACCAGTCAGCGCATAATGTATGACAGGTATCGTGATTTAAAGGTTTCAGTGCTTGGTGGTAATCTAAGAGAGTCAGGGAGTGAGTTCCAAAGAACACTACCGGAATATACTAGGCTAGACTTGAAAAGGTCGATCCTAGGGATTGGTATATGAGTTTTCCAGAATGTCGTGATTGGTTTAGGACAATTTAGCCGTAAGAGAGGGTGGGACTTTTCCGGACATAATTTTGTGTATAAGAACTTCCTTGTTGTAGTTAAGCCTTTCTTTGAGGGGAAGAACAGATAGGACGTTATAGTCTCAAATAGCTAGAGTTGTGTTTTTTAGGAGAATGGCCTTAAGCGCTTAAGAGAGAGAGAGAGAGAGAGAGAGAGAGAGAGAGAGAGAGAGAGAGAGAGATGAGAGAGAGAGAGAGAGAGAGAGAGAGAGAGAGAGAGAGAGAGATTCAGATTCAGATGGTTTATTACTCCCAGGCTTTCAGCCCATTGAGCGGGGTGGTTGGGGGGAGGGGGTCGTCACAAACACCAAACGAAGTACACATTTTGAATATCATGGATACCGCCATGTTATTTTGAAAGTCTGA
This sequence comes from Alviniconcha strummeri, assembly GCA_963584105.1. Lineage (NCBI taxonomy): Eukaryota > Metazoa > Mollusca > Gastropoda > Provannidae > Alviniconcha > Alviniconcha strummeri. Next base: position 11,368,894 of record OY757550.1, read on the forward strand.
TCGCGATATCTTCAGTCTGTCACAGATATACCACGAATCAAACAGTTCATAGTTCACCGAATGTCCACGGACTTTTGCTGTTGTAGTCTGTTTCCGAGTTGCATCTTCGGCACGTGCTGTCAGCTCAGTGACTGTCATCTAGGGCGGGCTGGTCACACACGTGTGATGCGACAGCAGAATGATGCGACAGCAGAATTCAATGTGTTGTTTCATCCTATCGATGTGATCTGCATACCTGAGAGGGTCTACCTCGGGCCATCTTTCACACAGTCAGTAGTCTTGTTTAAATGATCCGTGCCGTATTTCAGATCAGACGGGAACCAATCCTTCACCACATCCGTTTTCAAGTCGTACTCAAACACAATTCCTTCCAGTGGTCAGTGCATACAAAGAATACTTGCCGTATCGATGTTCACAAACCACTTTCTATACTGTGTAGTTTTCAGCAGAAGCCACAACTGCATTCCTCTCTTCCTCTTCAAGAGATGACAAGTAGTAACCTATGGTACCATGTTGCTCTCCAGAACTGGCGAATCTGATCGTTTTCCTCTTCCACAGTTCCACTATGCACATCACTAAACATCTCGTGTGTCGTCTCCGAGAAACTGTCACTTTGCCCTTTGTCGGGTTCATGTTCTTTGGTTATCACATATTCTTCTTGCACTTTTTCGCCATCGTCTGAACTGTCATCGTCGATCGTTAATGGTGGGTTTGGCTGTGTAGATGGGCTTTCAAACAAAGCAAAGTTTGTGTCAGTAACTTGTGTAGAAGAAATGTCGTCCTTACTTGGTTTGACTGATTGTCCTTGGGCGAGCAGTTGCTGTTGTTTGGTCATAGGCGCGGTGAGCGTCACGTCTCAGTTCACTTGGTGACTTTTTGCGATAGCGTGCAAAACTCACCGATTCGCTCTGGTCGGGCCTGGCAATGGCTGCCATGTTGTCACTGTAGAGAGAGAGAGAGAGAGAGAGAGAGAGAGAGAGAGAGAGAGAGAGAGAGAGAGAGAGAGAGAGAGAACTCGAACTCGAAATTTTATTTTCCAAGGATTGTAGTTTAGGTTCATGTAGACCAACAACTAGTCCTAGCTAAACCACTTAAGTGAAAAATGGAGAGAGAAAATATTAAAACACACACACACACACACACACACACACACACACACACACACACACACACACACACACACTCACACACACACACACACACACACACACACACACACACACACACACACACACACACACACACACACACAACACACACACACACACACACACACACACACACACACACACACACACACAGCACCGAAAACTTTACAAACTCGATTAATATTTAAACACACACAAAACAAATAATACATAATACCACCACTATTAATAGTAATAAACATACAGGAACAAACATATAATATATAATACTACCGCTATTAAACGAGAAAAAACAAAACAAAACAAAAAAACATAAAAAAGCAGGTAGATCAGATCATAAACCACAGTAGGTTTTTAATAATTCAAGGCAATGTTGCATTCACACACACACACACACACACACACACACACACACACACACACACACACACACACACACACACCACAAACACACACACACACACACACACACACACACACACACACACACACACACACACACACACACACACACACACACACAGTGCGGTAGCAACAGTAAATCGCTTTTCAGTGCTGTGATAAACGATGATA
>OY757550.1:11370814-11385814 GCA_963584105.1 Alviniconcha strummeri
AGCAGCACAAGAGCTGTCGGCCTGTTCCCTTTACTTCGGGAGGCCGGGTTTATGCCTCGTTAGGCTCACAGTCAGACAAATCGAATGGGGTCGGATTCGTCATGACTTGACTCACAAACACAATTAGCTCCCGCTCCTGATTGCCAGTCGACGCGGAGATAAAACTGTCAGTGTCAATTAATGTGTCAGACCAAGATGTCAGTTTCCCTGTTTGCGTTTTGATAGTTCGTCGTGACAGGATAGAACACGTCTTTTGGTGGGGATTTTGACCTGGCCCATTATCTACAGCCGTAGTAGCCATATATGGAATCCGTTCTTCGTTTATCCGTTGGCATCACCGAGAACTGGGCAGACAGACACTGTTGCAGTGTGCAAGTGTTGATGGCCGATTTTTCCGCGTGTATTTGTATAAGTAACGGACAAATGCTCACCCGACAATTGCTCACGGATAAAGTGTTGCACGGGAAATTTGCTCGCCCATATGGCAAACACACACAAACATACACACACACGCACGCACGCACGCACGCACGCACGCACGCACGCACGAAAGCACGAATGCATGCGCGCACGCCGCACTGATATCTGCACATGGATTAGTTTTAACGTTCCCTGTCGCTCGAACTAGCGGGCGCGCGCGCGCGCGCGCGCGTGTGTGTGTGTGTGTGTGTGTGTGTGTGTGTGTGTGTGTGTGTGTGTGTGTGTGTGTGTGTGTGTGTGTGTGTGTGTGTGTGTGTGTGTGTGTGTGTGTGTGTGTGTGTGTGTGTGTGTGTTTGAGAGAGAGAGAGAGTTGAGCCATACCAGCAGAGGTACACAAATTCTTAGGTGTACCTTTGATGCTGGTGAGCGATGCAGATGCGACAATTTTTCAGTTAACATAAATTTGTCTGGTGAGCGTATGTTCACGTAAGCATTTGTTGTGTGTGTGTGTGTGTGTGTGTGTGTGTGTGTGTGTGTGTGTGTGTGTGTGTGTGTGTGTGTGTGTGTGTGTGTGTGTGTGTGTGTGTGTGTGTGTGTGTGTGTGTGTGTGTGTGTGTGTGTGTGTGTGTGTGTGTGTGTGTGTGTGTGTGTGTGTGTGTGTGTAAACCCTCTCTCATCCATTTATGTATAACATGTGGGTGTGGACACGTAGCACAGGCCTTGGCTGAACGTATTTTTCACTTGTATTAATTGCAGTTTGATCAGCGCACAACGCTTTGTTCTAAAGAAACGTAAGTAGGATCACATAACCCCACTGTTAAGTAAACTGCAGTGGCTGCCCGTGAAATTCCGATGCTATTACAAGGTGGCCACCTTTGCGTACCGTCACTTCGACAACACGTCAAACATCACGTACCCTCCGATAATTAAGCTTTTGAAAATTCATAAAAGTAATTTGAAATCTTATGGTCAGCGCTCTTTTAGTTTCATAGCTCCATCTGTCTAGAATTCGCTGCCTGCCAGTCTGCGAAATGTCCCCACTCTCTGTCTGAATTGAAATCCCGGCTGAAAACATTCCGATTTAGGTAGACCAATCCTGTTTGTTTGTTTAAAAAAAAAAAAAAAAAATTAATTAAAAATAATAATAGAGACTTACTGAAGACTTTTCTGTTTGGGCATTTAGGTACACCAGTCCTGTTTTTATTATTATTTTGTTTAATTAAAAATGATAACAGAGACTTGTTGAAGACTCTCCTGTTTAGGCATGTAGGTAAACCATTCCTGTTTTTATTATTAACTGATTATTATTTTGAATAGTTGATGATGAGTTGATGCTTAATGTCCTCAGATGTCATTTGACATATTAGGGACAAGTTGTGACCAATGCCGAAGCACGGTTCAATAAAAGCCACATACGTAAGGTGTATGCGTGTTTAGCTGTAACCTGCCACCTGCACTTTTGGCAGAATGACCGGGATTTTTTACGTGCTACTGTGGTAACACGGGGGTGGAACGGATACCGAAATAAGAGTCAGCACAGAAAGTCGACCCTGGAGAAGAAAATTCTCCCGCCGTTCCAGCAGGGATTCGAACCCGCGACCTTTCAATCACGAGTCCGGCGCTCTAACCACTGAGCTATCCCCGCCCCCTATTTTGAATAGTTTTTATTAAAAAGAATAATAGAGACTTGCTGCCAAAGCGCTTAAACTGAATTTTGAAATACTTTATAAAGAGAGGTAATGAAAGCCCGCCTACGTAAGGGAAATAAATAGAGCTAGCTGCACAAGAGAGTTACGCATTCTTTCTGATGAACAGATAGTGGTTTAGTGTTGCTTTACGTCCACAGAGGCGAGTTGGCCTATTAGGGACGGGGACAGAGTGGGAAAGGGACGAGAGAGTGAAAGGCTCGAACGCGGAAACCGCCCGAAAAAGACCGGAGAGACCGTGGACCGCCGCCAGAACAATGGAAGTGTTAAGGCGGTGCCCCTTCGCCATTGCCCAGCGACTTGTGCACTGCGCAATTGCTCTTTCAACTGCTGTGCTGGACAGAGTCACTAAGACAATGTCCGTTGCACCGCTGTTGACGAACAACTTGGACAACTCGAAGCAAAAGACGTCCAACTTGCTCAGCCCAGCTCCACCTCCCTACTCATGATCTCTTCTGGGCAAAATTGAGGGTCCAGCTTCACCTCCCTCCTCTAAGATCTCTTGATCTTTTGATCTCGCCTGGAACCCTGACAGATAGTGGATAAACAATACCCTTTAAGAGCTGCTCGCACACTAAAAAGGAAAAAGAAAGAAAGAAGAAGAAAACTATTCCCTTCAGAGAGAACCCTCTTGGGAGCATAAGGTCCTTTCGGCGCCCGATTCTATTCTTTAAACTGGCTCAAGAAGAACCCATCAGTGACTCAGTGGTGATCATGACCGAAGATAATTGTTTAACCCGAAGCGATCGAACAAAGACCTCTAATGTTATGGCTTTCTTCTCAAGCGTGGGAGAAAACTTAATGTTCTTGACCTATGGATCCCAAAGGATGCTTGAAAAATTCAGATCTGGATAAAATGGGCCTAAAGGTGTTCAGGCTTCGGTGCAGTTCAACAAAGGCAAGGAAATATAAGCCTCGGCGGTAATTACTAGCGGTTGGATCCATGTAAATATAAATAAAGACGGAGAGAGGGGGAAGAAGAAGAAGAAGAAGAAGAAGAAGAAGAAGAAGAAGAAGAAGAAGAAGAAGAAGAAGAAGAAGAAGAAGAAGAAGAAGAAGAAGAAGGAAGAAAGAAAGAAAGAAAGAAAGAAAGAAAGAAAGAAAGAAAGAAAGAAAGAAAAGAAAAGAAAGAGGCAACAAGCAATATCAGTTCCCAATATTTCGATCTAGTGGGCATTCCTCGGGGGTCTGAGTTTTAATAAATCACAAAATTCCAAAACACGCAGTATACCTTACAACAGTTCACCTCCGTTAGGGATTTCTACTTTGAAACTGTTCACAACTTTTCAAGAAGGCACCTGTACCCGCACCCTTGCCAACACACACACACACACACACACACACACACACACACACACACACACACACACACACACACACACACACACACACACACACACACACACACACACAAACACACACACACATACACACACACACGCACGCACGCACGCACGCACACACACACACACACACACACACACACACACACACACACACACACACACACACACACACACACACACCGTCATCATCTTTTATGTCCAGATTTGTTCACGTTTGAGTCTGGCGACCAGGTTCTGATTACAGACTCTTCCCACAGCCTTGCGTTTCAGGTTCTTTAGTGAATGTCCTTTCTGATTAAAATATTCATTCACTAGCGTGCCGGTGTCCGTGCTCATACATGAACTGTGCTGCTAAAACCCTGGTTTTTAGTGAGTTCTTTGTTTCCAGTGTTGGTAGTGTTGGTTCAACACCTCCGTGCGATTAAAAAATAAAAAAAAAGAAAAAAGAAAAGATCTCCACCCTGTAAGAATGCCGAGGCCGAAATGTTGAGGACATTTTAATTTATCTCGTATATAAAGTAAACAAACGCAGTTTCCTCCAGAGCTCTTTTAAGTTTTGATGATGAAAACTTGCGAGTAAAGATGAAATACAAAACATCACAGCTATGGACAAAATTCCATCAAAGTTATATGTACGTATTCAAGTGATGAAAATACCTTTACTGCTTTTCCACAACAAATGGTCAAAAGTGCTGAGCTACGCTCGGTTGATGGCTCTCCGTGCGCCATCAACCATGCGAGTGGTTGGTAAAGCAGGTCAACCTCTCTGCAACCAGTAGCTGGTCGCATGACCAAATTACTTTTCATCGATCCCGCCCGTCTTGTTTGTCACACCCAATGCCCACATAGAAAACAGGTCGTGCCAAGCAGACAAGTGTATCTATAATTCATCATGGACGGCTTGCAAGACTTTGGGTTTTCTCATCCGGTCCATGTAGTTTTTGTTTTTCCCCCTTAGGTCTGAAGACAATTACAATCTTTTTGCAAGAAAAAATACGTTCATTGCTTAGTCCTATTTGATCCACTTAATTAATGAAGCAGACATTTAAAATTTCTGAGCCCTCGAACACCTTACAGATTAGGAGCCCGATTTCAAAAGATGAGAACAAGCTCAAAACAAACAAAGAGACTTACAGATTCTCAGAGCATGTTTTTTTGATTTGCGGCAAGAGCTCCACACTGACCACCTGTGCAGTGCTTCAAAAAAGGTATTGCTCATTCTGGACAGAGTTATGCCTCTCTTCTCTCTCTCTCTCTCTCTCTCTCTCTCTCTCTCTCTCTCTCTCTCTCTCTCTCTCTCTCTCTCTCTCTCTCTTTTAAACAATTTAAAATTAACCTGCTGCACCAATTAACAACAACAACAACAAAATTACAATAAATAATTATTAAAAAAAAAAAAAAAAAAAACTTTAAAAAATCAAGCTTACTCTCTTTCCATGTTTAATCATTTCACTTCAGCCATAAACTAGTCTTTTTTTCTGTTCTTTTTTGTAATGCACAGTAATAATAATAATGGAAATTTGTAAAGCGCCTACCCTGCGGCCCAAAGCGCTGAACAAGCATGCACACATAATGTACATCGAGATGGAAAATGTTATCCAAAAAAATAATAGAAAAATTTTAATTAAAAATAAACAGTGCATATTTTAATTTGGCACAGAAGTGATTAAGTCCAATTTAATTTACAAAACAAAGTACCGTTACAAATTCTCCAAGCAAATTTTTTTCATGCTGTTTTGAAACTGAAAGAATTCTTCAGTGAATAGCCGGACATTATTTTAGCCAAATGAAATATTCACTATTCAATTCCTTGCATGAGCCTACTGCGTGAACGAAGGAGATCGTTTCTAGGCAGACATATAATTATATGGAGGGAAATGGGATCACTTTATATATTTTTGAAGATTTATATTTAAGCTATCATTTTTCTAAGTAAACATGTTGCTTAACGTCCACAGAATCCATGAGTAAGTAAGTAACTTGGTGTTTTACGCCCACTCAACCATTATGGTTGTATGAGGGCGAGAGAAGAAGACTTATTAGGGAGGGGGAAAGTGTGGCGGGGGGCACGCACTTTCCTGATCATTGTCAGGCTGACATACGCTTTCGTTTAGTGATCTGTCATGGTGTTTGAATCATCGCTCAGATTGTAGAAGCACTGTATACGCTGATCTAAAGAACCAAAACTTCTTTGGTGAACAGCTGCGCACTGCTTCACAGTTCTCACTCAGTTTAAACTTTCTCTTGAAATCTGCTCTCTTCCATACCTCTCCAAGTTGCTTCATCTCTACATATCTACTCTCTTTCTCGCTCTCTTCGCTCAAACTCGGATACTCGTATCTTCCGTGTTCTGGGGATGGGCAGGAGGACCTTACATCTGTCAGGCATTCTTTTACACTCTTATTTTAGAGGATGTTCCTCTTGTGGAGTTTATGGACCTTGTGTTTACTCGCATGCTAGGTGAGAGTTACCATAGGCGACTCAGGTCTTTCTTGCTTAGGGTTTCTTGTTTGTGAGACGTATTTCGAGCGCTAATCAACTCCCTTGTTTGGTGATTCTGTTCTTTTAAGTCAAAACTTAAAACTCACATTTTCTCCTGTCTACTGATACTGATTTGTCGTTTTCTTTGTTCTCATTCTACTAATCCATCACCATCAATGCGTAGCTTTGTGTGTGTGCGTGCGTGCGTGCGTGCGTGCGCGCGTGTGTGCGTGTGTGTGGTGCATGTGTGTGTGTGTGTGTGTGTGTGTGTGTGTGTGTGTGTGTGTGTGTGTGTGTGTGTGTGTGTGTGTGTGTGTGTGTGTGTGTGTGTGTGTGTGTGTGTGATGACATGCGCGAATCCGTATGTAGGCCTTTGTGAGCGCTCCGGGCTCTTACGAGATGGAGCGCCATAAATAATATATTATTCTTATTATTACTATTTGTACTTCTACCACTAGTATATTTGTCTATTCTGAGCTGAGTAGGTAGGTACTGGAAGCTAAACTAACAACTTTTTTCTTTTCTTTTTTGTTTTTGTTTGCTGCTGAAGTCTTCACTGGAGTTTATCCGTGGAGGGGGCGGGGAGGGGCGGGGGAGACTGGGAGAGAGAGAGAGAGGTGGGGGGGTGGGGGGGTGGGGGGGGGGGAGAAGTGAAGGGTTGCGATACTGTGTGTATGTGCGCGTGTTTTTGCATTACGTGCGCGTGTTTTTGCATGTACACGCACACATGCGGGGATGTGGGATGGAGTGAATAGGGTAAGCTATGTAACACATTATTAAATTTGGTTGTGTACTGTTGTAATGTTTCATGTATAGCGCCTTGGGCCTCAAATATGTATCATAGAGGGAACCAGCGTATTTAATTGCATTTATTATTATTATTATCCTTTCAGGAAAACTGAGCATGAAATGCCATACCCTTTGTAGATCTTCTATTGGTTTTGGCCGCTCAAGGATATTGATTCCAATCTTGATGGGTCGTACACAGCTTTATTCAACATCCCCAACAGACACACAGACACACACACACACACACACACACACACATACACACACACACACACACACACACACACACACACGCACGCACGCACGCACGCACGCACGCACGCACGCACGCACACACACACACACACACACACACACACACACACACACGCACACACAATTATTGTCACTGAAAATGAGAAAAATGTTAAAGAGGAGAGAGAGAGAGAGTGTGGGGGGGGGGGGGTATTTGAGACGAACAAGTTTTAAATTTTGACTTTACAGCTCAGACATAAATAATGCGGTTGTCTTGCCCTAGATGTGCTAAATTAAGGCACTAGAGCCCAGGGAATCTGTCAGTTAGTGTTAAAGAGCCCAGGGGATCTGTCAGTTAGTGTTAAAGAGCTCAGGGAATTTGTAGGCGTTAAAAAGCCCAGGGATTCTGTCAGTGTTAAAGAGCCCAGGGAATCAATCAGTTAGTGTTAAAGAGCCCAGGGAATCTGTCAGTTAGTGTTAAAGTGCCCAGGGAATCTGTCAGTGTTTTCATCGAGGAAAGCTATCCTATGTTGTCATGAGACCCCCCCCCCCCCCCCCCACACACACACACACACGCGCGCACGCGCACGCACGCACACACACAAACATAAATGTACGCACTCATGCAAGCATGCACACACACACACACACACACACACACACACACACACACACACACACACACACACACACACACACACACACACACACACACTGATGATCGCCTGATTTGATTTATAAATCAGAAAGATAACTAAAGGAAATTTGTCAAAGCGGATCCATTCCGTGTTTTGACATGCAGACTGGCGCCATCACACGTTGTGGGTATCGGGGATCACAACGTACAGGGAGAAGGTCGTTCAACTTTCTGTTTGCGGATGAAAGTGTGTGTCAGTAGTTCAGAACACAGCGTCACTCTTGTCCACTAAGTAAGTAAAGATGGTGCTTAACGTCCACAGAAACCATAAGGCTTATTAGGGACGGGGAGAAGGGGGGAAGGGGGTATGGAGGTGGGGGGAAGAGGGAGAATATATACTATCGCTATACTGTCACCATTAGAATGACCTGCATTAAGGTGGGCAGCGATGAGAGCCATTTTAATGATTCATTAATTGTGAGGGATAAAGTCACAAGACCGTGTCCACAAACCACAACTTTTGAAGAGAAACGAGAGCTGAAGCGGTATCGAACCGAGGTCCTTCCGCTTACCAGCCTAACGCCTTACCGCTGGGCCAAACCGGCTCTCGTCTTGTCCACTATGTCTACCATCTACGTTTTATGTTACTGTCAAGTCTTCCCTTCAACAACTCGAGTCAAACGTATGACGGCTTACTAGCGGCCTTCGCGCATAATTGTAATCAGTTACTTTGGACTCAAGCAAGCCGTTGGAAGCAGCAAGAAAGGCATATAATTACAGTTATGTGAGCATAATTGCAGTTATGTGCTTTGGGCACAAGCCGTTTGAACTTGGCGTCAGCGACGGCTGAAAGTGTTCAGCGAGGCCAGACCAAAGCGCAGAACATGCCAGTAATTATGTTGAGATAATTACCACTGTGTGCTTTTGACGCAAGTATGCCGTTAATTGTGTCAGTCAAAAGGATATGTTTAAATTATGTGAACATAATTACAATGATGTGAACATAATTACAATTCTGTGCTTTTGACAGAAGTAAGCTGGCATACAAACCTCTCGACAATTTCATTAGCATTGTTCGCATTCACCTTCTGAAAAAATGCTATTACCGACAAAGAGAGAGAGAGAGAGAGAGAGAGAGAGAGAGAGAGAGAGAGAGAGAGAGAGAGAGAGAGAGAGAGAGAGAGAGAGAGAGAGAGAGAGAGAGAGAGCGCTTGTGCTTGTGCCGAGAATCCAATGAAGCGCGACTTAAGCAGCTGGTTTGAAGGGTCGAACGGAATGTTTTTAAGTGCTTTTGATTTCACATGGCTGCAAGAATAATGGAAGTGTCTCGGCAGCAGATTTTGTCTACACGGGATAAAAATGATGGAGAAATTATCCTCAATCGATTGGTTTTCTTCCATTCCCAATCAGGAACAGCCAGCCGAGCTGGGAGTAGAGGATACGCTTGAGGCACTAACGTCAGTGTTTGGTAGACAGATGCAGTGCGTGTGCACGGTAAGCCTTGCACCGTAGTCGTACGTGTCATGGTGACAGGAATTTATCATTTGTTTAATTCCATTCTCTTTCATCTTAAGTTTTAGGGCCGGTACTCTCATGCCAGTCGTCCCAAGGCTCGCGCCTGAGGCAAAATCAAACATAATTTTTACTGTGAAGTAGGTATTTGTTTTTATCGAAAGCAGACTTTACCACTGTGCCAGTTCTTCCTCAGAATTCAGGCCTCCTTAACGTGGAAGAGCAGCGCTATCCAGAGTAGCATATGTGGGAATTACCTTTTCATTGCTTTCTTCCATGCAGCCAGGGAATTTTCCTTCCTCGTCTTTGATTTTCATCTGCTTTAGAAGGTGAGACAGGCTTTTCGTCTTGGTCCGTCCCCGGACTCGTCATTAGGTCGATCGTACCCCCAGGCTAAGAGAGGTTGTCGACCTATGCCCATATGTATGAAGAGCATTCGCCATTGATCGCGTTTTTGTTCTAAACGGTGACCACACTGGAAATATCGGCATGTGTGATACCCAGATAGGACTATCCGGCCGGCCGTAAATCGTTTTAACTTATATTTGTTCTACGTTTAAGCAGCCAAAATTCCGTATGAAAATGTCTGCTCGATGCTGCCGTTACCGACAACGGCTACTGTTGAGGAGAAAACGAATACTTGTAGGGACCGACACCGTCCCAAAATATCACTAACGATCACAAACTATTCAACAATTCGGATTCACACATCAAGACACAGCCTAGTTAACACAGACAATGAAGAAAGTGAAAAGAACATATCGAATGGGTCACTATAACAGGTCTGCTACATATCGATGAAAGACAGGCTGTAAACAGAACTCATTATGCGCCGAATTCACCCGCTGAAACAAAGTAGGTCTGTCGTTTTCTGTTTTCTTCCAGTAACGTTCACGCCTTTCCGGGGACGTTTCCGATGAGGCTGTCAAAATCGAGCAGTGTAAGCGACTCGACCTTGAACTTTGACTCACTGAAACTGACATAGTTGTTCTCATGCGGTGTCCAGTAGGTTTTGAGTTTTCGACTTCACGCGCGTTGCATTGTCGGTAAAACAGACAAAGGACTTTCCTGATATAAAAATAAACACAAATCTTTTGACAACTTGGTCATAGTTCAGGAGCTGTGTGAGAGTCGAGGTGGACGTCCTGAGCTGTCCGTCCTAACGAGCCTTCTGGTTTCCGTGGACGTAAAGCTATATTGAACCATGCTTCGGCATTGGTCTCAGCTTGTCCCTAATATGTCAACTGACATCTGAGGACATTAAGCATCACTTCATCATTTGACAACTCGGACCTCGGTTCGATACCGCTTCGGCTCTCCTTTCTCTTCAAAAGGGTTGTGGTTTGTGGACACTGTCTTGTGACTTTGTCCCTCACTTCCTTCTGAAACATTAAAATGTCTCCCATCGCTGCCCATCTTAATGCATAAGTCATTCTGGTGGTGACAGTGTAGCGATAGGTATATAATCTCCCTCTCCCCCCACCTCCATACTCACTCCCCCCCCCTTCTCCCCGTCCCTAATAAGCTGTACGGTTTCTGTGGACGTTAAGTACCATAATTATGTTTACTTACTTATTTGACAACTTTGAGAGCCGGTCTGGCCTAGCGGTAAGGCGGTGGTTTGGTAAGCGGAAAGACCTCGGTTCGGCTTTCCTTTCTTTTCAAAAGTTGTGGTTTGTGGACACGGTCTTGTGACTTTGTCCCTCACAGTCAATGAAACAATAAAATGGCTCTCATCGCTGCCCATCTTAATGCAGGTCATTCTTGTGGTGACAGTGTAGCGATAGGTATATACTCTCCATCTTCCCACACCTCCATACCCCCTTCCCCCCACCCTCCCCGTCCCTAATAAGCCTTAAGGTTTCTGTGGACGTTAAGCACCATGTTTACTTACTTACTTTGACAACTCGTATATGTGGAAGGACGGTGGGACTTATGGACTCTTTAGCAGATGAGGCTTTGGGGCTGTCCGCCTTAATTTCATTTGCTCATCATACATACGGGCCCTGTAGTGAAGTAGGAGTAGAAAGCCTGAGATCCCGCTGTGCTGAACACTAGACATGTCGTGTGGCTGGTTTGTTTGTTTGTTTACTGTTAGGTTCGTTAGACTCGCGGGAAACTGAATGGTTCTGAGGAACTTGCATTCGTCGTTACTGCTCCATACATTTTACACACTTCCACTGTTTACAAGTTGTTGTGTGCTTTATTTTTTTTTCATTTATTTTTTTCTTCTGAAATCTGTGACTATCGAAGACTGTAGTTTAAGCGCAGGCCTTCGCGTTCAGTCCGGATGTAGGTCAAATCACATTCATTCACCAACAAGCATGTGAGACGTGAACTTCGCAGTTCATTGTGAACTAAGCCCAATTCACCCAGTCGCTGGGAGCCAGAAATAGGCCAGCTGCCAACATTCTGCGAACCGACTCCTGCAAAAGTCCACATCAGGAGAAGAAAAGAAAGAAAGAAAAAAATGGCTCTTCTGGTAACAAACAAACAAACAAACAAAAAAACAAAAAATCAACAACAACAAACAAAAAGGGGGGAAACGAAGAAAAAGGAAAAGAAGATATATATTACAATGTTTAATATGAATTCGGACAACGTAACAGGGGGGGGGGGGGGGGGGAATGTACATTCCCTTTGCAGTCAGCAAGAGTGAATAAGGTTCAGTGCTGCGAGTGTGACCGTGTGCAGTCGTCATTACGCATGACTCAGTACGCTTATGAAGCCATGCACCTATAGTCACTTTGGATTTGTCCTAATATGTCAGCCCGACATCCGAGGACATTAAGCCCCACATCATGTTTCACTTTGAATAGAACAGTATCTTCAACGACCGAATAATTATTCACATCTTTTCAGCGTCTTCATAAACTTTTTAACAAAGTATCTTTGCGGACGCAAAACATAAAGCGATCTTATATTCCGGCAACTAATTCACTGAATAAAGTATTTTGTCTCAGCAAGTATTTTAGACGGCTGCCCGGCTAAATGTGTAGGTCTGCAGCGAAATCACGGGACGTCAGTCAGCACGCACTCGAGAGTTCGCGTGACAAGCAGAGTGAATGTGATTGGCAGATGCCAATCTCTCATTCTAACTACCTTCTTCTGGCCCTCCTCTCCCAGCATCTGTTGATTAGCTTAACCGACTACATCTGCTAGCTATGGTGCTTTTACGAAACCAAAATACATATTTTACAACTGCTATGCGAGAGAGAGAGAGAGAGAGAGAGAGAGAGAGAGAGAGAGAGAGAGAGAGAGAGAGAGAGAGAGAGAGAGAGAGAGAGGGTGTTGGCAAAATGTGACACACTGATATGTTAGAGGCCATATGTAGAATTAACCGAGACCTTTAGTCCTAATGTTGTAACAGTTACGAGTAATACTAACTCGTTTACTCTTTGTATATGAATTTTGTTATGGATTGTTCACGACCGGCGATGTTTGCCGACCCCTGACAATCAGTGCTAACGAACTCTCCATCATCAAGCGACGTAAAAAAAATATATATATATAAAATTTAAAAAAATAAAAACACTACCGCTGTCCCTGCAAATAGTGAAATAATGGACTTTTAACGTCCAGTAAACCATGACGGTTACATCAGGGTAATGCCCCTGCAGAAGAAAGTACACATGCAATTTTCTCTCGAGCTTCGCGTGTTAAAAAAAAAATAAAAAAATCTGAGGCAGACACACAAAGAATTGTATCTGCATCATGTGGTTTATTCTTCATTCACTTCAGGCACAGAGCTAATTAAGTGTACAACAGATCTGACTTCTGAGAGCTTAATTTTTAGATGATCTTTCTTTTCTTCTTTTTTATTTTTATTTTTATATATGCCGTTTGTATGGGGGGGGGGGGGGGGGGTGGGGGCGGGGGGAGTCTTTATTGGTGTATGCACTTTGTTGTCTACTCGCCGCTTTGCTTCATCTGGACAAACCTGCAGCAGCAGACACGTGTCAGCAAGTCACTGACACTGAGTCCCTCCATCGATCTGATTAGAATTTTACCACAGTACTTTTCTCTTTTCGTTCCGTGGGATCTTAAACTTGCACACGCCCTTAACAGCAGCTCAGTTGTTCGTATACCTCTTTATGATCCTGGGATTTGCAACTTATCTACGGTAGACATTTAATCCTGCCTTAAAAAAAAAAAAAAAAAAAAAAAAGGACAGGCCTGAATAATATTGCTGCTGTACTTCATAATTATGTTTCTGGAAGGTCAGCTCTACAGTGTTTTTCATTAGTCATTTAAGTCAACTAATGTAGGGCTGGTTATTGCACGGCATGAAATAGGAAGGAACAAAGTCAGTCATAGTTTACATTTTGGTTTTTACGCGTGTACCAGTTTATCTGAAGCGGCTGGTTGAATGACCGGTCAGCTTCAGTACACAGTACCATGGCATACAGCTCAGTGTTTGACGACAAGAAACATACTGACGTAACTTTGCTCTGGATTTAGAATTTGACTTCCACGATGATCGGCTTTGATGTGGAAGTAAAGTGAGACGTCTTCAAGCGTGTACAGAGACAATACCTGCAACAAATAGCTTAAACACTGCGTTCCTCGTGTGTTACTGTGAAACAAGAACCATTCATGAGTCAGTTTTGCTTTAGCCAGAGAATTTTGTCTACGGTAAAATGGACACAACTCAGTTGTGCTTCTTATTTCGCTGTAATTCTCTCCAACCCTCGTGGTACGGTCTACGGTTACGAAGTACGACGGAAGAGAAGATTAACATAGCCTACAATTACCGTACGCTCTTTGCTGTTCACGCCCCGCCTCACGTTTTCGAACGTTATAGTCCACAGTGATACTGACTCAGCCTTCCAAAGCGGCTCAGGGGCTCTGAAACAAGGTTACAGGATGAGAGAAGAGCGTGAAGTTGTCTCGGTGATTCCGCTACCAGCGCTGAGTGTAGGGGGCAGGGGAGAGAGGCCCGGGTTGGCGGTTCAGATGTTGTTCATAACGCACACACCATAAACTGCACGTGCCTCAGCCTTCGAGCCACGCTGCAAGCTTTGATGTGGAGGTAAAGTGAGACGTCTTCAAGCGTGTACAGCCGCATCACGTGTTGATAACTTGGCGCCCTCCAGGCATCAGGAGCGATTTTGATGCACCGCCATTCTCGTTGGCCTGAGGGGCAAACTTGATGCCGCAAAATGATAACTCTTAAAGCCTTCCTTGAAAATCCGCTCATTTGTGTTTTAATCGAAATTCATCTCATGATATTATTTAAAAATAAATGACAACTAGATCATGCCAAATAGAAATATGATAAATACTATTCCGGCAATAAATTTGATTCGGTATCTGACTGAGGGTTTGTACTGATCAGAAGGCACAAACAAACAAACAAAACAAAATAAAAAACGAACGAAGAAACGAGCAAGCAAAACGGCAATAGACAGACAAGTGATCAGTGGGCTGCCAAACGACCGAAATCAGTAGCTGCACAAGTGACAAACTATTGTCAGCTGTGATGGAAACCCTCTACTGACTATGAATAAGTTTAATACTATTGCCGGGCAACCAAAACTAAAGAAAAATGACAATAAAACCAGTTAAAAAGCGACACTTTTGGCACACGTTATGCGTAGAACAGCTGGCTTTTCAACGGCTTTATTAAATACACACACATCCTGTCACACATAAGCAAGCCCACGCCAGTCGAAGACGCACAAAATGAGCGGAGATACTTTCACCACAGTAAATGCAGGGTCTCCAACAACCAGACCTGCCCAAAATCTAACCTGAGGCTGCAACAGAAACGGCGGTATGCCGTGTCGCAGTGAGCCGAACCGCTGCCGGTTTCTGTTTGGTGCATCAAAACAAATCACATACCTACTGACCGGTGCTTTCTTGCACAAATAAC
>OY757550.1:11390814-11398130 GCA_963584105.1 Alviniconcha strummeri
CACACACACACACACACACACACACACACACACACACACACCTATCTATATAACTGTACGTGAGCGCATTATTGGCGTAAAATGTTCTGCAAGATTCAGGCGAAGCACCTCCCCTCAGATAACAAAATGCTTGTCTGACCAAAGCAGCCAGCAAAATAACAAATCCTTCCAGATTAAGAATTTAAATACCGCCCCCCCCCCCCCCTCCCCATTGTTTGGCTTTGTGTGTGTGTGTATGTGTGTGTGTGGTCTCAGAGTTGAACTTTACTGTGCGAGTCTGTGTGTGTGTGTGCGTGTGTGCGTGCATCCAAGTTGTGTGCACTGAATTTTGACAAATATGTATTTGTAGAGAACGTGTAAAAGCTTAGAGCCTGTGCGGGTTAGGCGCTCTAAGTATTCATTATTATTATTGTTACATATTTGCAACTAACCAAGAATCCATAACTTGACCTGATCATTTATTTGCCGTGTATGTACTCATTTGCTACTCCCATTCTATGTTCTGATGACATTTCACGTGTACGTCACATGCAGAGTACTTCTCCCCCCTTATTTTCTATGTTGATCTGGTTACTGAAATCATTTCCTCTTTTTCTTGAATATGACTGGCTGTAAATATTCGTGATAAACTTTGATTGTATTTGGACAACGATTTAAAAAAGGTTTTAGTTCACCACGTGTGTGTTTTTTCCTTCGTTTTTTTCTGCGAGATATTCCGTGGTATAAAATTGTGTTTAAACCAATTTTCGCTTCTGCGTCTCGACCTGTCTTTAAATAGGCTATTAAAAAGCTGTTTAAAGAAAGCTGTTCTGGAAATCAGAATCTCGGAATAGGCCGCCTGTTGTTTCAACAACAAAAAACAGACACTTTTGGCATTCACACCCGATCCCCAATTTTGTTGTTGTTTATGTAGCCAGGCAAGCAATAAAAACTGAACCTAAAACCGATGTCAATATTCTCCACAGAAAGACCACACTTGAGGACGGATATGAAAACACAGTAAATAATACTAACATATACCTACACGACGGAAAAGCATGACATGGCATGCTGACACCGACCACGGTCAGTTGCAGAGTTTGAGAGAGAGAGAGAGAGAGAGAGAGAGAGAGAGAGAGAGAGAGAGAGAGAGAGAGAGAGAGAGAGAGAGAGAGAGAGAGAGACTCACCTTACAACCCCGGCGTGTGCAGTCCCTGGCGCTGTGCGTCCTTCGTCCTCTAGCCCCTCAGTGTGAACCCGGTGGGCATTGGCCTCCATTTTTGCCTTTGGTAACCTAGCTTTATGATGTTTCAGTTCCAATCATACAGCTAGATAACCAAAGACAAAACCGGAGCCAGGGGCAATACAGTTCTTTCAGTAACGTCGATCCCAAATTCTAGGCTTGGCGTGGATACTGTGTGAAAAAATGATCTGGGTGGGTGGGGTGGGCAATTATAAAAATAAAATAAAAAAACGTCCACGCTGGTAAACAGCTGAATGGTACGAGACAACAAATTACACGATTTCACACAAAAGTGCACAAATCAAACGGCAAAACAAATGTGCACAGAAGAAGCCCTGAAACAGGTTATGAACAAAGTGCAAAGAAAAACGAAGTGGCGTGCACGGGAACATTCATGAGACTGACCAAAGCCGCATATCTTGCGCCCTTGTGGCCTGGCTGCTGATCAGGTGTTTGCATGGTTAGTTTAGCTGCTATACTGAGGAAAATAACACTTTGGGGTGATCTTGTCGTGGCTATATGAAATAGTCTCGAAGAAAGATGTCTGACAAGACACGCTTTTTGTACTTCTAGCACAGCTGAATTCCTAATTTGTTCTGTCATTACAAACTATGCAGCCACTTTAGGGTGAATGATTTTAGCCGGTGACATTCAGCAGTGGCGGACGCTTTTGTAGTATAATAACTGTCGATAAAACGCCGGGACTGTGGGTCACGGGCAGTAGTGTCCACGTCTTTGTCTCCACGTCCTCACAACGTCAACGGCTGAAGCCAGTGGTGGAGGAGAAAAGGTGTGAATTGCCCTTCTCCTTCGTTGCCCACTTCTTCCTCACAATCAGTGTATAGAAACAACAGCTGCCAGCAAGTCATGGAGCTGACAAAGCACACGATGAATTTGGCCCTCGGCAAGAAGACGCTAGAAGCGAATGTTCGCTTCATTCATGGACGAATGTTTTAAAGACTGCAACAAACACTGAAACTGGTTACTGTTTAGTGCATGTGTCCGTCTCCTTGTCCCAGTGACATACACGTCCTGGCGTGGGTCCGGTCACAGTGACACGTGCTGAAAGTGGTGTCCACCTCTGGTCACCGAAGCCGCCAGAAGGAAGTGAAAGCGGCAGATGAAAATCCCACAAAGTCAGTCATTCTCTCTATCTCCGCCTTGGAGAGTTGTGGTCAAATGGTAGCAGATGTCATTTTTAACTTCACCACTTGTAGAAGACAAGTCCCGAATTCGATTGAGACGTTCAGCTTAGTTTAAGATTGCTTTGGCCACCAAATAGGTTTGAGTGTGTATTAAATGGGAATGACCACCTCCAGGGAGTGGCAACAACAACCTGTTCACGTCCCGTACGGCGCCTGCCGCAGCCAGCACTCTCCCTGCCGCCCTCCACGACTTGCTGTCTCCTAGCCGGCAGCACGGCACTGCAGCAGCACTGAGGGCGCGGGACTACCATCCTCCGTCCTCCACAGCTGCCTGCAACAACATCCAACACTCGGAGTCACTCGGTGCGTCAGCAAACTGTGGACACTATATAGCAACGTCTTGAAAAGGCAGCCGACCAGGGTTGGTTCGTGCCAGGGTAGACTGGGGCTCTTGCGGGATCATCAATGTTTCAGACTGGCTGTCATCAAAGATTCACAGGACGACCCGATTGGGGGTGGGAGGGGGAAGAGATAGCGAGGGGAAGGCTTGGCGGTCCGCAGGGTGGCTATGGTGGCAAGGAGTGGCAGTTGTTCACTGGCCCGCATCACACTCAGCACGCACTGCACGCACTGCCAGCACAGACCGACACTCCCACATTGCTCTCGTCACTGACTACAGCAAACTCATTTACATTAACTCAAACCCAAACACATTCTTTTCTTCTTGTTCTTGTTCTTTTTTTCTTTTTCTTTTTTTTCTTTCTTCCCCCCCCCCCCCCCCCCCAAACCTACGGCAATACCGTAACGAGGAACTATAGTTACTGAGTCGGTGCCCGACCACTATGCTTTATTGCCCAATGAAAAACTTAGCATTAGAAAACTCAGTTGAACGGGGAATGATAATTATTTCGATGAAATGAAACTAAACCGCCCCGCAACAAAAGTCACGCAGCTTAAGAACTCAACACAAGCTAACCACCGTAGTGTCGAAGGAAGTGAACAACACAGCATGACAATCATCAGCCGTTGTGCAAGTAAAAACTGATTCCATCAGTGCTGACTTTTAGATACAGCCAGGTAGTTCTGAGACACGAAGACATCGCCTAAAAGTAACATAGGGCAGCATTAGGTTGTGATTGTAGCTTCTCCAAATGGAAAAGAACACACCGAAACCCAAGTAACGACCGCGGCTGAAACGAAAGGGGAAGGCTGTGAAAGGAAACTTGGGCCAACGACCAACCTGCGGGTCGGCGAAGAAAGAGGAAGACAGCGGTGTGAAGAGCTAGCTAATCAATCACCTTCTCTCCGGCTCTGTGGGCTGGGTGAGCCAGACGGCCGGCCAGGGAGGCACGGGCAGGAGCCAGAAGTAGTGCAGCGGCTGAGCAGCACGGGACAACCACGGCGTGAACTCGCTAATCTTCACACTTTCTCATCTCACATCCCGGGCTGTGTGGCTTCCATGTCTTCACCTGGCAGGACTCGGGTTACTAGAAACCCGAGACACTGAAGTGCGGGCCGTTAGCCGCTCATCCTTGCCCAGGCTGTGCGCAGGCCGCTGTCTGTGTGTCGGTCTGTCAGTTCGTCTTGCCGCGCCGCTCGCAACCCTCCCCCCCCCCCCCACACACACACCCTGCCTTCCCTGCCAATATGTCGGCGTGCGATATTGAAGCATAGCGAGATGACCTAGATATTAAACGTTCCACGCTTCACTGCTTCGCACGCCGCGGCAAGCCAAGCCAAGGAGCTCGACCGTGGGGGCGGGGAAGTGGGGGTGGGGGAGGGGTGGGGGCCTGTGAAAGCGTTTCAGCCCTAAAGAAACTGCTGCCCGGACAGACGGGGATTGATCTTAGTTAACAGGTCGGGGGAAAGCTAAAGATAGATGTGTGCAATAACCAAGTACAACAAAAACTGACAAACTAGTGCTGATGTGTCACTCCGGGAAATTTGACTTTTTGGGGGAGGGGGGGAGGGTAGAAACTTTATTTTTTGGGGTGGTATAGAAGCATAATTCATCCTGGAAAGACAAACTGAGATATGCAGACAGTCCGGCAGAGGCAGTGAGGCGGATAACCGGGTTACTGTAAAACATATAGCCTGAAATTAGCAAGGCCTGGGATTCAGTCAAAGCAACCGTACCGCGGTAAGGTGTGCTCGGGTTCGCTTTGTGATTTTCTCTATTTGTATGCCGCGGTATTCGCCTCTCTGATCAAAATTCCTCATCTATACCGTCCCGTCACGCAAAACTGCATCATAAAAAAGGCAGCAGTTTACTGGCGACATGCCAGGCAATATGCCCATCACGGAAAACCCTAACCATTGCAGTGACGTAGACAGAGCATGCATGACCCAACCGGCGGCAAAGACAAAGGGACCGAAACGTCTGTATCAAGTCCGGAAGGAGCGGCTGTTCACCAAAGCACAACGACGTGGCGAGCTGTGTTATTGGCTCGGGGCAAAGAAGGCCGTAATTTGATTGGCTGTTGCCGAGGGGCGGTATGAAGTGATGTCAATCATGTAAAGTGTCTCGACGTGGTACATCACCCGCGCGCGCTTCCCTAAATTCCGTATCATCATCATTGACACCGGGCTATGCTTGTCTATCATCTTGTCAACCTATCAACAAAAGGCCAGCTTATGTAGCTTCTTTTCAATGGCGACAGGTTTTCTTTTCCTTATGCCGTTTCAAGTGCTCCACTGAAATGCCGCCGAAACAACACACGAATTGAACTTATAAAGCCACACTGATACTCCCCGCCGCTGTTTCGTTTGCAAAGAAACCTACAGGTCACTGACAGACTCGTTTTCAGCCTACGTTTAGTTCGTTCCTGATCAGCCATCATAACCTCGGTCAAGCTCTGATCACCGGAGGTAATTTTATTGAGTTTAAAAGGTCACTGCCCTAACAACAAACCGCGAGAGCCGTCACGGAGTATCTCGCCGCGTTAGAGACTGAAGCAGCATACACAAACCACCCACTGACATGTACACGTCCAGCAGGCCTTTTCTCAATATCATCTCAGTACTGGCTGCGATACCGCCACTGATACAACACGACTAAAGCCGGTGATGATTCTATATCAGTCATTAACACTTCGATTACGTGTTATTTATGTAAATTTATTCTGTTAGCGCCAGACGATAAGAATCAGTTTTGTTGCAATGTCATAGTTTCAAACTAAGAAAATGCATATACTCGAATAACAAATCCACAATATGACTCTCTCTCTCTCTCTCTCTCTCTCTCTCTCTCTCTCTCTCTCTCTCTCATCTCTCTCTCTCTTCTCTCTCACACACACACACACACACACACACACACACCACACACACACACACACACTGACACACACAATACACACACACACACACCACACTGACACACACACACACACACACACACACACACACACACACACACACACACACACACCACATACACACACACACTCCACACTAGACACACACCACCCGAAAAGGCGGCCCATGCCAAGCTAAGTGTTATGTCAATGCTACCCCTCGGCTGGTTTTCGTCAGTCATCAGGTGGTGTCCCCACCAGTCTCCAGCTTCCCGGCTTTGTGGCCGCGTAAAGCCGCCATGTGTTGCCGCTGGGCCCGCTCAACTGTTGCCACCATGGGGGCCTCGCGCAGCACAACTCTAGCGCTGGGACACCAAGCCACACCACAGAGTCTGTTAAAACAAGTGTCTATACTATTTTTGCACACATCGATTCCGGCGATGTCGGGGTGGGTGGGCTTGTTTTGAGTAACTGATCAGCCAACTGGTATCTGCTGTTTTTATTTGTAATATTCTGTGACGTCGTTCCCTAGTCCCAAAACGGTAAATCCAAATTTCATTGTAATTATGCTTTATCGCTTATACCGACTTGAACGCACGTGTTTAGGTGTGTTTATCAGCAGTCCCATAAACATTTCCTTCACTGTTTTGCAGCCAACCAGTATATTCTTCCCAAACCAGTATACTGGTTAACTTGAGTCAATTTTGCAATGGGACCTTTTTGGGGTGTGGAGGAGAAGTGTCAGTTGGGGGGGGGTGGGGGGGGGGGGGGGGGGGGGGAGGGGGAGTCGTGCGTGTGTCTATGCATATGTCGTTTTCCAGCGTTGGCGTACCCTGGACACAGAAATTAACGTAGTCTTTGCTGAGAAGTGAGATCTATCAAAGGTTCCGCTGTAAAGCTTGGAGTAGGTCAGAATAACTTTGCTTGTCTGACCCATAGCCATGAATCCTGCCTTTCTGATTCGTGCATTCCCGGTCTATTTCTTCTTCTTCTTCAGTCGTATCATTCGCCTTCCAATACAAAGTGAAACGTCATTTTAACTTTGATTTGTTTCACCGTCGTATGACCTCCACAGGCGACTGGTGTCAAATCAGTTGTGCCTGTGGCTGGTCGCTTCTGTGTGCGTGTTGCTGGTCACCTCTGTGTGCGTGTTGCTGGTCGCCTCTGTGTGCGTGTTGCTGGTCGCCT
The DNA here is from genome assembly GCA_963584105.1 of Alviniconcha strummeri. NCBI lineage: Eukaryota > Metazoa > Mollusca > Gastropoda > Provannidae > Alviniconcha > Alviniconcha strummeri. Next base: position 11,397,663 of record OY757550.1, read on the forward strand.
CTATGTGCGTGTTACTGGTCGCCTCTGTGTGCGTGTTGCTGGTCACCTCTGTGTGCGTGTTGCTGGTCGCCTCTGTGTGCGTGTGCCATGTCGCCTCTGTGTGCGTGTGGCTGGTCGCCTCTGTGTGCCTGTTGCTAGGCAGTACCGTCATTAAGAACCGCGATCGGCTCTTGACCTTACCTGGACCAGAGACACTCTAGTATATTTAGTATCTTTGCTTGGACATTGTCAACGCCTAGGCTACCACCCAATTCAAGAGGACTGTTTTGATCTGAATGACTTAAAACACTCCTAATATAAAGACAGAGCTCGATCATTTGGTGGGACATCTTTATTCCCACTGTCTCCAATGTATAGGATCAATTTATGGTCTGCTAATGCAACTGGGCAATGCTTTAGTTTTTCACTTTTTGCTTTGCCCGGTCCGTAATTTTCACTGTGAAATAACCCGTTGTGCAGTTAATAAAC
>OY757550.1:11398330-11420937 GCA_963584105.1 Alviniconcha strummeri
AGACGGCAGGCAAACACGCTTCGGTAGTGTCTGAAGACAATGTTTCCTTCCGGCCTCCCTTTCTCTCCTTCGGCCTCTCCCCCCCCCCCCCCCCCCCCCCATACACATACACCCATCACCCCCCATCTACCCACCCTCCCACATACACATGTGGTAGGAATCAGTCAAGCGGACCGGGCAGGCCATGAAAAAGCCCCAAGATGGGGGACAATTTGGAGTAAAAAAATTCAAACCGAGACAGCATGGACTTTGTTATACTCTCTCTCTCTCTCTCTCTCTCTCTCTCTCTCTCTCTCTCTCTCTCTCTCTCTATATATATATATATATATATATATATAGACTATCTTCGTCATTTTTATGGATTTAAATGTTTTAAAAGCGAAGTAAATAGTCTTCGTTATTCCCATGCATTTCAATGTTTTAAAAGCGAATTAAAAATGAATGACTAATTCAAGAACGAACTAAACAAATGAAGGCACGCTAAATGAAAGAGGGGCTAAATAGGAGCTTATCGATGAGGAAGGAGTCCAGCAAGGCGGACAGTGGATACACACAGTCGGCCTGTGACCCAGTGACCAGCCAGTGACCCGGCCTGCAGTGCTTGGACATGGCTGGCTGCCGCTCTCAGGCCTTCACTGACGTTATTAAACATGGATGCTGTCCAGGTACAACATCAACAATAATAGAACTATTCGCTCCAATGACTTCATGAAGGTCCTTTTGTATTTCCCCTTTATATTACACTATTAAATTACTACTGACTCACCGCGAATCATTTCTGTCTTAACTTGTCTATTTAGCTTGCCTTAAGAATATCTTTAGGTGTACTAATGAAAATAGGTTACTAGAGAAATGTACACAATTATCATCGTCATCATTTTTTATGCAAGCTTTTTGTACAACAATATAGATCCACTTCGTAACCATTGTAACATACAAAAGGTACCCATACTTTCATAAACATTGTAACGCGACGAAATACAGAATGTACGAACAAGCGACCACATACAAGACCAACTAGTCAGCAAACTTTTACGAGACCAAACGTAAATTAAGACAGTCAACACAGAATTATATACTTGACGGAGGCATGAAATAAATATATAAACACGAAACTCAGCAAAATTCACATAAGTTTTACAGAATAAAAATGAGAATAAAATTAAATGAACATATTAAACATATCAATTCACACACACACACACACACACACACACACACACACACACACACACACACACACACACACACACACACACACACACACACCACACACACACACACACACACACAAACAAACAAACAAACAAAAAAGCAAATAACGGAAAACAAGTTTTCAAAAAAGGGCGGGTAATCCAACCCCCCCCCACACACACACACACACCCTACCGCCCCCCCCCCCCCCCGGCCCCCCACCAAAAAACACACAAAACAAAACAAATTCACACACACACACACACACAAACACACACACAACAACAACAACAACAACAGAGAGAGAGAGAGAGAGAGAGAGAGAGAGAGAGAGAGAGAGAGAGAGAGAGAGAGAGAGAGAGAGAGAGAGAGAGAGAGAGAGAGCCCATCAACTTTAAATGCGTCACATTTTGCACAAAAGAACACGCTTAATATGAACACTGTAACACATAAAGCACAGCGCACATTCCATTCCAGGCCAAGAGAATGCAGCTAAAACCGCTGCGAATGCTTCCTGCGGTTTAATGGTCAATAAATGAAGTGACAAGAACACTGCCTTGGCGATGTTTGTTTGAAGGGAGCAGGGAGGTGGGCAAAGAAAGATGGGCGCGCGACACACCAAGAAAACACCCGATGGGGATGGAGAAATGCATTACAACACACCCGAAGGGCCGGATGGAGATATGCATTACAACACCAAAAAAACACTCGATGGGGAGAAATGCATTACAACACACCTGATGGGGATGGAGAAATGCATTACAACACACGAGGAAAATACCCGATGGGGATGGAGAAATGCATTACAACACACCAGGAAAACATCCGATGGGGATGGAGAAATGCATTACAACGTTCAGTAAGACATCAGAACGACTACGAAATGTTAAAATCAAATGCTTTTCTTTCTATGCCATCACACGCAATATACCAGTACCCCCGCCACGCATACACGCAAAGAAAAACAAAGCAGACAAACAAAAACAAAAAAACAAAAACACTGAAAACAAAAACAAAACAAACAAAAAACAGAAGAAGAACAAGAACAAAAGGAGGAGGAGCGGGAGGAGGAGCGGGAGGAGGAGGAGGAGGAGGAGAAAGAAGAAGAAGAGAAGAAGAAGAAGAAGCAGAAAAAGAATATGATTGTCTTATCTTTTTTTATTTTGGTGAGAGCATCGATTTGTTGTGGTTACGTCACAGATTAGGGCAAAATGGCGGCGCTAACGGTAGTATTTTCGCGACTTTTTATTATATATAAAAATATTATTAAAAAAGAAAAGAAAAGAAAAAATCATAATCCGACAGCAAAAGTGTTGTGAGTTGTTACTGATGTGATTGGAACCCCTGACGTTTTTTCGCTTTGGGTCCCCTAGGCAAAACAATGCACACGTCGGCAGATTTGCATTTTTCAAGCGACACTGTCAAAGCAAAATATTTCCCACAAATCTACCTATGTTCAATAACTGCGATTAACTTAATTCGTGCTCGTTTTGCCGCCATTATATTTAGAAGAACGGGCACTACAAAGTCAAAGTCGCCCAAAGCGACAATAAAATATCGCATCGCAGAATAACTGAAAACCTGAAGATGGCAAATCAGCAAAGAGGGAATAGGAGAAATGCGAGAATGAACGCAAACATTCTTCGTTAAATTTTAATATTCGTAAAAGGGGCACTCCTGGAATCAGAGTTATGATGTACTTCGGGAAAACACTCACAGCGGAGAGAATGACAGAGAGGGAGAGGGAGGGAGGCCAGTAATTGGATTTTAAAGGATCTGCCAAGCGTATATGCCTACCTCAAGAAGTGGGGGAGGGTGGGGGCACACTCACTCACTCACACACACACACACACACACACACACACACACACACACACACACACACACACACACACACACACACACACGCACTCTCTCTCTCTCTCTCTCTCTCTCTCTCACACACACACACACACACACACACACACACACACACACACACACACACACACACACACACACACACACACACACACACACACACACGCGCGCGCGCGCGCGCGCGCGCGCGCGCGCGTACTCCCGGCCATACACACTGAAAATACACTCAGCAAAAAGTCCACATTTACCAGCCACGCCGTTTCAAGTTCATTTACTTTTTTGACAAATACATTACTATCACAGCTAAGCGGCACAGGGACCAACTTTGTGGTTCGTAACTAGTCTACGTGGTCCATTGACTTCCTGTCGATGCTGTTTGTGTTGGAGGCTACGTCAGTCATCTTTCTCATCACCACCGTCGTGTGCTCCGGTGCACACGGTGCACGCGCCCCCTTCACACTTGCTGTACATAGTTAGACAGAGGAAAAAGTCGGGGCATCAAACAGGACCAGACCAGCAGGGACTCATCCCCCGCAGCCCGCTGTGACCACGAGGCAGCGGGTTCCCGACCGCTGGGACTTGGCTCAAAAGCCCGGATAGCGGCACTGCGGAGCCACTCTCTGACACGGCGATTAGCCTTGTTGCGTCTCACGTGCCAGGATGCTGCGCACCACGTGACCTACTTTTCTATCATGTGTCGATTTGCTGTAAATTGTGCTTCTTAGAGTGGCTTGCACTCTGAATGCACTTAAAATCTGTCCATGCATGCTGGGATTTCCATGCTGTATCTTTTCCTCAGGGATCTTTGTCTAAAGCCCGTTCTTAACTGGACGAATGTTTGTTCGTCCGAACATACTTCGGACACTTCGACGAACTATGATTCGTTTCTTAATTGAACATTTAGTTCGCCGAATATGGTTCGGACAGTCCAGACTTTACTTCATTCTCAACTGGCTTGTAATGAGATGCAAGCTTCGGCCCGAACTTGCGGCAGACGCGCAACAGACAGCATGATCGAAAATGTAGGCTAAAGTCAAGTCAGTCAAGTCAGTATACTTTAATCATCCCTCACAGGGTAATTCTACTAACTACTATCTCATTCTGGGTTCTCCGAGACAAGGCTGCGCCTTCCACAAGTCAACAAATAAACAAATTCCCTTCGAAGCGAGTGAAGAACCTAGCGACACCGTCATCCATTTTTATTTTAGTTTTTTCTCCATTTACAGGAGAGCTCTGCTCTCAGCCAATCAGAGGCAATGATCGTCCAATAGGGCGAATGTTCCCAGAACATGTTGAGCGAAGGTTTTTGGACCCCGAATATAGCTTGGACGAATACTTCCAACTAGGTTCGCGAAGAAAAGTTGGCCCAATTAAGAACCAACTAGCTTCGCCGAATACTTCCAACTAGGTTCGCGAAGAAACATTCGCCCAATTAAGAACGGGCTTAAGCTGCTTGTCTCTCTCTCTCTCTCTCTCTCTCTCTCTCTCTCTCTCTCTCTCTCTCTCTCTCTCTCTCTCTCATGCTTGACTTTTAACGTCCAGTCAACCGTGCAGGTCAAACAAGGGCCTTTCATGGGTGTGGTTTACAAAAGGGAAGGCGGTCAGTGGGTCACACTGAAACGCCAGAGTCTTTACTGCAGTTGTATAACTGCAGAAAATCATTTCAGCACAAAGAGAATGAAAAAGAAAATTGTCCAAAACACGTAATCGATTACGGACTAGCCGTGGAATGGCGCAGCAGGCAAATCAATAAAAACAAAAATTATGCAGTTTTTGTTTGTTTTATAGGATCTGTCCCTAAAATGGTCTTGAAAAAACAAAACAACAACAAAGCAAGCAAGCAAACGTAAAAAAACACACACGCGCTTAAACAAGCGGACAAAACGAGAATGATTCATAAGAGTAGAAAATAATATCAGGCCATGGAAAGTCATGTGATGTGTAGTGAACACGTGTGTCCTCGAGTTTTCTCCACAACCAGGCATGGGAAATATACACACACCGGGCCATGCCACAGAATTCGTGTTCTCGGCTGAGAGCTCCTTTCGGCGAAATGGCTGAAACACAAGGAGGTGGAAAGTCAGCTAGCACTGAAGTATGCAGTAGTGAAGCTGCTCCACAAAGTCCACGCTGGCTTTGATAGCGATATGGCGACGTGATCCCACAGCAATACTATCCACTTAAGCTGCTGTTCACACACGTTGAACTTTTGAGCAGTTCTGGGCTAGACGTGTAATTCTTTATAAAAAAAATCTCTTACCCCATCCAGTTCAGTCCAGCACCTGGATATCGGCAACTGAATTGTTGTTATTGATTGTGTGTTTCAGTGTTTACTCCTACGTCTGACATGCAACTATTTTGTCGCTTTGTTTTTCGTTCTGAACTGAAGTTAAGGCTTACAGCTGCCAGTGTTACTACATAACGAACAGGTAACACAAGCACGACAAAACAAAACAAAACCATTACACCGTGAGTAACACGAGCACTACAAAGAAACAACAATACAACTGTTTCTTTGTCGTACTTGTGTTACACAAGTACGACAAAGAAACAGGAACTGAAGCAAGCCAAACAAGAAAGAACGCAAGAAAAAGATTGCGGAAGAACAAAGGAAAGAAGCAAGACGCAAAAATTGTCAGGTTAATCCTTATGTGGTCATTTTACTAGTTTGTCCAGGAAAATTGCCAGCTGCAACAACCGTCCAGTTGTTAAAAAGTGCTGTAAGTGTAGAGGAAAGCGAAGCACCGTAAGCCTCCACACCACCCTCGGCCAGTCCATGCCGGCATGCCTCGTCCTATCCAAGTTAGTACAGGACATCACTCTGCACACAGTACGCTATCTTGGAGCAAATCGGCAACATTTTTTTTTTTTAAACTGTTTACACTTCATATGTATTTCAGTTTTCGCTTGAAACTTAACACTCGAAGAGGCATTGAATTTTTTGTTGGGCCCATTAAAAAAGACTAGGAAACGTTTAGTATGCCTGTTTTAAACGCCTGCTGTTTTCCACCTCGAAAGTTAAATTATTTAATATGTAATCTCCAGTCAACCGCCACGGTCACCGTTTGAAACTATCAAAGTGCAAAGACATGCAACAATACGTACAAAATTCTAACAGGCCAGTTAAAAAGATATTCTTCTTTGTTATCCATTCAAGTCCAGTTTTTTTTTTTTTTTTTTTTTTTTTTTTTAAGTGATTGCATTCTGGATTTTTCAGGAAAATCATGTATGAAGCATGCAAAGCTACATTGTGACCTTCTCCCAAATTATAGCAAAAAAGGGGTATGTAATAGACTCTTTTTTTATTTTATTAGCAAAGGGGGTTAATTTCTGCATCGACGGTGCCCTACCTGGCGGGAAAAGAAGTAGGACTGGTGCACGAAAAATTGCAGGCAGTTCTGAGAGAAAATTGGAACTCTTTTTACCGCGGGCAAAACCTGTGAAAACGGGTCAAGATATAATCAAAGCGGATGCAATCCATTTAATCTTGTCGTAATCAAAATTATGGCTTTAGGCATGACAGACGTAACTCTCAGATTGTGTACGTTAGTGGTTTGAAATGCGTCACTGATGATTTATGGATGCGAAGGCGCTGATGTCAGCGAGGGCTGAGTCATACCGGTAAGACCGGTGTCGATCAAACGTGCAACAGCCATAGAAAATAGGACATCACAGGACAAATGTAAGCAGAGACAGATTCAGAATTATGACCAGTATGACTTCGCACGGTGACCATCACTCGGCGCCCGGTCAGTAGGCACGTCGGATATGGGATACACAACTTACAGCGACATTTCCTGCAGCCAACAAACGCAAGCCAGTGCCTGCTTTCCTCTACTCTCGGCGACACGGAAATGCTATCAGCAAATCTCCCCCTGCAAAATAGGGGGGGGGGGGGGGGGGGGGTTTACCAGAAGAAGGGCGTCAACTCTCATAACTCAAGTCAGTGCATCATGATCCAATCCACATTCATGCGCAAACGTCAAAGACCGCTTCCCGTACAAAGAACAAAGTCATAGGACAGTGTCCATAGACTAATACAGTTGATGGACTGGAGCATGGCTCCGCCTGCCTCATCAGGCCAAATCGATGAACTCACGAAAATAGATATAGAGATTATAGGAATGCTTTTTGTTCTTCTGTGTGAAACAGAGGAGACTTTTATACCCCCCTTTTTGTTGTTGTTGTTGAAAGCATGTGCGTGCGTGCGTGGTTGCATAGGTGCGAGCGAGCGTCCGTACGTGCGTGTGCATGTATGTGTGTGTGTGTGTGTGTGTGTGTGTGTGTGTGTGTGTGTGTGTGTGTGTGTGTGTGTGTGTGTGTGTACTTGTACGAGTCGAAATATTTGTACAAACACACACACACACACACACACACACACACACACACACACACACACACACACACACACACACACACACACACACACACGCGCGCGCGCGCGCGCGCGCGCACATACACACATCAAATAAGTTATTTTTAATTACGTATAGTATTGATCAAGATGAGATTAAAAAGTGAGAAGGGATGTCCGAATTTTCCCCCCTAGTGAGTTCAACATTTTGCCAAATTAAAATGGGAACATTTACCAAACAAATGTTTACGGAATGTTGAGTGTAGGTACTCAGTGAAAAACAAAATGGATTGAAGGGTACAAACAGATCATAACGGGCATATTTTGTATACATACATTGTTACAGTTAAATTACGGCAAGTTCCAAAAATAAGATGACGGGCTTAAAAGAAGGAAAAAAGGGGCGGGGGGAGGGGGGGCACTAATATTGGCCCAGTTTATGAGTGTCCATTTTGAACGACCTATAACTTGAAGATCCAGCAATACAGGGTACTCAGATAATATGTTTTGTGTTGCGAGATCATAAACGTTCCCACAAATGCGCGATCTCCATCCCTCACCCTCTATGTCTCTGTCTCTTTGCTCTGTGTATATACGTGCATACATATTCTACAGTGGCCACGAATCGCCGACAAAGGAGAAAAGGTATGGCGGCAATAGCCCACAGTATGCAGATGAGGCAGGCGGAGGCCAAACCCTGCATTATGCAGATGACGAGACCAGCCCGGAATGCGCGCGCCAACTGCATGAGCAGGCCCCGCCCAGCCTCATCGATCCCCGCGGTGGGCCAAGCGACACTCCACTGTTGCTGCAGCCGCTGTGGCTGGGTCCGCAGCACGTTGCCACCACCGACTGCGCTATACGCACCTCAGGTTGGACTGACTGAGGGCCGGCAGCAAGGCAGCTTTAGTTGTGTCAGCATAAATGCCATTTAAAATAAAAATAAAAATTTACACAACTGGTATCTCTGCACAAAACGACCATCATGTAGCCTACATTACCTTCTTCTGCCTGTCTTTTTCTTCTTTCGTTTTCCTTTCAGGAGCATACAAGCACCGATAAAGTTATTAACTCATTCATATGTTACATACATGTCGTTCTTATTGATTTCATCTGACTTTTCTGACAATCAGCATTCGGGATATTCTGCTACTCTCATGCGGCATCTTCATACAACTGGCTATGAGGCGTGTTGCAACGTGATTTGTCATCACCGACACGATCTGTCACCACCGACAAGATTTGTCACCAAGGAGAGGGTGATAAATTGTGATGCATTTATACTGTTTTGTAGGGGGCGGGGATAGCTCAGTGGTTAGAGCGCCGGACTCGTGATTGAAAGGTCGCGGGTTCGAATCCCTGTTGGAACGGCGGGAGAATTTTCTTCTCCAGGGTCGACTTTCTGTGCTGACTCTTATTTCGGTATCCGTTCCACCCCCGTGTTACCACAGTAGCACGTAAAAAATCCCGGTCATTCTGCCAAAAGTGCAGGTTGCAGGTTACAGCTAAACACGCATACACCTTACGTGTGTGGCTTTTACTGAACCGTGCTTCGGCATTGGTCACAACTTGTCCCTAATATGTCAAATGACATCTGAGGACATTAAGCATCAACTCATCATCATACTGTTTTGTAGAGCTTGAATATCAGTAGATGCGCGCGTGCGTGCGTGCGTGTGCGTGCGTGTGCGTGCGTGCGTGCGTGCGTGTGAAAGGCTTGTCTGAAATGTGCGTGCGTGCGTGCGTGCGTGTGAAAGGCTTGTCTGAAATGTGCGTGCGTGCGTGCGTGCGTGCGTGCGTGCGTGCGTGCGTGTGTGTGTGTGAAAGGCTTGTCTGAAATGTTTTAGAGAAACTAAATAAATGCAATGTAAATGTTGATATTGTTTATTATTGACTACCTTAACTGTGTAGTTTAACGTGATTATAGTTTTTTGACAGGAGAAAAGGTTTGAATGCGTACTGATTTATGAAGGCGTTTGTTCATCATCGGATAAAAAGCGGGATTTCAAATGTGACAGTCTACGTTGTCAGAACACCTACCTGTGTACATGTTTAACTGCAGAGACAAAAGTGAAGACGGTAAATATAAATTCTAGGAATATGAATTCTGGAAAATATTTAGTGGTGTGAAGTGGACACCGCCTGCTTCACTTATTTTTGGTCAGGTTGTGAATGACAAATTTGTCATCTGCTGATCTTTGTCAAGAAAAAGCGCACAAATGCTGTAGTTTTTTTCTTTTTTTTTCCTTCTGATAATTAATTCACTTCCGAGGGATAACGCAGGCACATTATCTCGTAAAATATACCCCACCCCCCGCCACACGCACACACACACCAAAGAATACAGAAACCATATGGAATTTTATCTGTGTGAGATATGTTGTAAGACATTGTAATCTACGGCAAAAGCAGGCAAAACCTCCAGCTGTCCCGCGCCCTGAGTCGTTGCAGAAGACGGCGAGCCGAGTGCGGAGTGCGGTGGGCTGTGGAGGTGTCCCAGGCAGCAGCAACAAGTGACACACCGCTCATTGCCGCCATCAGTCAGTGATCTGTAAGGTGTCGTCGCTAGACGGATCACTCCCTCGCCACTTCCTTCTTTATCCTCCCCCAGCCTGTGTCCAGCCAGCTACACGGATGCATGGGATCATACGAATGCACAGTTGTTGCTGTTTATTCTATATTTTCCCCCCGTAGCTCAAGGATTGGTGTGTGGACGTCTTGACGAATACATCCCACACACAGTCCTAACCCGACTAGCGGCGTACAAGAATCCACCATCAAATATTCGTCGAACAATTTGCACATTAATTTTGAGTAATTCAACGCACGACTCTCTCTCTCTCTCTCTCTCTCTCTCTCTCTCTCTCTCTCTCTCTCTCTCTCTCTCTCTCTCTCTCTCTCTCTCTGTGCGCGTTTAGGGACGGCAGGAGAGGGGGTGGGGGGTCTGCGGGGGTGGAGGGGTGGGGGGGTGGGGGAGGAGGAGAGATCGTGGGGAGGGGAAGGGGGTTAAAAGTACTGACCTTTCGTCCTCTGACTAGATCACACAAGTCAGCTTTGTAAATAATATTGTGTATGCAATAGTGTACTCGAGTGTGCTGGCGCCGGTGGAGGTTTTTATATTTTTTATATTTTTTAGTGTGTGTGTGTGTGTGTGTGTGTGTGTGTGTGTGTGTGTGTGTGTGTGTGTGTGTGTGTGTGTGTGTGCACGCGTGTATGTGTGTGTGTGTGTGTGTGTGTGTGTGTGTGTGTGTGTGTGTGTGTGTGTGTGTGTGTGTGTGTGTGTGTGTGTGTGTGTGTGTGTGGTTTGTGTATATAATAAGGGGGGTAGGGAGGTGAATTTCATCGTCCTGTCAACTGCGGTGGGAAAGTATAGGGGGTAGGGAGGTGAATTTTATCATCCTGTCAAGCACAAAAGGTCACATCAAGACGATGAAACATTGCAATCAATCAGTACGCATTGAAAACTTTCTCGCGTCTCAAATTGCACTCACGTCTGAACTACAACCAAATCAAAACAGTAAGTAATAAAGAAATATTTAATATTCACATCTGACTATTTACAACTGATTAGAAACTGATCGGCAGACCATGTTCAAAGGTATTTGCATTCAAAAAGCATGAAGTCAAACACAACTGATCAAATCACAAGTAAAATCAAATCTACCGTCACAACACAACTTGAAAACGCATGTTAGGGGACCTGTATTCATTCTGCAGGCTCTTAACACCAGCATCGATCGTTTTTGATAACGGGCAGGGTTACCAGTTTTATTCCACGGACCCATGCGCAAAACTGTTCATTGTAGTTAAACAATGGGGCGAGAAGTGGGAGCGAAATGGAGTTAAATAAAACGGGAAGTTAAAGGGGAGAGGACTGCAGTTTATGCGGCCACGTTCCCCTTTTCCGGGACCCCCCAACCTTCGTTGCAGGCAAACAGTCAGGATATGTAAACCGCCAGACAGACCCACTGTTGCAGACTCCATAACAGACGCAATTTCGCAGACCCCTAAATAGACCCACTGTTGCAGACCCCTAAACAGACCCACTGTCGAAGACCCCTAAACAGACGCACTGTTGCAGACCCCTAAACAGACGCACTGTTGCAGACCCCTAAACAGACCCACTGTTGCAGACCCCTAAACAGACCCACTGTTGCAGACCCCTAAACAAACACACTTTTGCAGACAGCCAGGACATGCAGACCCCCAAACAGCCCCACCACTGTAGACTCTCAAACAGATCTACTGTTGTAGACCCCAAACAGACCCACGGTTGTAGACCCTCAAACAGACCCACTGTTGTAGACCCCAAACAGACCCACTGTTGTAGACCCCCAAACAGACCCACTGTTTTAGACCCTCAAACAGACCCACTGTTGCAGACAGCCAGGACACGTATACCCTAAACAAATCCACCGTTGCATACATCCAGGATATATATACACCAAACGTATAATTAGTTTCCTGGATTTTAACGTTCTGTCCCCCAACCTCAAAACAGACAAACACCCAGGGCATGTATACCCCCAAACAGACCCACCGTTGCAGGACATCCCGCAAACAGACCCATTCTTGAAACAAACAGCCAGGACAATTGCTCAGATTTCATTGATATAATGGTTCTCAAGACATAGTCTATGCAAGGATTAGGTACTCTGGTATTTGTACCCTTAATAACCCCAACCCACCAGTAAGTTTTCGTTTCGTATTCCATGTACGGCATATTCACATGATTCTCCTACTTTATGCCACAGAAAAAGAATTCGACATAACTGTCTCATTGCAAATGAGCACAGGCCATTTAAAGCAAAATTGTCATTTTCAAGGCCAGCTTTACAGTATGTGGATGCGATGGAACGACACAGGACCTTCACCATGTAACATGTCAGATGGCATCACTCTATATGACTATCGATTACGTTAAACAGAAAAGCAACAACAACAAAGCCTACTCGCAGTGTCAGTTAAAGTTGCTCAAGTAAAAGGTAAGTTTCATTTTTTTAAACAATTCGACTTGATTTCCCCCCCCCCTTTCGGAGATCAGTTCTCCCAACAAATGTCAGCGAACACACCCTATCCGCCACAAATACCGCCACGTGTTACCACAGTAGCACGTAAAAGATCCCGGTCATTCTGCCCAAGATACAGGTGGCAGGTTACAGCTAAACACGCATGTACCCTACGTATGTGGCTTTGCATGAAGTGACGTGACATGGTGCATGGTTGAATGGTGTGCACAGAACACGCCGAGACGGCAGCTGTTTCACGTGGCACCAGCCATGTAACAACCAAACAGCACTGTAAGTACACCACTTCGGTGAATATTAAAACGCGCTTAAAAAGCCCGACAGTCACTCATTTAGAATCACTACAGTCATCATTTAGAACCACATGCGACATAAATGCAATGAGTCTGCTCGACTGAGAGGGAGAATAGCGCTGTATAAGAGCGATCATCAATCAGTCAGTCAGCAGCTACCATCGATTCATTACTTTTTTCTTTTTCTTTTTTTGCTATAGCAACCCGGCAAGCCTTGTCTCTGACTAGCAACGCATGTGGAAGGCTGGGTGGGGCATCTTGATGCTTGACAGAGTCCAACAAACACACGGACATTTCTGTTAAACTTGAGGAAATCGAAAAAGGAGCAAAAAGCCAGAAGAAAAAAAGAACGAAAAAATAAAGAAGAAGAAAGAATTTAAAGAGAGAGAGAGAGAGAGAGAGAGAGAGAGAGAGAGAGAGAGAGAGAGAGAGAGAGAGAGAGAGAGAGAGAGAGAGAGAGAGAGAGAGAGAGAGAGAGAGAGAGAGAGAGAGGTTAAAACCACCTTTGACTGAAAGGGACACCACTACGACTGTACGAGCAATAAACTCAAAACCAGTTCAACAGGCCTGTAGACTCCCGAACCTATTGCTCAATATTTCATCGCTTTGAACGTCTGTAAATTATCTTTGTACCGACTGTCAAAATGCTGAGGAAAAGATGGCTGTAGAGATAAAGGCACAACAGCCTGGGGACTTGCAGCAAACAAAGGCAAAATTCACTCCCGTCACCTCGTTTACCCGTCACTGTAGTCATAACGCCTGTCTTTAACGGCACAGCAAACCAGTCAACCTTTCCCTAGTTACGCATGCATGATCAAGTCAAAACTCAGCTCGTTAACTACCAGGAGGTAACAGGCAGGACAGAGCAGGAACACTTTACCTGGTCTTAGCTGGAAGACGTGGGCCCGTTGGAAGAGCTTGACAGCAGGCAAGTGGAGCCAAGGCCTGTTCGTCACTCACTGCCCTGGGCCGCTCTACCTCCCCCCGCTTCTGTCGGCAAGGTAGGGCCAGTTGCTTCCCTTCAACTGAAGTGTTTCCGGTGGCTACACGTGGCTGGTCTAAAGCAGTTTGCCGTGTCCCCGCTTTATGTAGGCAATGCTTTTGCCATGGACTCTTCTTTTATACATATATGCGAGAAGGTCTCCCGATAAAACTTATCTGATGAACGCGAGGCCTTCAGCTTCGGGGCATTCTCTCCGCCGCCTTTACTCTATCTCTTCATCTCAACGAGAACGCCTTGGCGAGGACTAGGAGAGAAGAGCTGAATCCCCTCAAGATGTTTGAATATTTGAATAAGATTTGGCTTCACATCCAGTGACACATCACCACATCGTCTTCGTTTGTATGAAACGATGACGTCTATTGTTCTTGTATGTTAATGAGAGGATCCATGTGATTCTCGCTCTTCGTCATATCAAGCGAATAATAACGATGACATAAAATTTGAAACAGCATTCAAAGCTACCTGATGTAAGGGGTATGTATGATCAGACGGTTTCATGGCAGGTGTCAGGCAACACAGTGATGTCAAATGTGTTCGGAGACAGTGGCCAGTGGCCTGAACGTTTCAGTGTATTAAAGACCCTCCTTTTTCTATTTACTTTTTTTGTGTCTGCGTTTCTATACGTAATACATATAAAAACGCTTCAGGAATCAGTCTTGTCTGTCTGTTGACTGACTTGACTTAATGATTGGGATTTTTATTTTATATTTTATTAGGCTGAAGTTCTATTCCAACCAGTGCAAACAACAGTCTCACTTTCGTAACAGCACTAATGGGACACTAGCTGTAAAACATCTTCAAATATTTTTCCATTCACCACGGAATGGAAAGGTTACAATGCATGGTGCAACACGAGAGCGCACGCAGCCGCCTGGAGGGTGTTTAAGGGTATTTAACTCAAAGCCCAAGCCGCAAAGCAAGTTGCAGAGGT
Organism: Alviniconcha strummeri; assembly: GCA_963584105.1. NCBI lineage: Eukaryota > Metazoa > Mollusca > Gastropoda > Provannidae > Alviniconcha > Alviniconcha strummeri. Next base: position 11,412,993 of record OY757550.1, read on the forward strand.
GGAGTCAAACTCCAAGCACTGGTTTACGATATCCTTCCTTCAACCACTGCTGTATTTAGTTATCCCATAGGGTCCAGAAAACTGTCAGCTAACGAGCAGTTTTTTTGTTGGTGCTCATACAGTAGTAAGTTTGTTACAAACGACTCAAATAAAACAAGGCGTGTCATTTATAGCCGCCAACAAAGTTTACACCAGCATAAATAAAACCACAATCGTTTGAATCGAGACGGAACTTTTTTCTTTCTTTTTTACCCGGGGTGGATGCGTCTCATGTTTACGTGCGTGCTTTGGCGCTAGGTTGCTTCTACAGTCATATTAGTACCCGAACCTTTCGGGGGGCGCTGACCGCGTCGCTGCATGCCCTTCAGTGGCGTAACTAAATCTGGCAGAGTTTGGAGGAAGGTGCCGGAAAGCGATGCTGGGAGTGTGAGGTGGAGTGTGGCAAGGCAGTGTGCTGGGTGTCGTGAGAGCTTGCCCGTCATGGGAACTGCCGCTGCACCCGCTTCACCGGCCGTCTTCACCATCGACGCCTGCTTCTCAGCGCCACTGGCTATGGGCACTCACCCTCTGCCAGCCTCCACAGACAGCACCCTTTGCCAGCCTTCATAGACAGACACCCCCTGCACTCTGCCAGCCTCCACACACAGCACCCTTTGCCAGCCTCCACAGCCAGCCACCCCGGCACTCTGCCAGTCTTCACAGACAGCCATCCTCTGCATTCTGCCAGTCTCCCTTGACCAGCCTCTACAGACACCCACACCACGCAGTGTGCCAGCCTCCACAGACAGCACCCACTGCCAACCTTCATAAATATCCAGCCCAGCCAGCCTCCGCAAACAACTCCTTCGGCAGTTTCCATGTAACCAGCCATCTCCTGCACTCCTGCCAGAGCGCCAGTACCACACCAGTGAACCGTAGCGCAAAACCAGACAAGCACACCACAAAGCAATCCTGCCAATCACACGGCAACAGCATAGCGTCACACTGAACAGAAGCGTTCACTGAACTGTCACTTGTAGGAAATTAAACTCAGTACAGCTTGTTTCTGTTTAAAAATATTTGTAGGCAATTGGTATGATTCAGGTGAGACATAAATTTCACCTTTTCCATTGCGGATGCGATATCAGTGTGCTGGTTTTTCATTTTAAACAATATTGGAGTGTGGTGGTGGTCTAAAACAATGTTCAGAACTTAATTCACAAACTGTCCACAGTCGCAAACGCCAGGCGGGAAAAAAACGGTTCACTTAGGCGCCGCTTGGTGGCAATGGAAAACCTCGGTATATATCCTGAACCTTCCTGGTGGCTGGGCCAGCCGGCCTCTGGTTTAAACTGCATCAAGTTGTGATATTCAGGCTACACCATGTGATGCCCCCGGAGTGCTAATAATGAATATTCACCACTGGACTGATAAGCGTATTTATCCATATCTGTGTAATCAGTTCACGGACTGACTTGAGGCTTGCGGCCAAGCTCTGCAGCGCTACTCAACGTGCAATCTCAAGATGACAACTACCCTCGGAAGACTGGTCACTAACAGACGACTAATGTTAGCGTCAACAGACACCGTGTCGTGCACTGTCTGGACAGTAGTCCCACCGTCGGAAGACAGACAAGCACCACATACCGGTATTTTCCTCCCTGCTGCCACAACTTCGACGGGAAAAGACTGAATTTGCATCCAGCTACCGAGCTAGCTGTTTTGCCGATCTGCGGGTAATGGCTGGTGGTTTTGCCGGGGTGAAAAAAAGGAGGGAAAAAACCAAGCCAACAACACTTGACTCAAAGCCTGGATTGCTAATTCATTCTGCAGCCAGGCGGCACGACACCGCGCACACTGAATTATCATTGGCGGGAGGGAGGGGGCTCAGGGGAGGGGAGATGGGACTGGTATTTTTACCTTCACAGGCACCGCTTGCTAATAGTTTCTTCTCCCCTCCCCCAGGAAGAGCGACATGAAAGAGGAGCTAAGCCCAGCAGGGTTTCCGGCGCTTGAAGAAGTTGTATAGCAGCAGCAATGACTTTATGAGCAGCGGGCCCCACAGTCAGCACCGTCACCAGGCTGCTACCTTCCACCCCAACCTCTTTCTGCTTCGTCTGTTTAATTGCGATCTAGGATCTCCGAAATTTGAACGATCATCATGATTAGAGATCCTTGTGAAGTTTATCAGGCCCAGTCGATGCCGTATCAGGGCACTCGCGCGGAGCCCAAGAAAATGCAGTGCTGCTTTGCCGTCTGCTATGACCGGCTCCCGAATCTGAAAACGTTAGCTTATACTGTACGTAGAACCGTTGACTGATCACTGCGTAAGGCATGGAAGATAGGTTGGATAGCCAGACCAACCTGCAAGCCAGTACAGCTGATTTCAGGTCGCTCTCCCTGTCATGCTTACCCGGCAAAGTCCCGGCAAGAAGGATGACGAGACAAAAATACTGGTCAACCAAACTGGTCAATCGTAGTATATGCAACCCCGGGCAACCAACCAAGGGTTGAGGGTACGACGCGACAATCCTCTAGCTTAATTTCTGTACTGTTCAGCACGACACCGCGTGGCCGTGATACTAGTATGGCAGCAGTGAAGCATCGGACTAGGTGCTGACGTGTCATCTGGGGGACAGGTGTGCTGGTGACTGGTGACACACCCTGGACATTGCACACGCTTTTTGTGTCGTCCCACTGGTCCACCCCACCTAGCTTGGTGACAAGCGGAGCGAAGGAGCCAGCAGGTGAGGAAAAGGACAGCTTAATGTGGGCTGTTTGTGTGGTGGTCATGGCAGGAACTATCCCGAAACAGCTCGCATTGTACCGGCGTCTTCTGGCATACTCACTCTGCCGTCACCAGTCCATGACTTGAATACACCCACAGTTATGGTTCAGTGGTACACGCCCTCACCTCTTCCCCACCCCCGCCGCTTCACTTTCAGTATTAATGTCATTCAAGCTGCACGGCCAAGTCTCAGCCGGGCCAGCATACATAGAACACACAGACAACACATATTAAAGGCAACTATGTTCACTATGTTCATTACGAAACACAAAACTGGACGTGACTTTAAAGTTGAGCTTCTCAGTGAATGCTATGTTACCTGCATGCCGGGTGAATGAGTAAAGATAGGAGAATATGACATACCGCTGAACTTGCTTTTAAGAATGTTTCTTGTTTCTTTTCTTTTTTTATTCTTCTTTTTTACCCGAGGTTTACTTTCAGTGGGAAGAGAAACACGCCTCACCATCCCATTAGTCTCTACCCACTTCCTCCACTTTCGCCTCTTTTGACCATCTAAAGCGTGTCTCATTTAAAACTCAGTTTATTGCTCGTTCTTCCCTAGTGGTGCATCCATTCAGATTCATCCTGGAGGCTTACACACAGACTGGTTACATTGACGGGATCTCCTCGTTAGCTCCGAGCGTTTGTCTCCCCCCCCCCCCCCCTCCATCCCCCGTTTTCATCAAACGGCGAAACCTGGTCGTTAACTCCAGTCATGTCAAGGTGTCTTCCCTCTCTCTATTCACTAAACGGTGGCACATGCTTGTCAGTTTCAGGCAACACGAAAGACGGCATTAAGGTGACAAAGGGCACTAAGGTGCAGCGATGCCTGCACGTTTTGTCACTAACGAGGTAGTAACAAATCGTGCAGGCATTGCACCTTTTTTTTTTTTTTTACACTTGGATATTAGTACATGTGATATTGTATGTGTCACTTGTGTGTGTGTGTGTGTGTGTGTGTGTGTGTATGGCGCGCGCGCGCGCGTGCGTGCGTGCATGTGTACGTGCGTGCTTGCGTGCGTGCGTGAAGGAGAGAGAGAGAGAGAGAGAGAGAGAGAGAGAGAGAGAGAGAGAGAGAGAGAGAGAGAGAGAGAGAGAGAGAGAGAGAGAGAGAGAGAGAAGAGACGAGAGAGAAAGTCACACAGAGAGGGAGACAGAACGAATCTGAGACAGAACGAGATGGAGAAAGGGGAGGGAGAGAGATACACAGGGAAGAACGAAAGACAGAAGGCAGAGACAGAGAGAGAGAGGGAGGGAGGGAGAGCGAGAAAAAACATGTTAGGCACATATTATGCTACAAAATGTACAAGACGCTGCATGGAATGAAACATCACACCCGAAGTTAGTCCACGTTTACCTTTTATCTCATCAAACCAGCCATTCAGTCAAACAATGACATCTACAAACACACAATGATCAAACCACATTTTCACTCAGTCTCTATATCTATAGTCATATTTCACACAGCTCACAGAGCTACGGGCAGCAGTAGCCTCGTAGTCTACTCAAAGCAATACAGAATTTCAGTTTAGGGCTGATTGAGGCGGGGATAATAAACTCAACACAATGCACAACAACACACACGTGGGAGAGCGCGCTGCCACGGACAAACGCACATCAACACACACACACAAACACACACACACACACACACACACACACACACACACACACACACACACACGACACACACACACACACACACACACACACACGTGCGCGCGGGGCACACACAAACACACACACGTGAGGGAGTAGAGCACACACACACACACACACACACACACACACACACACACACACACACACACACACACACACACACACACACACACACACACACACACACAACGAGGAAAGGAAAAGACAGTTTATAGTGTTGTTGGCGAAGGAGTGACAAAACGTGCAGCGAGTGGACCTTTCGGCACGTTTTGTCACCACATAGTGACAAAACGTGCCGGAGTGACAAAACGCGCAGGCTGTGCATCAAATTTGATCCGTTTTGTCACCTTAGTGACAGGGCACGGCTATCTAACTTCTACATAGCGTCCGGCGACAGCGAATACCGTCCGTTCACCGTCCTCTCCCGCTCAAGTTCACATCAAAAACCATCAACTGGGCTATTCACTGATTACGAAGCCCAGAAACCAAATACAAGAAGTATTTATGCTTTCCAAAAGACGATTGCTGACCGGAACAACCTTCTGCGAATGTGTCATCTGCTGCGACCCAGGAATCTGTCCAGTCCCTAGAGCTGCTATGCTAATCGAATGGCCGACGCTCCTTCTCCCTCCCCTTCCTCTCTCTCACCCCGTACAGATCAGTGACGGCTAGAGCTTTCAACCTCATCAAGTTGGTCACTATGTCCACAATAAGAACTCTATCCACGCTTCCCTCTCTGTGTTATTCAAAACAGTGGAATCTGGCCTCAGTACTGAAGTATTATCAGCTATCATGGAGAAATATTTAAGCAGGAAGGTGGAAAGGGGGGGGGGGGGGGTACATGGCATTCATGATTTGCAAAAGCTTTCTGATTTTACAATGCAGCCATGTTCATGGTACACGATAAGAGAAAGCAGATTTTCCGGCCCTTTTGTGCTCCTATCAGATTAATGTATCGGCCAGTCATTTTCCGGCTTGCTTATAAACAGCAATATAACTGGCCTTTATATGTTTTCTTGGTGTCAGCGAAGGTATGCTCTTGTGAGTCTTGCTTTTTTTTCTTCTTCTTTTTTCGGTTTTTATTGTGTGCCCCCACCCCCCCCCCCCCCAACCCCCCCATTCTTTTTCTTCTCCAGGGCGGTTACATCAGGGGCGATGGTATGGAAGCAACTAGGAAACATTGCATGCAAGTTTAACCTGGCTTTAAAAAAATAAAATAAAATTGGTCGCTGCTGTTATTCAATAAACAGCACTTCCCTGCAGTGCTTCTCGTCAGTAATGTGCTGTTTGTGCAAAATTTGTGCTCTTGTGTAATGAGGAAATTCCACAGAAAAATCTGGATGTAAAACACAAAACAATAAAATATGACACCGTCATATGTACTTACATGTATTCACACACAGAGGGAGAGAAAGAGATAGACGGACGGAGGGGGAGGAAGAACTGGAGAGAGAGAGAGAGAGAGGAAGAGAGAGAGGAGAGAGAGAGAGAGACGTGAGGAGAGGAGAGAGGGAGAGGAGAGAGGAATGAGAGGAGAGAGAGGAGAGAGAGATGAGAGAGAGAGAGTTTAATACTCAGGACAGAGGCCTGGTCTCAACAATCTGTCCTTTTGTAAAACGACAACGAACAAACCCCCAAACAGCAACAGACAACAATAAACAATTGTGGACGGGGAGGGGGGGGGGGGGGGGGGGGGACTGAATTGTCGGATTTGAAAGTATTCCTTCACAGTTTCTTCGTTCCTCCAAAGGTTCAGTCCACATGGATTATCGTTTTTGTCCATCATCAGTGCACTGAAAGCTGCTGACGGCGACAGGCCTGCACACTGCTCTCTCTCTCTCTCTCTCTCTCTCTCTCTCTCTCTCTCTCTCTCTCCTCTCTCCTCTCTCTCTCTCTCCTCTCTCTCTCTCACTCTCGCTCTCTCTCTCTCTCTCTCTCTCTCTCTCTCTGTGCCGCTGTCTGTCTTTCTGTCTCTGTCTCTCTCTGTTTATTTTTGTCTCTGTCTGTCTGCCTGTCTCTCTGTGTCTCTGTCTGTCTGCCTCTCTCTCTCCCTCTCCCTATCTCTCTTTCGGTCATCTCCAGCCAGGCAGATCTGCTCCATTTGCCCTTGTTCATTGACCGCACTGATTCATCTACATATCACAAGGAAATGACTCATCTTGCTTTTACCCGTCATCTGTATGGAGTGTGGTGCAGTTGTACGTGTTCATAGCGTCTAGATGGGAGTAGCGTTCAAAAGAGACAATTTATACAAGTCAGCAGAATAAATCTCGAGCAGCAAGCACTTCAGTCATTAATTCTCTTTTCTTATCGCCTGAAAAGGACGTTTCCAGAGTTAGAAGAAACCAAAAGCAAAAGCGTAAAAACATACACGCGCGCACACACACACACGACGTGGCATACATCTGCACACATACACCTAGTTATTACATATGAGCCAGTGACGAAAAAGCAAAAGCCTCAGTTGACAAAGCGTTGCCCCCTGCCGATGAGAGCCGTGTCAGTCACATTATGTCCGCTTTGTTCGCTGTCTGCAGGCTGGGGCGGCCCTAGCCAAGGCATGGCAATGACGTTGATTTGCTCCTCTGCCACTATCCATCTGCTCCACTACCTCCATGCCTTCTCTACACTTAAATTTAATGCAGCGGAGAACAAATATCAGTACTTGACAGTTTAATGCTCCAAGCCTGTGGGCAGTTTCATATTAATTATCATGTCTTTTCGCCCCCTGTCCAGGTGTGGACTTGGCGGATAGTAATAATACTGGGACTGGATCCGAGAACAAATACAAACCGTTATAAAGCCCCGTTTTTACCCTCGACTCTGTCAGTTTTTAATGAAAATTATTACCAGTCATTAACTGAGTGTGCGCATGCGTCCAAGACGTCTGTTGAGTATATCTTTCTAAGGGAGGGTTGGGGATGTGTGAAACTAATCCTTTTTTATTTAATTTGAGAATTTTTACGTTTTGGTTTGACAGAGAAAGCATTATTCCAGGTAATTTTGGGTTTGCTATTAGTGTATGCAGACTGAGAAAAAGGGGGTCTAAGAGTGTGTATGTGCGTGTGTTTCATGACTTAGAATTATTGACATATGTTCTTCGTTGTGCGATCGAACGGCAGCTTTAATTTCCCGCTGTGATGAATAAAGTATGTTGTTATTGTCATTGTTATTACCCTAAATAATTTCTGCAGACCCCTTTTTTTGTGCCGACAAGAGACGTTGGCCTGTCAGCAGCCAAGAGCTGGTCAGACTGTGTGAGCGTCTTTTTCAGAGAGCAGACCACCACTACGTCCCTCAGTCTATGTAGACTCTGACGTTGAGGGCTTTGATCAGAACTGCCTCAGGCAAGGAAGGAGGCAAACTGACACAGAGACTGGGGTCACCACGAGAGCATGACGCGAAGGGCTAAAGAAGCCGAGACAAATTTTATCATTTTTCTGCAGTGGTGGATGAGGATGAAGATGAGAATGATGTCCATTTCGGTTTGAGACTACTTGACAGGGCAGGGCCACA
>OY757550.1:11421137-11452891 GCA_963584105.1 Alviniconcha strummeri
GTGGGTAGCAAGAAAGTCAGCTCGTTTGAATTGTATAAACTTAATCCACTTTCGCCTCACTGCGGGTCGATTGCGCGGGAGCTCGTGCATTGTTATACCTGGGGTCGTCTGCGAATTGTTACAGTTCGCGGCAACACAGCAGGCCGGCATAGTTAACTTTTTTGTCGACCACACGCATACACAGTTTACTGAAGAATCTAACATGGCAACCGCACTGACTCCCCAGACTGACGTCACTTCCGGGGAAGCCTACAGAAAATAAAATCGATTAAAAACCCAATTAAACATTTTTATTTATTGTTTATTTCATTAAATCTCAAACTAGTGACTCATTTGTCAATCATTTTGATGGTCATTTTGCATACTTAAAAACCTTGTACTTTTACTTTAAAGTGATGACCATGGTCCCCTCGGCTTTTCAGGACGCGATTGGTGCTGGAGCCTTAACGGGACAGGGTATCAACATGTGTGTGTGTGTGTGTGTGTGTGTGTGTGTGTGTGTGTGTGTGTGTGTGTGTGTGTGTGTGTGTGTGTGTGTGTGTGTGTGTACACCTTAAGTGGAGGAATGATGTCGAATACCAGTGATTGGAGTTTAAATCCTCACTTTTCCTGCTGTAGGGTACTGCCGACGCAGACACTGATGCTAGGAGCCCAGAGCTCCAGAAGTTCTCTCTCTCTCTCTCTCTCTCTCTCTCTCTCTCTCTCTCTCTCTCTCTCTCTCTCTCTCTCTATATATATATATATATATATATATATATGAAACGTTCTAACAAAACAAAAAACAAAAACAAAAAAATCAAGAAGTGTGTGTAACTTTAGTTCTAAGTCCAGTGTGCAATGCAAGTAGCAAGGCTGACACAGTGGAGTAACCTCCTACTTAAAAATATAAATATTGATAAATCCTTATCTGAAGCGGGGATAATAAAACACAACGCAACACAGCGCGCGAGTGCATTCACGCACACCGATACTCATATCGAGGGAAGAGGAAAGGTTTATTACAATGTTGCTGGAAAAGAGTGACAAACCGTGCACGAAATGAATTTTTCGGTACGCGGCGACAAAACATGCCGGTGTGACAAAACATGCAGGCAGAACTTCGCAATATGACACGGGGTGAAAAAACATCGGAAAAAGGCCCATCTTTAACATTCCCGGCTGGCGCCAGTTCGGCTCGGTGGTGCACGAGAGGCATACCGAAAGTGTTCTCGCATTCGTGGCCGTAGTAATCGGTAAACTTCTTCTTTTTTCCCCCCCAATACATTCCTTTATGTTTTGCAAACTGTAAAGTGTGGTAGATTGTGAAAAGGGGATTGTTATAACTGGCTTTTGACGCCCAGTCAGCCATGACGGTTATATTAGGGCAATTTGTTTCGTTGACTTATTACAACTTTCCATCACGGACTGCGAAAAGCGAGATAAAAGTGAAAATTGTGGGCAATTATGTCTAAGATGGAAATCAGTTTTATAATATTGTAACATATATATATCATGAACGCGCAGAATCGTAAACAGTGACAGTGAACATAAACATATAATATAAACAGTAAAAATCAGTAACGGTAGCAAAATGTAGCTTGATCAGTGAAGTGTGCTATAAACGGCGAAAAGTAATATGAACAACAGGCATAGCCGCTCTAAGACGTGAACTGCTTCATGTACAGCGATCCAGCATTTTCATTGTCTTTATGATTTTGTCCCCTTTGGTTTAAGATGAATGCAGACAAACAAAGAAAGAAAATCCTTATCTATCGTTAAAAGACCCTCCTCTGGCTTCAAAGAATGTGGACGACAATTTTTAACATCTTTCTCACACGATCATAAATGCCTATATTTTGTATGGTGACATATGCCATTTTGCATCTGATCACTTAATTCTTCACATTGCATCTCTTTCTTGGCTGCCCCCCTCCTTCCTACCCAACTCTTCTTGTTGTTGGTGGTGGTGGTGATGCTAGACTTACTAAACGCCGAGGTACTGGAGGGAACCGAACTCAAAGAGGTGGGGGGGAAGGGAAACTATACTAACGCAACACAGTCACCATCGTAACGATTCTGCATTAACAGCGGTGTAAGCCATCTTCCATTAATTGTGAGGGGCAAAGTCACAAGGCAACATTTTATTGACTAACACCGACAACCTCATCCTTTTCCCTTTCACCTTGCATTTATAACCTACACTGTTTATTTGAATGTTAACAGTTCAGTTCAATGTTGCTTTACAGCCACAGAAACCACAGGGCTTAATAGGGTCGGGGAGCCCAGGACGGCCACCTCGACTTTCACATAACTCCTGAGCTTTGAAGAGGTGTTACAAGTAAACATGGTGTTTAACGTCCACAGAAACCACAAGGCTTATTGTGGGGGGAAGGGGTGTTAAAGTAAACATCGTGCTTAGCGTCCACAGAAACCACAAGGCTTATTAGTGACTGAAGGTTGTTAACAAAACATTCTCATTTTATATCTCTCGGTTCAGTATGCTGTATTGCTTCTGAGCATTCAAGTTCAGCAAAGCGCCACCGCTCTGCAAGAGAAGAGACGGGAGAAAGCCCAGGCGGCTAGATTAAAGGGCTTGTAAAGGCAGTTTTTGTTCGCAACGAAACGTAGAAAATCGACCCAATTATGAAAGTCTAGTGCATAACATGACCTTTAAATCTAATAAAATGTAAATGCCTTGAAATAAGTATGTTTACGAAGGAAGAAATGCATGCCGATCATGCCGAACTTTCGTCTGCTTGTTTTAATCTCGAAATACGCGCGAGATCCGTGACGTAGGTCTCTGACGTCACAAACAGACCACTGGGGCGAAAGGCGAATGAGGTGCGTTTTCACCATCAATCGGTCCACAACGAAAATGCCACGCAAATGTGCGGCCGTGGGATGCGCAGAGCTGCAGATCAAAGGGTCGTTGTTTTCCTTTCACACCTTCCCGAAAGATAGCAGTCGAAGGAAGCTTCATCCTTGGAGATTCGAACTGGAAATTGTTCCAAGTCGGTTACCCTGTGGACACCCACACAGACATGATTTTTTACTAGAGGGTATCGGTCACGCATCGCCCAGCTTTCGCTAGGTTGATCCTTGGTAGATGGAAGGAAAGGTCTCTTCGGATGAAACCTCCGTCCTTGCCAGTTCTACAAGGAATATATCCAGACCGACCAAAGGACTCAGAAATACATTTTGACACCTTGGCACCCAGTGCAAAGATTAAAATTAAAAAAGGGGAAAAAACTTTTTCACAAGAAACCCTCCAGAAAAAGAAAGTGAAATCAACAAAAGAGGCAAATGAACACACAAATCCTCAGCAAGAATGAACTCGTAATAAATGCAGAAGAAGGGAGAGAAAGAAAACAAACAAAAAACATATGGACACGGTAAACACGGAGAAAAGAAATGAAAAACAGGAGGTACAACTATTGAACTACCAACAAATACCCCTGCCTTGTCTAAGAAACCAAACAAAAGCGAGACAAAAACTCAATGAAAACAACCGAGAGAAAAATAAAAGCCGAAAGGTAAACAGAAACTCGGCTGGCCTGTGCACCAACGAATAGTACAGGGCTTAGGGAAAAATAGCGGCACTCTCACAGCATCATTTGGTCGACATCGCAGTTTGTCCCTAATATGCTCTTTAGCATCTGAGGACATTAAGAAAGAAAGAAGGAAAAGACAGTAAGTCTAGCACGAATGCCTACAGTAGAAAAGGCCGTGTAAGTAAGAAACAAATGCCTGTGAAAAAAAAAAGAGACCACAAATGCCTATGGCAAAGAAAGAAAGACCAAACCACAAATGTTGATGGCAAACGAAAAATGGCTGCCCTAATCAGGCAAGCAAACAGCTGACACCAAATGAAACAAACAAAACAGCTGAAACCACCTCAAAAACGCAAACAGTGGCCTACCTGCAAACATAAGGTGGAAAAACACCACCAAATCACAACAGTCTAATAGACTACTGTCTGCAACAAATGAGTGGACGACTACATTGACTACATTTGTTGCAGCCATCAGAACAAAGAGCAAAAATAACTGTGCCGACAAACAGATGGAAAGCCAAATTAACCATAACTAACATGAATCTTAACTAACTCTAACTAACCCCTCACTAACCTGGCTTCCATCTAGAAAAATAAAGGCTGCAGACTGATAAAGCAAATCGCTAATCAGGACTACCGATGACAAACCATCGGAATGTAAACAAACGCAGACGACAAGAGAAATGCAAAATGGCTGCCCTAATCAGGCAAGCTAACAAGCAGGTACGAAATGGCCAATAAACCAGAGATAAAACAAACAAACAAACAAACAAAAACACGCATTGTGGAAAAGAAGAGGAAAAGAGAGAAAAACAAAACAACAACATTTCTGAAAAGAAAGAGGAGGCAAGAAATGTCAGCGAGCAACGAGACAAAGGCTGGATACACGTAATCTGTGTTCAGCCGACAACAACACGGCAGGGCAACAGACGCTCACGAACTACCCCACACAAAGAAAGAATGAGCGGTTCGTTAAACATTGAGACTACCCCCCTCACTCGTACATCGTAAACGAACGATACAACTCGAGAAACAAAAGGGCAAGCCAAGAGAAAAAACAGTGAATGGCAAGAACCGGCAACTAGCCCAACCAAACCCTAACCCAGGGAGGCCACGAAATCGCTAGTCTATTGAACTAGAACGAACAAACTTTTTTCATCGTTACACTATGATGAAACAAACAAGGCTAAACTGGGAAAATAAAATAAAACAAACAAGGCTAAATTGGGAAAATAAAATAAAACACCCAATAAAAGGCCTGATGAGGTCTAGCTTGTAGTGAAAGCTAGAGTAAACACAACGAAAAAGATCGAAACGCCACGCACCTAACAAGACTCGAGAACGATGAATTAACAAGGGGGAAATAAACAAAGGCCCAACTACTGAAAAGGAGTTTCATCCCTATATGTTGTTTTGGAATCCTCTGTATTATTTGAACTGGACATTTTTCCAAGTCGGTTGCCCTGTGGACACTCACACAGACCCGACTTCCACGTTTGGTTGCTGGTCTATTTGTGACGTCACTGCCCTACCGTCGACCTTCAGCTTAAAATAGCTCTCGCGGAATCTCGCATTCAAAATGGCGCTGGTTTTGAAACGTTCAGTTGACCGTATTTTCCGACCTTTTTGCCAAAATAAACGCATTACAACCTAGTCGAGGCCTGAAAAAGTTTTTAACAAGTCAGTAATAGACTGTTTCGGTCGGACTGTTTCTTCTCTTCGAATGTTAGTACGGACCTATATGTTGTTTTGAAACGATTTGGAGCGATTTTGTGGTCCGAAACTGCCTTTACGGGCCCTTTAAAGGCTACGCAAAACGGGATTAGGTGGATAGTGGTCAGTTATCAAAGCGGCAGGCCCTCACCCCTGCAAAACTTCTTGTCATCAAGGTAGCAAGTGGATTCTAATAAGGACAGCAGTCTCTGATATACCGCCTGTCAGGCAAAAGCACGAGCCGTGGGGAGAGAGAAAAAGGCCAATGTTGTCGCAGCTTTCCCTAGCTGAACACACGGGGGTCACCCGGTATATCTGTGCAACTGTACATTGACAAATTGTATTGCCCCTAATTTGCTTTTTAGCACCTGAGGACATTAAACAAAATGTATGGTACGACACATTTTGTGCATTCCGTAGAGAGAGGATTGTCTGTGACCGCGATTTTGATTACCTTGCCGTGACATGGGCAGCCACATGCAAAAATGGCCAATGATTAATTTTTACACGTTAAGCCCACACAGGAAATGCACTAGACAGACTCAGAAAACCTGGGCAGAAGAGGCGTGCATTCTGTTTACTGCTATAAGTAGGCCAAGCAGCCAGGGATTGTGTCTAGTTCAACCCCCGAAGCACAGTTCTCTCAAGTCCGTTCCGAAGCATGAGTGGAAAAGATCAAGTCACACTCAGTCTGTTTTCCGAAGGGGAGTAACTGCTCTGTCTTCTCAAATTTTATTCTTCTGTTTCCTCGGTTTTTGTTTCCCCTCGGGGCACGACACTTTTTCAGTACCCACTGGACACCTTTTTCCTTACTTTGGGGCGGAGCTTAAACGGTACCTTTCTTGTAACTCCTGTGTACCTACACAGAGGTGCACCTTTCCTATCTTGGGGGCGGAGCTTAAACGGTACCTTTCTTGTAACTCCTGTGTGCCTACACAGAGGTGCACCTAGTTTTCGTAATTACTATCTTTGCTGAGACTTCAGCTCCACCCTGACGTCAGCAACCACGGTCCAGCGGCGCAAGGAGGCCGCGGAGCCACTGACCGGCACTGATGATGATGAGTTGATGCTTAATGTCCTCAGATGTCATTTGACATATTAGGGACAAGTTGTGACCAATGCCGAAGCACGGTTCAATAAAATCCACATACGTAAGATGTATGCGTGTTTAGCTGTAACCTGCCACCTGCACTTTTTGGCAGAATGACCGGGATTTTTTACGTGCTACTGTGGTAACACGGGGGTGGAACGGATACCGAAATAAGAGTCAGCACAGAAAGTCGACCCTGGAGAAGAAAATTCTCCCGCCGTTCCAGCAGGGATTCGAACCCGCGACCTTTCAGTCACGAGTCCGGCGCTCTAACCACTGAGCTATCCCCGCCCCCGCCCGGCACTGACGGCAACGGCGGCTCTTATACACGATGCACACGATGAACAGCTCTTACAGTACTATCAACGGCTCTTACAGCACTATGAACAGCTCTTACAGCACTACGAACAGCTCTTACAGCATGATGAAAGGCTCTTACAAAACGATGAAAGGCACTTACAGCACGATTAAAGGCTCTTACAAAACGATGAACGGATCTTACAACACAGAACGGCTCTTACAATATGATAAATGGCTCTTACAACACTATGAACGGCTCTTACAACACAATGAACGGGAACACTGTGAACGGCTCTTATAACACGATGAAACACGATAAACGGCTTCTTCAACGCGGTGAACAGCTGTTGTAAACTCGATAAAGAAACACAGTGAGCGGCTTAAAGTCCGTCTAATGACACTATTTTGCAGCACCTTGACTTGAGACGTAGGAGGTGACTTCAGGGTACTGTCAGAAGATGGTATCAGAATAAACTGTTCATTAAACAGCACCGTATAAACACGACGGTTTTATTCAACTTGTCGCCTAAGTAAGTAAACATGGTGCTTAACGTCCACAGAAACCATAAGGCTTATTTGGGACGTGGAGAAGGGGGGGGGGGGGGGCCGAGAGTATATACCTGTCACTACACCGTCACCACCAGAATGATTCCTGCATTAAGATGTGTGTCCGTTTGAAATGGCGGATTGACTGAATCGACTGCGAGCGTTCATTATTTACACCGTCTTCTTGATTAAGAAGAAATGTAAAAAATCATCGGTAGCCACTGCTGCATCGTCGGTAGCGCTTCATGGCTTACCAAAAGCTGATGTGGGCAGAGGATCGAATACAAGACCAGGAATAACGAAGCTGGTTACTCAACTACAACTTAGAACAAGAAATAGTCTTAAAGCTTTCTAATGTCTTACTGCTAAGTAAGACATTAGAAAGCTTTAAGACACAAATCTCTCGCTGCCCCTAAAACAACAAGTGCTCCCCCCTTGTCCAAGATTGGATCCTGTCCGCAGCGTATCGCGCCGTAATTAGTGCGCAGATACTCCATTCTATCCCTCGCATCGGATAGCAGTCAACAATCTTCTCTAGACATTTCACCGATGACTACTTCAAATATGGTAAGTTTTGAGGTGTTGATAATTTCTCGAATAAACTGCTAATTAATACAGCTTTGTGGTGTGTGTCAGCGTGAAGCGATATATATATATATATCTCCATATTTTTGACATCATTCTTCTTCTTCTGCCACTATATCCAGGATCAATGTCTGATGGTTACTGATATTTATGGTGTGCGAGAAAAAGTGGTGTGGCAGAAATGGAAAAAATCTTATACCTAACCCTAACATTAGTACTGTTAGTACATTAGTGGTATGAGTTACTGATGTAGTAGTAGTAGTATAGAACGTAGCAAAGTAAAGGTAAATGAAAATTATGATTTTAAATTATTATCAGATGAGAATTTACATGAGAAAGAAAGGGAGAGGATGTAGTTCAATTACATTATATGAGGCTGATAATAGTGATAGAGTGAGCTCTAGATCAGTAATCTGTTATCATAATACTAATTCTATTAATACAGTAATAACAATAATAGACAAGCAAATTCATATTTTTCTGTAGGCCCAAGTGGACTTCACAGCACACAGATTGCTGGAAGTTGACCAACCCTGTCTATGCCCTCTGACTCAGTCAACTGAAACACCAGAATCAACCTGACCAGAGCCTGCAACTGTTACATGTATGTGTTGTACTATAATTTGACTTTGTTTACCACATTTCTTATTGTGTTCTTTTGTTGTTGTTGTTGTTGTTGTTGTTTGAATTTTATGTTCTTCCCCTGAGGAATCCTTCCAGGTTTAAAGGTTGTGCCACACAGGTTGGCCTGAAACATGGAACATGTTTGTTAGCAGGCTTCATATGGTTGTTCTATCAATATTTATCATTGTTATGCAATAAAACTTATATTATTTCAAAGTACTTTGTGGCTTTAGAATTTGAACTTCTAAGGGTGTAGCCATGCTGGTTTGCATTTAACTGGGGGTTGGGGTGCTTGTGATATTATTACTAATTATCATGCCTCCATGCTGAACATACTGTACATTGGTCTAGTGTTCACATCTGATTCAGTTTCAAATCTATAGGCTATACACTTTCTTCACATCTGTGTCTGGCTCACTCAGAATCTGTGTTGTTCACTCACAGAAGTGTGCTGCATCTACTTTTGGGTATACTTAAGACTCAGTGTTGCAGGGCATTAGATCATACCAAGATTATTTCTGCATATATATTTGTCTTGTCAGTGATGAGTGGAATGTAAACGGTTGGTACTAAGTATAGCCTAGGAATGTTGCATTTACATAAAGTTACACTTACTCATGCTCATGACACCACAGACTTGGTAAAAGCTGGTGCTCAACATGCTTGTCTGTGTTCTTGTAAATTCCAACCACCAACAATTGGTTGAAAAACTTCTTTGAGTGTGTTTTTTATTTATTTTTTTATTCAAATTTCTGTTGGTGATGCTGCTTGGTGTCCCCTGGTCACTGGGAATTTTAATCATTTTTCTTCTTTCCCATTCCTTTTGCTAAGTGGTTCCCTCGGGTAAGTCTGGCCAATGTTTATATATATGCGTAATGATTTGTTTAGTAGTAGTGCTAGTATTAATACTCTGTAACTGTTATTATTGTTAATGAATATGTAGTATACATGTACACCTGTTGCTTGTGTGTTAGATCCCCTTCACTCTTAGCTGCATGTGTCTCTGTGGCAGATTTTGTGTGCTCCTAAATTCAGTAACTGGTAATGTGTCTAATAATACTATTGTTATTTCTTTAGGTGTATCATGACTTGAAATTGCTGTGATTCAAAAATGCCTATGACTGCTTGTTTGCTTATTTACCTGCATATTTATTTTTGAAACAGTTTAACAAATGTGAACATGTAATTGTTGGTGTTGTGCTGCCTGAGCATGGTAAGAAGTGTGACATTGCAATTTTCCGTCACTGTCACACACTGTCTGTCATTAGTGTCAATGAAACAGTTGAAACTGAAAGTTGCATTATTGTGAAATACATTGAGTTGTATGATTTCATCTTCTACTGAACTTTACCTCAATCGTACCAGTTCTTGTTGTAGTGTAATGTATTAATATGTTCGTGAGACATTTAATATGCATAAGCCTCGATCTGAGTCATTGGTGAACTGACTAATGAGAGGCGACTTGGAAAACGGCTGCCTAACGAGAAACATCAACAAACATAGCTTATAAACTTGAGTCCGGTTTACCTTGTGTTCGACAACACTACATGGTGTCAGAAGTGTTCATTTAATTCAGAAAGGACCAAAGAAGCGAGCAGACGCCGGAAGAACATCAAAATTACGTCATTCAGTGAGAAAAGAATTGAGTTTTTCCTCTTGACGTAATCCACCATGCAAAGCAGGCAATACACAGCAAATGTTCCGCTGCCATCAAAACTTAATGTGTCCGATGGATGTCTTAGCCATAACTGGAAAAAGTTCAAACGCCAGTTCCAGAATTATCGAGTTGCGAGCAGGCTTGATAAGGAACCTAATGAGTTTCAAAGCGCTGTATTTCTGGCAACTGTTGGAGAAGACGCGATGGACATATTTGATGGATTCAAGTTCGAGCAAGAAGTTGACATGCAAGACCTGGGGAAAATCATGGAGAAGTTTGAAGATTTTTGTGTCGGTGAAACACACGAAGCGTATGAATCGTACAAATTTCATCTCCGACGTCAAGAACCGTCAGAAACAATCGAAGCGTACATCTCCTCTCTGCGCCAACTGGCAAAGAACTGTAACTT
The DNA here is from genome assembly GCA_963584105.1 of Alviniconcha strummeri. NCBI lineage: Eukaryota > Metazoa > Mollusca > Gastropoda > Provannidae > Alviniconcha > Alviniconcha strummeri. The sequence goes on from OY757550.1 coordinate 11,431,594, forward strand.
TGGAGTTCTCGAGGACAGAATGATACGAGATCAAGTCGTGATGGGAGTCAGGGAAGATGCGGTTCGAGAAAAGTTGCTGGAGGATAAAAAACTCGACCTGGCAAAATGTCTGGAGTTAGGCAGAGCCTACGAAACGTCAAGACAGCAGTCTCAGTCTATGTCCAAGTCCGATACCATAAGTGCACAGGTCATTAGAATACCAGCAAAACAGGGGAAACAAAACCCATGGAAAGTGAACCACTCTGAGGGATTTCAACGTTCTGGAAACAGAGCTAGCAAGAAATGTACACGCTGCGGTAAAAGCCCTATGCATGGAAGAAAGGACTGTCCAGCCAAAGAGGCGGAATGCCGAAAGTGTTTTGTGAAGGGACACTACGCAGCTATGTGCCATTCAAAGAAAACTCTCCGAAGACTGGAAGAAGAAGAGGATGTCATATTGGGTGTCATCACAGCGGTCGATTCCAGAAAGAGAGCGAAATCGAGGGGAACAGCCTCAGTCAACTCTCTGGAACTCCAAGACCAGTGGCACGCAAAAATCCTGGTCAACGGCAAAAAGGTTAACTTTAGAGTGGACACCGGAGCCGATGTCACAGTCGTCCCAAGAAGATACTTCACTAAGAACTCTCCGCTGATCCAGAAAACAAACAAGAAGCTTTTCGGTCCAGGGAAGACAAAAATCGACGTCATCGGTCAGTTCCAAGCAACACTGACAACAGAACACACCGAAACGAAGCAGACTTTGTTCGTTGTAGGCAATCTTCAAGAGCCACTTCTGGGCAGACCAGCGATAGAGGCTCTCCATCTGCTCGAAAGAGTGAACACACTACAGTCTCAAGGAGGCTCTGACCAAAACAATGTCAAGAATGAGTTTCCAAAGTTGTTCAAAGGTCTTGGAAAGCTTAAATCAATATACAAAATCACGATGGAGAACCATGCAAAGCCATTTTCTATTGCAACTCCTCGTCGATTGCCGCTGCCAATGAGACAGAAAGTGGAGGAAGAACTGAAACGTATGGAGGAGGAAGACGTCATACGCCCCGTCAAAAATCCGACTGAGTGGTGCGCACCCATTGTGGTGGTGCCCAAGTCAAATGGCAAAGTGAGAATCTGCGTAGATCTCACAAAACTCAACGAGAGCGTTCGACGTGAGAACTTCCCCCTTCCCTCTACTGATCAACTTCTTGCACAACTCTCGGGTGCCAAAGTGTTCAGCAAACTTGACTGCAACAGCGGATTTTATCAAATCCCATTGCATGAAGAGTCTCAGGAACTGACTACATTCATCACGCCATTCGGGCGATACTGTTTCAAACGACTTCCTTTTGGAATCAGTTCCGGGCCTGAAGTCTTCCACAGGGAAATGACTCATATCCTGTCCGGAGTGCCAGGAGTTATTGTCGATATTGATGACGTCCTCATCAGTGGAAGAAGTCAGCAAGAACACGACGAGCGACTGCGATCAGTACTGGAAAGAATGCAAGAAGCAGGCGTCACACTCAGTGAGAAGTGCGTCTTTTCAGTTGATACCATCAAGTTCCTAGGCCACATCATTTCACAGGAGGGAATCAAAGTGGATTCGGCCAAGGTTGAAGCCATCACCAAACTCCCAAGACCGACCAATATTCAGGAGCTGCGACGATTGTTAGTAATGGTGAACCACATTGGCAAATTCGCACCAAATCTGGCTGACACCACCAAACCTCTCCGTGATCTCCTCAAGAAAGAGAACTCGTGGACCTGGGACACTCAAGAAGAGACAGCATTTCAAACATTCAAGAAACAGCTGAGTGCCGCGCCAGTGTTGGCACACTACAGTCCTGAGAAAGAAACAAAGGTGTCTGCTGATGCATCATCATATGGACTAGGCGGAGTCCTACTCCAGAAAGACGGACAAGATTGGAGGCCAGTCTTTTATGCGTCCAGATCGCTGACAGAAACGGAGCAAAGGTACGCCCAGGTGGAGAAGGAAGCGCTCGCAGTCACCTGGACTGGAAATGTTCACGATTGAAACGGATCACAAGCCGTTGCTGGCCTTACTGAAGACCAAGCATTTAGACGAGATGACCCCAAGGATCCAACGCTTCCGAATGAGAATGATGCGATTTTCCTATCAGATGAAACACACCGCGGGAAAAAAATCTCATGGTGGCGGGCGCTCTGTCACGGGCTCCTGGAGGTGTTCCTGCTGAACAGGATCGCCAGATGGAAGTCGATACTGATATGTTCGTTCGCTCTGTCATAGAGGGATTCCCCGTGACTGACCAGCGCCTGGAGGAAATCAGAGTCAAACAGGCAAAAGACAACATCTGCAACCAAGTGATGAATTTCACAAAGTCACACTGGCCTGAAAAAGCAAAGCGGGATCCAGCACTGAAACCGTTCTGGACAGTCCGAGAAGAACTGACAGTGCAACCGGGACTCCTGCTGTTTCAGAATCGACTGGTCATTCCGACAGAACTGCAAAGATATTCTGCAACGATTGCACCAAGGTCACCAAGGGATTGTTAAGTGCAGAGCACTGGCCAAGAGCAGTGTCTGGTGGCCGGGACTCTCGAAACAGATAGAAGCGAAAATATCAAACTGCTCTGTCTGTGAGAAGGAGAGGGTACTGCATCCGGAGCCTCTGCAGCTTACAAAGACGCCGGACTACCCTTGGCAGCGCGTCGGAATGGATCTTTTTGAGTGGAAAGGTCACCAGTACCTACTGGTTGTAGATTATTTTTTCCCGATAGATAGAGATAGCACACCTGACGCAGACTACTTCATCAGCTGTGATCGAACATGTGAAGGCTATCTTCGCCCGTCAGGAAATACCAGAGGCCGTTGTTTCAGACAATGGCCCACAGTTCAACTCCAGAGTCTTCGTACGTTTCTCAGAAAACTACGGTTTCACCCATCTTACCAGCAGTCCGCTGCATCCCCAAGGAAACGGTGAAGCTGAGCGTGCCGTGCAGACGGTGAAGAAGCTGCTGAAGAAAGCCGACGATCCCTACGTCGCTCTTCTGAACTACCGTGCCACGCCACTTCAACACGGGTCCAGCCCTGCCGAGCTGTTGATGGGAAGAAAACTCAAGACCAGGGTACCGACACTACCAACTCAACATGTTCCTGACGGGAGGGACATGAGCAAGTTCCAGGAAACTGATGCTCGCCTGAGACTGCGGCAAAAGATCGACTATGATCGGCGTCATAAAGTCCGACCTCTTCCCCGACTGACTGATGGACAACCAGTCTGGGTCAAGACTCCCGGAGACGCCGAAGCTGTAGTGGTGGGACCATCATCAACCGCCTCCACTCGATTGTACAACATCCGGACGGAGAGAGGCATCCAAAGAAGGGACCGATATCATTTCCGTCGCAAAGATCAACAATCTTCATCAGGCTACGATGGGGTACCCAAACGAACATCCACCACCATACCGAGTCAGTCGTCACAGCAAACAGATCAGTGTGACGACCAGTCTGATGTTCAGCCAGATATTCAGCCCCAGGTGGCAAATGATGGATGTGCTCAACGAGCAACGGTCTACACCCGTTCTGGGCGCCGCGTCAAGATACCCGAAAGACTTAATCTTTAAAACCTGTATAGGCACCTGGACTATTATCGCGAAAAGGCAAATGTCTTGACCTTAATACAAACTACACTTCGTTTGAACGCGGTGGTGGCGTTCGGTTTCGTTTTGAACACGCTTATTTCAGTTTCAAACTATTAATAGTTTTTTAGCTTTTAACCCTCGCCATATCTCAGTAAGGGGGATGTAGTGTAATGTATTAATATGTTCGTGAGACATTTAATATGGCTAAGCCTCGATCTGAGTCATTGGTGAACTGACCAATGAGAGGGGACTTGAAAAACGGCTACCTAACGAGAAACATCAACAAACATCGCTTATAAATTTGAGTCCGGTTTACCTTGTGTTCGACAACACTACAGCGGCAGCGAAAATTTAAATTTTACAACAGCAATTTAATTTATGCATTTTCAGACAGGCCATATTGATACAAGAAAATGAAGGGGAAAAATGAAAAAATAAAAATAAATACTGTTTATCTTAATTAGTTCCAAAGATATAGCCATTCGAAAACAGTTGTGCGCGACAATGAACAGTTTATTACATTTTCTCAAATTTACTCCTCCCCCCCTCCCCCCCATAGTGGTTCTCATGAACATGGGAGAATCCAAATACTTACACTTTTCAAAAGTATACCTTGGTTGCACTTTGTCACAGCTAAATCATATGGTCAGCAAGGAAAGATGAAACAGAGGCAGAGGGCTGAAGTTGCTCCAAAAAGCAATTCCGAGCTTGCCAATTTGCATGAAACAGCACTTTTGACACCACACAGTGGGTAACATATGGCAATGACAGCTTTCCCAATGGATTTCCAAGCAGGGTTTATCAGTCTTTGCACCTTTTTTTTTTTTTTTTTCTACGCAGCTCTGACTCTTACTTTTAAAGTTACAAGCTCTTAAAGTTGGCAAAATCTTCAATTTGCACAGCGGAAAAAACACACAAATATGTGGGTTGCCACACTTTAACTGGTAATAACTTGAAAACCACTACATACACAGCAATGAAACTTGGCATGCACATTAAACTAAGTGTGAAGTACACTTGCAGCAACAGTTATTTTGAGAATGATAGATCTTAAAGCCTGCAAAAACTTCACTTTTCACAGCGGAAAAAAGGACAAATCTAATGGGTTTCATACTTTAACTCATAACTTGAAAACCACTATAGATACAGCCATGAAACATTGCATGTACATTAAACTAAGTATGACGTACACTTGCAGCAGCATTTGCACTTATTTTGAGTGTTAGAGTCTTAAAGTCTGCAAAATCTTCACTTTTCACAGCAGAAAAAGGACGTGTATGCTAAAGAAAACATGGTACAGCAGTATCACCGTTATCATCCATGAACATACAGGCTTACAAGGCTGTGATTTGGAGTCAATTGACACGGTCTACAGGTGATTTTCCTGAAAATAGCATCTGTGTGCTTGATATCTGCCAAATAAATTCCTGCGAGATTCAACAAAGAACGAACGTCCCTGGAGACAATGATGAAGGTGCAAGCTGCAGATTCTTGGCAAACACAACTGCGGAGGAGATTTGAGTGTAATCCTCAGAGCATGGCCACCTGTACGCAACAACTCCATCTTTACTGCCGCCTTCTCCAAGAAATTGACTATTGCCTCTTCCTCACTGATGACCCTGGTGACTGCTGATAAAGAAATCTTCTACATTGTAGACTGCCACAATGTCACCCTCCTGTTGAAATCTGAAGCTGGTTTCAAACTCAGGTTCATCAGGTTCTGATTCATCTTCTGGTTCAGTCGACATCTCCTGGGTCAGATTCCTCTTCCACTTGTTGACATCTCTGCTGGCAGCTGCCATGGCTGTGAAGAGGTGGAAGTTCTGGAAGTGGCTCACCTCCAAACAGCTCCTTCAGTCTGTTGACCATAAATACCGCAGACGAGAAAGCAGCACTGTCTTGACCAGATCTGGCTTGAGAAGTTGCTGGAAGAATGCAGTCTCATCCAAAGTCTTGGATCCCTCATCTTTCAGGAGAAGCAGCTGCACTAACAGTCGGTTGTCCACTTCAACCAGAGGAAGGTCTTGCCGGCATCCTCTCCCAGTTGCCAGGAAAACAGCCTTCAATATGGAAAACTGGTCATCATCTGCAGGAAAACAACAACACAGTTTTGTTGTTTCTGTTGATCTTGATTGAGAGAATGATCTACGGCCTACAGCATAATTAATAATAATCATTATCACTCAGGCCTTAACTCTTATCTGTTATGATTTTATCATCACTTATCACAATATCAGACTGGCTACCGTTAGCAAAGCAGAAATCCACTTTTAATTTTGAACTAGAAATGCTGGTCAACATCCTAGTAAAGTTTCAGAATTTAATTACGATCGTTGAAAAACGAAAAAGACTTTTAACAGAGTTCAAGTGCAGAAGTTATTATGATGTCGACTGTTTTCTCAGCATCTTAGTTACCTCCCCTGATGAAGAATTTCGATCACGAAAACAGCCATCGCCACGAATTTACGTCAAAGGTTCGTCCCCCCAAAATAATACTGTTCCAGAAGACATCAGAGAATGTATTTCAATGACTATTTTTGTGAAACTTTGGCATATTTTGGCAATATTTAGGAGAACAAGCGAGTGATCGACAACTTCCGGTTAGTCGTATTTGTCGGTCGAGAAAATCGTAAGATTTTAGGCAATCCTGTAAGAATGAATCAAAATATCATATAAAAATGCTAAATTATGAGATAAACTATCACCAAATTCAGTAAACTGGAGCCAGGTGAAGAGAATACTCACGTATCATGTGCCAAAACTCGGCAAACGAGTCACAAAAACTCCACGCGGTCGATGCCATCTTGGATGAACTCGATTTGAGAAAAAAGCGCCTTTATTGCGGTCTTTTATTGGCTTGTGAAAGACCCACCCGTCATCAGTCCATTAGCACCATACCTCATTCGAAAGGGTACGGATTCAGCTTCATTTTGAGGGGGGAATATTTTAGACATTTGAGGGCGTTCTGCGGTTTAAAATTGAGATTTTTTTCGAGTTTCCGACTAAAATGCGTTCTGGAATCAGCATTCAATTTCCGATCCAGTGATACCACATATTGCTGTGTACAACGCGCATCGCTTTGTCGCCGAGCGGATTTATAAACACATCGACTGTTTTCGTTCATGTCTCGGACCGCGTGATCGGCACCGGACAAACGGCAAATACCTCCCGTACAAAATCAGCTGGCGATTTTTCGAGGTACATTGCATGCAAACATAAAAACCATAAGAATACGAAGAAAACGTTCTTTTTATTCATATAATTTCCAAGAGGATACATTCAGAGACTGTGGAGAAATTAGTGACTGAAATACAGTAAAATTGAGCAAAGTTCCGATGTTCCCGCACAGGCGATGAGAGGCTGCCGCTACCTACTTTATGGTGATAGAAGGTAGGGCTGCTTGAAGACTGCTTTATGGTGATAGAAGTGGGGCTGCCTAAGACAGTGCTTTATGGTGATGGAAAGTGAGTCTGCCTGAAGACATTGCTTTATGTGATGGAAGCTGGGGCTGTCTGAAGACATTGCTTTTATGGTGATAGAAAGTGGGGGCTGCCTGAAGACAGTGCTTTATGGTGATGGAAGGTGGGGCTGCCTGAAGACAGTACTTTGTGGTGATGGAAGGTGAGACTGCCTAGAGACAATGCTTTATGGCAATAGAAAGTGGGTCTGGCTGAAAACAATATTTTATGGAGATGGAAGGTGGGGCTGCCTAGGCCTGAAGACAGCACTTCATGGTGGGGCTGCCTGAAGACAGTGCTTCACGGTGGGGCTGCCTGAAGACAGTGAACTCATCTCCACCATTCCAGGCACGAGTTTGTACAGCTGACTGAGGAGCTGTAGCAGCCATGACAGGATTCTAGCGACGAGGGTGAGACACTGTGTGCAACAAATACGTTATGCACACATAAAAATTACAGTTGTGTGTCAGGCAGCCGACACATAAATGATGTATGCAATTCCAGTCAGGCCAACACCCAATCAATAAACCATGTAGGTCAGACCAAGGCAATGGTCAGGTGCCATCTGTTCATAGCTGGAAACGTCTGACAAAAGTTATGGGGCTTCTCACCTGTGAAAAAAAAAAAAAATCACAAAAGCTAAATTGAAAGAGAGAGAGAAAAAAGAAAAAAAGAAAAGAAAAAAAGATGTAGTAGCAGTAATAGAAGTAGTTCTTGTAGTCACTGAACTAGCAGTAGCTCTTAAAGAAACAGCAAAAATCAGCAGCTGAAGACTGTTGTGCACAACAGTCTCCTACTAAAAAACCCAAAGGTGAATGCAAAGTCTTTTGGGGTTTTGTGCATGCTGCTGTTGCTAATAAATGCAAGCAAATAAAACAAAATCACAGCTGTGAGCAACACAGCAAAAACATTGGGGGACATGATTATTGACTCACATCCGACCCTGGCTGTGTAGACCTGGCCACCAACAGTCGTGGCCCATTCCGCGTCACAGCGGAATTTCTTCCTGTTGTCGTCACCGCGCACCAGTTTCTGCGGTTCCATCTGTAGACTTGTGTCACCATAGTTACCGCCATTGATGTTGTTGTTGATGTTGTTGCCAGTTCCCCAAAACCATCGCAGACGTCCCGTGGGCTGCCCCAAGGTAGCCGTGTTGCACGTGCAACTGAGAGTGGAGTTTTCCGGGACGTAGCCAGTGGGAATGCACGACACTGTGGGGGTCTGGGGGAGGGCTGGAAAACAGCAAACACATGAATTATGAATGGACAACAAAAAAATGCAAAGTATTATTCCCTTTTCTGTTAATGCCTCACCCAAAAAGATGTCCCAGACTACTCAGAAGTTCACATTTTTGCCACCTGGAGCATCACACAAGCAAGTACACAGGGAACACAGTCAGTGTGTGTGTGTGTGTGTGTGTGTGTGTGTGTGTGTGTGTGTGTGTGTGTGTGTGTGTGTGTGTGTGTGTGTGTGTGTGTGTGTGTAGTTTTAAAAAAAACTTCATGTAAATTGTTTGGTAGGACTATGCTCTACATGTGTATAGAATATCATTTTTTGGTTAATATGTATCATGTGAGTGCTCAGGGTGTTGATGAGCACATGATAAATGTACATCATTATTATTATTAATACACCATATTATTATTAATCACATATAATTTATGTGAATCAAAAAGCTGACACATGATTTAAAGCATCTTCTGGTGTCACTGTTACGTGAATCAAAAAGTAGACGCATGATTTAAAGCATCTTCCTGTGTCCGAAATACACTTGGCTTAAAATATACCTCAGGTACTTTTATTATTTTCAGTGAGTTTGCCAAGGATGCAGCCCATTAGGCTTCCCCTGTAAACATCAGAAAGACATGCATGCCAGACAGTGAAGTTGTGCAAAGCAGTCACAATTCATTCAAAATCATCATAAAATGTCAACGAAACAATAAAACACACACAATGGGATAAAGCTCAATGAAGGTGATATCATGCAAATTGTGCATATATTGTATCTCCATGAAGTTGTTTTTTCCTTCTTCTCCTTCTTCTGTTGGTTTTCAGGCAATATTGCATTGTTTGCCACAGACATCTGGTTAACAATGACACACAGCTAGGCCGCACACTGATCACAGACCACAGGTGCAGCAATAATGGATTTTAGTTTATACATCTTCACTGACATTTCCATGCAGTCAGCTATTACACTCATCAAGATGAAAACATTGTGCACTGGGTACATTAATAGAAGTAGGCATCCTTCAGTGTCAGATCACAGAATTCATGCTCTGGACAGCTCAGGTTAAAGAGTCTACAGCATCTGCTGTTACACAATACAAGATTATTAATCTATTTGGGAAATTACATGGTCTGCCATAAAACTTATCATGTAATAAAACATGGCACCAACAACAAATTAACGTTCCCTATCTTCCAAATTACAATCCACCTGCACAAAACAGCTAGCTGCCTCCCATTCACTTGTAGATATTCCTCCATTTTATCCCAAAACAGATGTTGCAGAAAAAAGCCAATGATGGAGTGGGACTGGGAGTCTCTGCTGCACTAGATTTTGTACACAATGTCTTTCGGGACTGCACTTTGGATACATTTCCTGCTTTCTTGTTTCTCCATAACCATCTGCCTCGTTTCCTCCTCTGCTCTCCAGTACCTGGTGCAGCTGGTACCATCTCCTCCAGCCTCCTCCTTGGTGTTTACATCCTTGCTCTGAGGGCAGGCTTGCAGGCATCCTTTAAGCACAGGTGATGCCTTCCTGCCGATTGCTTCAACTCAATTCCAGCTTGCACAAGAACATGGGTATTTGTAATCTGTCCTAGTGAGAGATCCAGTGGACCCAAGCAACCATGAGCCAAATTTACTCTGGGTTAACCTAGCACAGTCCAAACTCACTGTGCTCAATTCCTGCAACCCAAACATGCAAATGACATACCCCTACTAAAGCATACGATGCAAAGCCCAAACATATAGTCCATACTAAAGTGTGCTAATGCTCCTGAGTTCCAGACAAGTCAAGCTGCTATCCTGTGAAATGTAACCAAATAACAAATCAAAGACAGATGAAGGGTCTGCTCACTGGTCCAAACACACAAAAGGTTCAAAAGACTGCTATTTATTAGGACAAAACACAACATGCACATTTTCAGGGTATTCCCTTTTATGAAGCTGCAAAACGGCATTTAAACAACAGTTAAACAGTGAAACATTATGACAGTGCTGGTGGCAGTGCCATCTTTCCCCACACTGCCAGGTGTACATGATTATGAGAGGACTACCAGTCTGACTCACCGATGACAGTGGTGGTGGTGGCAGTGACGTCTTTCCCCACACTGCCGGGTGTAACCACCACCCTGTAGCTGTAGCTGCCGGCCGCTGTAGGAAGACTGGCAGACAGGGAGCAGGTTGCGCTCACATACTTTCCTCCCAGGGGTGACGTGGTCATGTCAACCAGGTTAAAGTCCATCTCTGTGCTCTGTAAAATTCAAAGTCACAAAAGAAATACAATTTATAATGCATCCTTTGCTGATGTTATTGTTGTTGTTTTTATATCCAATGGAACACACAGACATTCTGCAGTTTCTCTAATTTATAATCAAAATTCAAATGCAAGTGCCCAAAAAGGATCATAATTATTTTTACCTCCCCCCCCCCCTTTAAAAAAATTAATGCCTCTGCTTATGGCTGTTTTCAGTTCACACCCTCAACAAATTCAGGTTCACTTGTTTGCCATCAAGGTTGCCTGATGCTCCAAAATGCAACAAATTCACGTAGGCCTACCTTCATGCTTTCTGGGTTCTCTATGCTTGCCATTTGTATGATTATTTACTGATTAGTAGGAGGTTTTACTGTCAGTCTATCTAAAGAACAATGTTACTTCCATTATGGGTACAGGATGGATGGGAGAGGGAAACAAAAAGTGTCTCTGCTAGCACATCTAGAAAATATACACAGTACTTTAACAAAGCACTGATATTTATCATCACATATGAATAACACTTTAACTGATAATGATGCAAACTGTCTTTGTTGATATGAATCTTAAATGTGTACAATTACAACAGACTGGCTTAAAGAAGAAGAACGAAATGAGACACTTAGAAAACAGTCTTTTTCGTGTGTGATTGTCCGATATTTGATATTCAGTGCTCAGTCAACCATGAAATTCATATAATTACAATTCATCAAATAGCATACACCAGTAAGAGCTGATTCACTGTTCAGGACATACACTGCTTAATTGTGAAAAACAAACTCCAAAAAATGAAGCTGAAAGAACCTGGAAGGCAAATATTAAAAGAGGTAGAATTCCTGGCAGTGGGCAACACATATAAAGCTACCACCTTCTCCAAGCTTCAAAAGTAGGAATATGGGTCGTGAGCAGTGCTGATACAGAGCAACACTCGCCAAAGGCATGCAGAAAAGGGCAAATTACAACCAAAATCCACTTGAGTGTCGGGCAAATCACAGTTTTACTTTCTGAGATGATGGCTTTTCTGAATTTGTAAAACTCTGATCACAAAAGAAAAAAATCTGAGTGGTGACATCTGCAATGCAAATTTGTCACTGTTTTAACCTGGCTAACACACACACACACACACACATACACACACACACACACACACACACACACACACACACACACACACACACACACACACACACACACACACACACACACACACACACACACACACGCACACATGGTAAAGGTTCCATTTCAGTCTAAAGTCAGTTTTTTGTTGTTGTTGTTTTTGTTTGCATGTGTATTTGTTTGTGTGTTTGTTTTTTAGTGTTTGTATGTTTGTTTTATTTTGTTTTGCGTTTGTTTTGTTGTTATTGTTGTGCGTGTTGTTGTCATTGTGTGTGTTGGTGTTGCTGTTGTTGTTGGTTTTGTTGTTGTTGTTGTGGTGGTGGCGGTGGTGGTCAGACATTCACTGTAACTGGTCAGATACACGACCATCCATTCCCCCATTTAGAGCACATTATGCACACAGACATTCACTTTAAAATACAAAAGTTCCAGTCAAATAATGTCTGACTGACTGCCGATTTTTTTTCTCTCCAGTGTATGCTGATCTTAACCAGTAAAATACTTGAAATTATTGATTAATGCAATTCCTAAAAATCTATCAATTTCTGGACTGGGTTTCTTCTGGAAATAAGGCAGTATGAATGCCTGAGTAACAACAGATAGTTGTGCACCTTGCCACATTATAGCTGATATATATATATATATGTTTGAGTTTTGTGTGTGTATATACATATATATACACACACACACACAAAACTCAAACATCACTTCAGCAGTAATGTTATCGTTTTACTCATCGTTTCATGAATAATAAAATAAACACTTTAAGCTTTCACCATGCAGAAGTTATTTTTTTCCAAAAATAATTATGAAATTATGACCTTTGTACACAACATTTTGTCACGGACAGTATAAATATTACACACACACACACACACACACACACACACACACACACACACACACACACACACACACACACACACACACACACACACACACAGGCCTCCACGCATGCTCTGCCTCTTCCTCTCGACAATCATCACAAGTAATTTCTTCCCAATCTTGGTGCTCTCTGTAGCATGATGAATTATATGATTGCATCATGTGTCACTCACCCCAGTTTTCTGGAACCACTGACACTTGTACCGTCCCTGTGCAGAGTAGGCCTTGCTGATGGAACAATTCCCCACCACTGACCAACGCCGGAACTCCACACTGCATGACCCCACTTCTGACGGATCTGTACATAATGATCATTAATCTAATTTATTTGTTTAGGTCAATGTGTAAAAAAATAAAAATAAAATCCTGTCATTAATTGTTGGGGTGTTATATTTAGATCTGGAAGACCTTATACAGAGTAATGGGGAGAGGGGAGTCCTACTCTCTTCCTAAAGAGCCTATTGGGTGCATCAGTCCCTCCCCACTCCACCCCCAACCCCACAGCTGAATCAAATGTTTGGCCCACAATGCTAAACAGAGCGCTGAGAGGTTACCAAAAATCTGATCTGGTGGGGACCATTATTATGTTGGTTTTCTAGGTCAGATATGTGTTTTACTACCTCAGTATCTCATCAGTGACCACTGGCACATGATGGAGAGGATATCAGCTCAGCACTAGTGATAGAAAAACACCATATACATGGCAGACTCACTTGCATGGGCCTGGAAGAATACTCTCAGCTGACACGTACACCAAAGAAGCTTGAAATGAATTCTATAATTTTGCTCTAAATTTGAAAAGCAATGCAGACTGTAAGATCCCCCAATTACCACAGCATATCAATTCAGGTCAGGTTAAGTGAAATCTATGCACAGGGGAAAGTCCATATATGCACTTCACCAAGTCTGTCACAGGTTTCACCAGTGTTTCCTTTGAAATAGTTCCAGTGTTGCTCTTATATTCATTATATCCACAATGACCATTCCCCATATTTTGAAAGCAGATCACTGAGTATTTAATAATAATAAATAATAACTCATAAATTTTCTATAGCGCTATTCCCCGATGAGCGAGCTCAACGCGCTTGTTCACATACATGTACATAATATATTACATTTACATTTACTATCATATCATATACAAACAATCTCATAATACATACTTAATAAATTACACTAATATAAAACAAATACTTGTTTCACTGAGTATTTCCCATTTCTACACCACCCCTCCGTAATCCACAATCATCATCTATGGTATGGCATCCTAGGCTTTGAGCCTGCAAGTGGTGTCTCAGGCTACTCAACATTTCAGACCTGCTAAGACTTGGTCAGTTTATCCCTTGACTCTGCAATGTCAAGAACAGTACATCCACAGGAGCCTGGAAGGGTAACTGATCCACATTGTGTTTGTAACAGACCACTGCAGGCTTGCCATTCTTTACTGTAGCAAGCTTGTTCAGTCTGCGAGGATGATGGCATGTGGCTGGACTCGGTCACTTCTTGGGCCAATCCAGTGGACAGCATGTGTGACTGCTTCCATTTCATTTGTCAATCTGGAGGTTGAGACCAGACTGCACTGTCTTTGTGGATGGTGGTCACATCTTGATTAACATTAATAACAATGAAGTGATGCCCTATCCAGGGCTATCTTCACTTGCATACATTTATAAATTTATATAATTATTATAATATAATAATTATTTAAAATGTATATCAAAACATTGTAACAAAACATTGTTTTGTATGTCATACAAAACAATGTTTTCTTCCAAGTTTACTATCCTTCTGATTTATCATATCATAATCATAATAATTCATGTTGCTGCAGGGTATCTAAAGCCTACAAAAACAGACTTGCTTGTTAACTGAAATAAAAATGTAACATTATGCTATGTTCTCACTTGTGGGCTTTGGACTGATTTTTTTTTTTAAATGGAATGACCTGGGGATGGTGGGGGTGGGGGTTTAGGGTTACAGCTATCTGGCTGGTCTTTTATATCAGTGTGTGTGTTTGTGTGTGTGTGTGTGTGTGTGTGTGTGTGTGTGTGTGTGTGTGTGTGTGTGTGTGTGTGTGTGTGTGTGTGTGTACAGTGAGAGAGAGACAGACACACAGACAGACATAGATTACACACACACAATACAAAGTAGAGGTGTGTGTGTGTGTGTGTGTGCGTGCGTGCGTGCGTGCGTGCGTGCGTGCGTGCGTGCGTGCGTGCGTGCGTGCGTGCGTGCGTGCGTGTGTGTGTGTGTGTGTGTGTGTGTGTGTGTGTGTGTGTAGTGTTGGTCTTATATTCATTATAATCAGAATGACCATTCCCCATATTTTGAAAGCAGATCACTGAGCATTTCCCCTTTCTACACCACCCCTCCATAATGATGGCAGTGTGTGTGTGAAGACTTCATACATGGTATGAAGTCATGACACCTACATGACACCTAAGTGTCCAATGCAGAACAACAGAATAATAGAATTCCACACCCTTGTTATACATAATTTATAAAATAGATCACTAGATGATAGAGGAAAGTATCCATGGACTGAAAACTGAATTCATAATGGGACAATTACACTTATCAAATTATTACTGTGTCACTGAAACACTCCAACAGTATCATGTCCAACTCACAGACATAATCCATCTGACAGCTGGCTATCGGCTTAGTTCCACCAGCAAACCAACACTCCAGGGACCCTCCTTTCTCCACTACTGTAGAACCATGAACTACAGGGTCCACGTTCAGAACGCTCTCTGCATTGGAGGTCCTGCTGGGACGAAACACTTCTCCAAAAGCCCCAGTGGCAGTGGTGCAGGAGTCTGACAAGGACCCAGCAGACGGCGGTGGACAGGACCCTACAGCTGTCCCCTTGGCAAACCAGTTGACAGTATCCTGACTAGTCAGTCCCCTACAGGTCAGTCTGTTGGTTCTTTCCCCTTCCTTAACCTCAAAGTACTGGTTCACACACGGCGACATAGAAACAGCACCTGTTGAAAATGAATTAACTTCACAATGATGCTTCCTAAGTGATTCAGTATAATGAAACAATTACACATACAGCTTGAACTTGAAAAAGCAATAATCTTTACATCACTGGGTGATCAGTATTGCTCATCCCTGTTCAAAGTTTTAGTTTTTGTGTGTTGTGTGCTGTTGAGATGCTTCCATTAGATATATATATATAGAGAGAGAGAGAGAGAGAGAGAGAGAGAGAGAGAGAGAGAGAGAGAGAGAGAGAGAGAGAGAGAGAGAGAGGGTATAACAAAGTCCAAGCATTTTTTTCATTGAAAACGTTTTACTCCAAATTTTCAATTTCAGTCAAGCCAACCAGGCCTTGACAAAGCCCTCAAGGGCACGACACTGTTGGGGCCTGGGGGAGGGCTGGAAAACAACAAACGCTTTGTTTCCTTACAGCCGGACACAGAACGAGGCCCAGAGCGCCAGTGCAGAATCCACAAATTTCCTTTCTAGCCTGGGTCTGATTTCCTCTTGACCCGAGCAGTGCAAACTGAACAACAAACATTTCAAATTCCTGCCATTGCATCTCCCGCAGCATCTATGCGGTATTGTTACTGATATTTTGAAACAAGTCTTCCTATGGTGTAGTGTGTATATGATTGGGCGTCGAAAACCAATTAGCTATCTGCCTGTCTATCCAGTTAGAAATAATTGTCCTTCATTGGCTTCCCAGGACAAAGATTATGGTTCCATGGGAAATGTGAGAATGTGAAACAAAAGCCGTGCTTTATTTCCCAGCAAATGAAAGATTGTGATCAGTGGTTCTGTTCCCCTCTAACAACTGAAAGCAGTCTACTTACAAACGTTTTTTTAGTTGTCGTACAAACTACTGTATAATATAGGCTAAAACAAATTACACTAATGATTATAAATAAATAGCAAAAACGACCTGAGAATACACAGTGACCCCAGAGAGAGAGAGAGAGAGAGAGAGAGAGAGAGAGAGAGAGAGAGAGAGAGAGAGAGAGAGAGAGAGAGAGAGAGAGAGAGAGAGTTTGGCGCGCAGACAAGCACCCAGACAGTTACAACATAGACACGAGAAAAAGGAAAACAACAAAATCACCAAAGGCTTAATCACTTATCGGATATAAAATAAAGAAACGTACGACCTTAATCATATGATTTGCGTGATGATGAGGATGATAATTATAAATTATTGTTAGCAACAGCATCAGCAGTAGTAGTATCCTATTATTATAAGAAATACTGTTATTAGTATAACTTTGATTAGCATTATTGTTCTTAATATTAGCATCATCATGTTTGTTACGATCAGCTTGTTCACGATACAAACACTGAGACCCTGCAGGTTTCCCCTTGGCAAACCAGTTGACAGTGTCCAGACTGGTCAGTCCCCTACAGGTCAGTCTGTTGGTGGTCTCCCCCTCCTTGACCTCAAAGTACTGGTTCACACATGGCGACACAGACACAGCACCTGACAGAAGCAAAGACAGCGGAAAAAAGAAAGTACTCTCTGTCAGATTAACTCCGGAGCCGAAATCGCCATTGCCGCCGAGCCAGAAATAAGCCCCGTACGTACAATTTATCCCCGCTTGGAATTATTTTCGCGTACACAGACACAGATATAACTGTAGCTAGTGTGTGTGTGTGTGTGTGTGTGTGTGTGTGTGTGTGTGTGGTGTGTATATCTGTGTGTGCGTCCATGTGTGTGCGTGTGTGTGTGGTATGTGTATATATGTGTGTGCGTGCATGTGTGTGAGTGTGTGCGTGCGTGCGTGCGTGCGTGCGTGCGTGCGTGCGTGTGTGTGTGTGTGGTGTGCAATGTAACATTCCAAATGTTGAATGGAAAGTGGTCACTTGGCCGCCAAAACACATGTATATGATGAGCAAATAGCTCCGTTAATCCCGTTTGTTTTCTGAATGGTGATCACATTGAAAACTCGGCCTGTGTGAAAGGCAGATATGACTATTCGGCCGGTCCAACGTTTTAAAGTTAGAGGCCCATTTCTCTGTGTTTAAGCAGAATTAGCAAACAAGGGAGTTAATTAGCTCTAGAAATACCTAATACCAGTACAACAACAAAGACCTGAGTCGCCTACCGTGTATTACCTGGAATGCGTGTAAATACAAGGTACATAAACTCCACCAGAGGGTACATCCTAAACGCCGTATAAAAATGGTGGCTCTGATTCTGCCTTTACCGACACAGGCTACTACTGAAGAGACAACGAACACTTGTTCTACCGACGCCATGCCACTCATTATCAGAGTAAAATAGTTTGGAGACACATTATAATCAAAACAGACGGAGCAGACGAGACAAGAAAATTTCGAAGAGGAGGGGGTCACTGGGTCAGTGACGTCTTTAGCAATCGAAGCGAATTTTGATTCTTTGAAACTCAGTCAGCTGCTATAACAATAATCATGACATTACCACTCTGACTGCAGGTTACAACGAATGGTAAGCAAAAGCCAGTATGGGCTCAGTACCTGCAGACTGTTACCACAACAACGAAGCTGAAAGAGCGAAGAAAGAAAAGAAACACTAGAACTGACTCAACTCACCAGCGACGAGTCTGAGCCTGGCCACAATGAGCAGACACAGCAGGGATGTGAACACAACGGCAGGCCGCCAGTTCCTGTTCATGCTGTTTGGATGACAACTGGGACTGGTATATATCTATAATATAATTATATATACCCACGTGATGGTCAGTTGGGTTCTGCAAGCTGCCTTCGCCGCAGTTTTGTACTCTTCACCAGTTTGCTTTTTGCTTCCGCTTTGCGTGTAGGCCTGCTGCAAGTCAGTTACACAGTCCTCCTGCTGCAAGTCAGTTACACAGCCCTCCTGCTGCAAGTCAGTTACACAGCCCTCCTGCTGCAGATCAGATACATAGCACTCCTGCTGCAAGTCAAGTCAGTTACACAGCCCTCCTGCTGCAAGTCAGTCACACGACTCTCATACTGCAAGTCAGTCACACAACCCTCATACTGCAAGTCAGTCACACAACCCTCATACTGCAAGTCAGTCACACAACCCTCATACTGCAAGTCAATCACACAACCCTCATACTCCAAGTCAGTTACACAGCCCTCCTGCTTGTAAGCCTGCTGCATGTCAGTTACACAGCCCTATACATACGCTATTTCGTCTCGTAAAACAGAGAATACAGATGGTACTGCCGCTTCCACGTTACTAATTCAACATTTTGTATATCAACAGAATTCCCGCATTTCTTCAGCGGCAATATACAAGGTGACAGCGAGAGGTGTTTGAGAAGCCAGAGCGTGTGATCCTGAAGCCCTCTCTGAATTAGAGCACAGACATTAAAACGCTGTTGTGTGTGTACCCTTGCACCCAGTGCAGGGAGCTCCTTGCTGTGTGTGCTAACACATACTCGAGACTGTCGCACCAGATCTTGAATCACTTCCTTGCTGAAGGAAAACATAGACTGCGACACACACACACACACACACACACACACACACATACACACACACACACACACACACACACACACACACACACACACACACACACACACACACACACATAATGTATGTGAGGGATTGATAGTGGGACTGAGATATTTACACGGCCACGGTGGAGTCGCCGGACCTGACTGCTCGCGTGGCAATGCCGGCTTCACTACAACGCCGCAGAGCAGACTGAATAGTGTTCACTTCCTGCTTGTCGAGTTAGAACTGAGAACTTGAATCGTGTGTGTGTGTGTGCTGTCAGTCACCAAGGCTATACACATGCAGTCACAAACCGGTTTTATCACGCAGTTTTTGGGGCCAACTTGGCGTAGCGGTAAGGCAGTAGCTAGGCTGGTAAGCAGACGGACGCGGGTTCCATTCCCGTTCGGTTGTGGTTTGTCTTTGACAGTTGCGGTTTGTGGACACTGTGCCATTGTCACCTTGCGGAGACGGAGACATTGAAACCGCCCACGTCACTGCCCATCTGAATGCAGAGTATTTCTGGTTCTGACGGTGTGACGTTAGCAATGGCTGTACTCTCACCTGCCCACTACCCTCTGGGATCTCCGTCCCCGCCAGTCGCTCTCCAGAGACAAAGTAATTTAACGAAGACAGGATCGTGTCAGTAATTTGATCAACCACTGGGAGTATAGTGTACTGTTATGTAACACAAGAAATATTTAGTTTTTATCAATAAGAGGCATTATTTGTATGGCTTTATCAACAACCGGGAGTATCGTGTATTTTTAGCAATTATATCAGAAGCATCACGTGTAGTTTTCTCAACGTGCAGAAAAGCGGAGATAGCAATAATTAGGCTTGTTTCAGGCCGAGTCGTCTCCGAAGAGGTAGTGGCGGGGACCGAGATCCCAGGAGGTGGGGCAAGAGGGAGACTGTACCTAACGCTGCACCGTGTCCACCTGAAGGACACCTGCACTAAGACGGGCAGCGGTGAGAACCATTTTCATGTTTCATTAATTGTGAGGGACAAAGTAACAAAGACAGTGTTCATAAACCATGCCGTATGAAGAGAGACGGAGCAGAATGGAACCGAGGCCCATCTGTTTACCAGCCTAATGCCTTACCGCTAGGCCAAACCGGCCCTCCCGTTGAGGGAAATTTAACTGATCGCTTTTATATGGCGGTATTCTCTGAGAGAGAGAGAGAGAGAGAGAGAGAGAGAGAGAGAGAGAGAGAGAGAGAGAGAGAGAGAGAGAGAGAGAGGGTGGGGGTGGGATGGTATATTTATATTTCACTTATACGTCACTGGCGCGCCCACATTCTCCCGGAAACTCCCTGAATTCCACCATACATCATACCGGAACCGGAAATGGTTATCATCGTTTAACTGTCGCTTTTTCGCTGTGAAAGTGGGGCTTACACCCGAGATTTTGGACATGTTTTGTAAGTTTATGTTTGGATCTTCGCTTGCAGTCCCATCTAATTTCTGCGCCCGCGATACCCAGATGCGGCCAGACCCTAACCCGCACCCTGTCCATAGAGAGTCTGACCCACTCTGCCACACACCCATTTTCAGACAGATGTCACACGGAAATGAAACCAATCGTCTTTTTTTCTTCTTGAAATTGTACATCGTTATTGTCATACAGTAATACATTATACAAAACCACAGGACAGCATGTCTCTGTCTCTCTCTTATATTCCACCGATTGTTTACACACACATACACAAAGCTGCCTCAGTATCAAATAAGTCAGAAGAACGGTGACAAAGGAAGAGTGTGTAAATATGTGTGAGTGCAATGTACATACGTGTCACTGCTTACAGTCAAGTTACTCGTACGGTACAGGATGAGACGTGAGAAACATGTTAAACTGCGTTACAGATGAATTTAAAAAGTCTTCTGATACTACGATGAACAAAAGACAACAACATTTTTGTTTGTTTGTTTGTTTGTTTGTTTGTGTGTGTGTGTGTGTGTGTGTGTGTGTGTGTGTGTGTGTGTGTGTGTGTGTAAACGTATAACAGCGCCGTGTAAATCACGAGATTGATATATAACGTTTTATACTACGCGTTTTTCCAACGATTGGTCTTTGTGTTTCAGAAAATGCTGCTTACTATTGTCTACCACGATGGGGTATTATATGTTTTACTACGAATTTAATTCTCTGATGAGACAATAAAGTAATCCTGAATGCTGATTCTTGGTCTCTTCCTGTCAGTAACCACTCACATGTGACTGGATCACTGGTTAGGGATGCCATCAAGTACAAAAGACGTTTGGCCGGACAATGTCATGATAACTCAATTTGTAAATCCCCAAAGTCCCCACGCTGTCC
>OY757550.1:11463091-11483091 GCA_963584105.1 Alviniconcha strummeri
CATCACGACTGATAAACATAATTATACAGGCCTATAGAGACCATTATTATAACCGTGATGTAACTGAATCGGCGTACTCTTAGATGAAAAAAAGAATACAAGGCCTACACCTTGCGTATCGCTCCAGAGATAAGGGCATTACCGTACGACGTCAAAGGCGAGTGTTATTCCTTTGAATGGTATCATAAATGAAGCTCCCAGAAAATGTATCACGTGTAAAAAAAGTTTATTTTCCACTGGAATCATGCAAATCAGGATTAGTTTCTTCTATTGAGAGTACTAGTAATTTTATATTCAATTTAGAAGTTGGCAATTAGTGACAGCGATATTTATGAGATATAGAGAGTGCTGCAAACTCCTCGCCATTTCCGCTTACAGCGTGTGGTTTGTTCAGCCGTCAAGCAGGAACCGTGTCACCGTCTGGACCCAGCCAGAGGACATCCACTCGATGGACAGAAGGCAGTCCTTCGCCAACTGGTGGCTGTGCTGTTGTGGTACAAACAGACGTCTGGCGTGTTTGGTGATCCCAATACAATGATGGTCTCAAATCTACATTGACTAAATGGTTATTTACTTGTTTGCTTACAGAAACGTAAAGTTGAAGGGTTATAAGGTTCGAATTGTATACCATGGCTACAGGACGACAAAAACTGAACAAAGGCTTTTTCAGTGTGTAGGTTACGAAGGGAGACAGTTCATTAACATCACTGCGCTGTTAATCCACAAGTAGCATTATCCAGTGGGGTACCGAGGACACATGATTTATTGTTATTTTGGCTAAGACAAGGAGTATAAAATGTTGCCTTACCAGTTGAACTAAATCCACCTGTGTCCGAATTCTGTTCCATTATAATTTGCCATGTAGTGTGATAGTGAAGCCAACGCTTGTGTCTGGATGGACTGAGATTTGTCCTCGTGATCTTTTCGGTTGACTGGGAGTGAATATGAAGATCATTAGTCAAACATTAACTAACACCTGAAGCAAAGCTAACTTCTAAGACTGACAGTTTTTCGACGATCAACAGAAGTGTTATTGCAGTACATGCTACGAGGAATCAACAGTAGGCTAACTCAGCTGGTAGAAACAGCACCTCGTCAAAGATAAGATAAGATAAGATAATACTTTATTACACAGGGATAAAGATTTAAGCACGTGTCGGCTTTTTTTCAAATCTGTCCCTGATGACAAACACAGCAACACTCAATACTCAAAGAGAAGAAGAAAGAAAAAGGGAGAGAAAAAGGGAGAGAAAAAGGAAGGAAGAAAGAAAGAAAGAAAGAAAGAAAGAAAGAAAGAAAGAAAAACAAGCACAAACAAATAAACAAACAAACAAAACAAGCAAGACCGAGCTGTGTGATAACATGATTACAAGAGGACTACCAGTATGACCCACCGATGACAGTGGTGGTGGTGGCGGTGACGTCTTTCCCCACACTGTCGGGTGTATGTGATTACAAGAAGACTACAAGTCTGACTCACCGATGACAGTGGTGGTGGTGGCGGTGACGTCTTTCCCCACACTGCCGGGTGTAACCACCACCCTGTAGCTGTAGCTGCCAGCAACTGTAGGAAGGTTTGTAGTCAGGGAGCAGGTTGCTCTCACATACTTTCCTCCCAGGGGTGACGTGGTCATGTCAATCAGGTTAAAGTTCATCTCTGTACGCTAGAAAAATAATAATATACAAACAACTAAACAAACCGAATAATAGATCTGTATGTGTGCCTGTGTATCGTCCTCCTTGAGATTGTGAGTACCCCCTGTGTCTGTGTCTTCACTATAAAGCTTTAACATCTTTGAGGATGTACCCCTGGTGGAGTTTATGTGCCTTTTATTTACACCCATCCCAGGTGAGGGTTACCGGAGGCGACTCAGGTCTTTGTTGTTGTAGTTGTGTTAGTTTTTCGAGTGCTAATTAGCTCCCTTTTGTGTTGATTCTGTGTCTTAACTGTCTTGTTCTTTCTAATGAAGTGTAAATACAAGAGTGTATTTAGCTGTAACCTGCCACCTGCACCTTTGGCAGAATCACCGGGATCGTTCACCTACTACTGCGGTAACACGGGTGTGGAACTTACACACAGCAAGAGGCAGCACAGAAAGCTGACTCTGGATAAGAAAATTATCCCGTTCCTTTTATCATTATAACTCGGAACTCTGGAACCCGCGCTCTTTCGATTACGAGTCTGGCCCTCTACTACTGAGGGCTCCGTCCTGTGTGTGTGTGTGTGTGTGTGTGTGTGTGTGTGTGTGTGTGTGTGTGTGTGTGTGTGTGTGTGTGTGTGTGTGTGTGTGTGTGTGTGTGTACTCGGGTGCGCATACGTGTTTACGTACACTGGTAGAAACGTCAGTAACTATATGTACGGATTGACGTCGAGCAACAACAAGAACAATGCATATTAGATGGACTCAATGAATTAATGAACACATTCATGCAGCAGAAGGAAACGATTACACTGATGAACAACGAGCCATAAAACAAAAACAGCATAGCTATCTCATGGTCACTCTGTTCAGTCAGTCAGCCAGTCAGTCAGTCAGTCAGTCACTCAGTAGATCGGTCGGGAAAGTAATGGTAATACAAAGCAATATCCACCCCAGTTTTCTGGAACCACTGACACTGGTACCGTCCCTGTGCAGAGTAGGCCTTGCTGATGGAACAGCTGCCCACCACTGACCAACGCCGGAACTCCACAATGCACGACCCCACCTCTGATGGATCTGGGCAGTGAAAAAGTAAAGGTAAAGGGCAGAAAAAGGCAAAAGGAAAAGGGGGGACTGGCGCTGGGGGTGGTGTGGGTTGGGGGGTAATAACTGTCTGCTGGCTACTTGAAAGGGTGTCTACCCCTAAAATAAGTTGATGGGGACGTTAAGCACCATGTGTACTTATTTTCAAATAAGTAAGCTGCCGTGCACACAAGAGAGTGAAACTGAGAGATACGAGAAAAAGATAAGAAAAATCACCGTAGACTTAATCAATTAACGGACACAATTGACGACACATACAGCCTAAGTATCCTCTTTGTGATAATGATGATGATGATGATGATGATTGTTAGTAGTAGTAGCAGCAGTAATATTGATTGATATTATTGGGATTATTATTATTATTAGCATCAGCATTTTTGTTTGTTGCGATCAAGTTATTCAAATATGAAAATTCAGATAGCTGCGGTTAGAGAACTCACAGACATAATCCATCTGACAGCTGGCGATCGGCTTAATTCCACCGGCAATCCGACACTCCAGGGACCCTCCTCTCTCCACTACTGCAGAACCATAAACTACAGGGTCCACGTTCAGAACGCTCTCTGCGTTGGAGGTCCTGCTGGGACGAAACACTTCTCCAAAAGACCCAGGAGTTGGGGTGCAGGAGTCTGATGAGGACCCGGCAGACGGCGATGGACAGGACCCTGCAGATGACCCCAGGGCAAACCAGTTGACAGTGTCCTGACTGGTCAGTCCCCTACAGGTCAGTCTGTTGGTGGTCTCCCCCTCCTTGACCTCAAAGTACTGATTCACACACGGCGACACAGATACGGCACCTGACAGAAGCAAAGACAGCGGAAAAAAGAAAGTACTCTCTGCCGAATTCGCGTACGCAGACTGGACTCCGGAGTCGAATGTGCGTACGCCATTGTAACTCCATCGCCGCCAAGCCAGAAATAAGCCCCGTACGTACAATTATCCCCGCAGAGTTTCACTTGGAATTGTTTTCGCGTACATAAACACAGATACACCTGTAGCAAATGTGTGTGTGTGCGTGCGTGCGTGCGCGCGCGTGCGTGCGTGCGTGCGTGCGTGCGTGCGTGCGTGCGTGCGTGCGTGCGTGCGTGCGTGCGTGCGTGCGTGCGTGCGTGCGTGCGTGCGTGCGTGCGTGCGTGCGTGTGTGTGTGTGTGTGTGTGTGTGAGTGTGTGTTGTGGTGTGCAATGTAACATTCCAAATCTCGAATGGAATGGGGTCATAGGGCCGTCAAGACACATGTGTATGATGAGCAAATAGCTCCGTTAATCCCGTTTGTTTTCTGAACGGTGATCACATTGAAAACTCGGCCTGTGTGAAGCGCAGATATGACTATCCGGCCGGGCCAATGTTTTAAAGTTAGAGGCTCATTTCTCTGTGTTTCAGCAGAATCAACAAACAAGGGAGTTAATTAGCGCTCGAAATACGTAATGACAGTACAACAACAAAGCCCTGAGTCGCCTACGGTAACTCACCTGGCATGCGTGAAAATACAAGGTACACAAACTCAACCAGAGGTACATCCTAAATGCCGTATAAAAATGGCGGCACTGATTCTGCCTTTACCGACACAGGCTACAACTGAGGAGACAACGAACACTGGTACTACCGACGTCATGCCACTCATTATCAGAGTAAAATAGTGTTCAAGAAAATTGGGATTTAGCCATCCAGACACATTATAATCAACACAGACGGCGCAGAGGAGACAAGAAAATTTCGAAGAGGAGGGTCACTGGGTCAGTGATGTCTTTAGCAATCGAAGCGAATTTTGATTCTTTATATCTCAGTCAGCTGCTGTAACAATAATCATGACAATTTCCACTCTGACTGTAGGTTTTAACGAATGGTAAGCAAAAGCCGGTATGGGCTCAGTACCTGCAGACTATTACCACAACAACGAAGCTGAGAGAGCGAAGAAAGAAAAGAAACATTAGAACTGACTCAACTCACCAGCGACGGGTCTGAGCCTGGCCACAATGAGCAGACACAGCAGGGATGTGAACACAGCGGCAGGCCGCCACTTCCTGTTCATGCTGATTGGTTGACAACAGGGACAGATGTATGTCTATAATATAATTATATATATACCCACGTGAGGGTCACTTTTGTTCTGCAAGCTGCCTTCGCTACAGTCTTGTACTCTTTGCCAATTTACTTTTTGTTTCCGCTCTGCGTGTAGGCCTGCTGCAAGTCAGTCGCACAGCCCTCCTGCTGCAAGTCAAGTCAGTTACACAGCCCTCCTGCTGTAAGTCAGTTACACAGCCCTCCTGCTGCAAGTAAAGTCAGTTACACAGCCATCCTGCTCTAATCAGTTATACAGCCCTCCTACTTCAAGTCAAGTCAGTTACACAGCCCTCCTGCTGCAATTCAAATCAGTTACACGGCCATCCTGCTGCAAGTCAAGTCAGTTACACAGCCATCCTGCTCCAAGTAAGTTATACAACCCTGGTGCTGTAATTCAGGCACACAGTCCTCCTGCTGCAAGTCAGTCACACAACCCTCATACTGCAAGTCAGTCACACAACCCTCATACTCCAAGTCAGTTACACAGCCCTCCTGCTTGTAAGCCTGCTGCAAGTCAGTTACACAGCCCTATACATACGTTATTTCGTGTCGTAAAACAGAGAATACAGATGGTACTGTCACTTCTGCGTTACTAATTGAACATTTTGTTGATCAACTAAATTTCCTCATTTCTTCAGCGTCAATATACAAGGTGACAGCGAGAGCTGTGTTTCAGAAGCCAGAGTGTGTGAACCTGAAGCCCTCTCTGAATTAGAGCACAGACATTAAAACGCTGTTGTTTGTGTACCCTTGCACCCAATGCAGGGAGCGCGCCTTGCTGTGTGTACTAGCACATACTCGAGACGTTTTAAATCACTTCCTTGTTGGTGAAGGAAAACATAGACTGCGACACACACACACACACACACACACACACACACACACACACACACACACACACACACACACACACAACACACCGTATGTGAGGGGTTGATAGTAGGACTGAGATATTTACACGGCCACGGTGGAATCGCTGGACCTGACTGCTCGCGTGGCAATGCCGGCTTCACTACAACGCCGCAGAGCAGACTGCATGGTGTTCACAGCCTGCTTGTCGAGTTAAAATTTATAACGCCACAGTGGGCCCTATGCTGCCAACCGCCAAAGCTACACACGTGTAGTCAGAAAATGGGTTATCACGTAGTTTTTTTGGGGGGCAGCTTGGCGTAGCGGTAAGGCAGTAGCTAGACTGGTAAGCAGACAGACGAGTGTTCCATTCCGCTTCGGTTGTGGTTTTTCTTTGAAAGTAGCGGTTTGTGGACACTGTATGATTGTGACCTTGTTTCTCCACAACGTCGGAGACATTGAAACCGCCCACGTTACTGCCCATTTGAATGAAGAGTGTTTCTGGTTCTGATAGTGTGACTTTAGCAATGGCTACACTCTTACCTACCCCCTGCCCTATGGGATCTCCGTCCCCGCCTAAACCTGCATACTACACTCAACTAATTTAACGAACGCAGGATCCCGTCAGTAATTTGATCAACCACTGGGAGTATCGTGTATGTTTATGTAACACAAGAAATGTGTAGTTTTTATCAATGAGAGGCATTATTTGTGTGGCTTTGTCAACAACCGGGAGTATCGTGTATTCTTCGCAATTATCAGGAGCATCACGGTATAGTTTTATCACCGTGCAGAAAACCGGAGATAGCCATAGTTAGGCTTGTTTGAGGCCGAGTCGTCTCTGAAGAGGTAGTGGCTGGGACCGAGATCCCAGGAGGTGGGGCAAGAGGGAGACTCTACCTAACGCTACACCGTCTCCACCTGAAGGACACCTGCATTAAGACGGGCAGCGGTGAGAGCCATTTTCATGTTTCATTAATTGTGCATGACAAAGTCACAAAGACAGTGTCCATAAACCATGCCGTTTGAAGAGAGACGGAGCAGAATCGAACCGAGACCCATCTGCTTACCAGCCTAATGCCTTACCGCTAGGCCAAACCGGCCCTCCCGGTGAGGGATATTTAACTGATCGCTTTTATATGGCGATCTTCTCTGAGAGAGAGAGAGAGAGAGAGAGAGAGAGAGAGAGAGAGAGAGAGAGAGAGAGAGAGAGAGAGAGAGAGAGAGAGAATTTATATTTCACTTAAACGTCACAGGAAATGGGGCTTATACCCCATATTTTGGACATGTTTTGTAAGTTTATGTTTGCCTCTTCGCTTACATTCCCATGTAATTTCTGCGTCCGCGATACCCAGATGCGGCGAGACCCTAACTCGCACCGTGTCCATCGAGAGTCTAAACCACTGTGCCACACACCCATTTTCAGACAGATGTCATACGGACATGATCAAGTGCCAAGGCAATGAAACCAATCCTTTTTTATTTTACTTTTCAAATTGTACATCGTTATTGTGATACAATAATACATTATACAAAACCACAGGACAACATCTCTCTCTCACTTTCTCTTATCTTCCACCGATTATTTACACACACATACACAAAGCTGCCGCAATATCAAGTAAGTCTGAAGAAAATGAACAGAAATGAAAATGACGGTGACAAAGGGAGAATGTGTAAATGTGTGTGAGTGTAATGTACTTACATGTTACTGCTTACAGTCAAGTTACTCGTGCGGTACAGGATGTGACGTCAGAAACATGTTAAACTGCGTTACAGATGAATTTAAATAGTCTTCTGATACGATGAACAAAAGACAACAACCTTTTCTCACCCGAGACATCGAATATAGTGCACGAATAAAATATAAAACAACAACAACAACACACATACACAACCCCCCACGCCCCCCCCCCCCCCCCCTCCCCAAGTTCATTATAAAATGAGATTTCGACTCCTGCCCTGATCGCATGTTCTCGAAAAAGCCAGTGTGTGTGTGTGTGTGCGTGCGTGCGTGCGTGCGTGCGTGCGTGCGTGCGTGCGTGCTTAAACGTATAACAGGACCGTGTAAATCACGAGATTATTTGATATATAACTTTTTATATCACGCGTATTTACAACCATTATGCTGTGTTTGCTATTGTCTACCACGATGCACTATTATGTTTTCCTATGAATTTAATTTATCCGATGAGACAATAAAGTAATCCTGAATGCTGATTCATGGTCTCTTCCTGTCAGTAGCCACTCACATGTGACTGGATCACTGGTTAGGGATGCCATCATGTACAAAAGACGTTTGGCCGGACATTGTCATGATAACTCAATTTCTAAATCCCTAAAGTCCCCACGCTGTCCACTGCTGCCACACTAACTGTCAGCGAGGAGTGTTTTCATACACGGCGTCTGCAAAACAGAATGGAGGGTAGGTCACAACAAGCAGGACACGCAGTAACAGCAGCACCATCACCATGAGTTACTAGGTATGCTGGTACATCTTGGTTGTTGTCATCGACTCTTTAGTATTCAGTCTTTAGTATTCAATCTTTAGTACATTTTGTAGGTCTAGCAACCAGCATCCACACAGACTGAAACATTCGATAAGCATCACATGGAGGAAGAAGAACTATTCCTTCCGGTTCAGGCCAGTATGAAGAGCAGTCACCGCCTGTCCCATTCCTCCCGCTACACCTCCCCTCTCCCCCACCCTTACACCCCCCCCCCCCCCCCGGCCTCAACCGCAGTGAAAGAAAAACAAATGAAAAAAAGAAAGAAAATAAAAGAAGAAAAAAAGCGTATTAAAAAGAAAATAAATAAAGAAGAAAGGGTATCTTTAAAAAGAGAAAATCCGCGGTACTAAAACAGCGATACTCTGGTTCACTGTATTTACTACTCGTGGTTTCGAGGTCGATGAAAAGAAAAGGAGACAACAAAGCAATAAAGAAGCCACACAAAAATCAAGGTTGAGGTTCCCTCTGGACTGTGATGACGAAGCTGGTCTGGTGTCACGGCCTTCACTGGGTCCGATCTCAGAGTAGACAGACCTCAGTCCAATGTCCGACATCTGAAGGCTGTCGTAAGGTCCTCTTGGCCACACACTGCTCGTGTCTGAAAGGTGAAGGCGTTTAAAATGTAGTTTGACTGAAACACCCCTTTAAGAATCATCATCACTTAGCGATCAAAGCATAACGAGCTTCACACCCCACCCTATTCCCCAGATTTGTGTCCGTTTTTCCTTTATCTGAAACAGTTCGAGGCCCAGAGCGCTCGTGCAAAGGGAGTTAATTAGCGACCGAAATACGTAACACAAGTACAACAACAAAGACCCGAGTCGCCTACGGTAAATCTCGACTGGCATGCGTGTAAATACAAGGTACATAAAATCCACCAGGGGTACATCTTCAAATTTGTACTCCTCTGGTGGAGTTTATGTACCTTATTTTTACACTCGTGCCAGGTGAGAGTTACCGTAGGCGACTCAGGTCTTTGGTGTTGTGTTACGTATTTCGAGCACTAATTAACTCCCTTGTGTATTGATTTGCACGAGCGTGTCGTCTTTGTTTCTTTGTTTTGTTGCTGATGTATTTTGTTGTTTTCGTCTGTTTTTGTCTTTTATTTTGTTTTGAGTGTAGTATGTCGACTAGTGATCAGTGTGTATACATGTTTAATGAAAACGTCCCAATCGAAAGCGTATGCAGTCTGCTGACGACTTATTTTGTACGTTTGAGTTTACTATAGCGGTTAGGTATAGTTAGATAACATTTGAGTTTACTATAGCGGTTAAGCATAGTTAAATAACGTTTGAGTTTAGTGGTTAGGCAAAGTTAGATAACATTTGACTTTAGGTTAGGTATAGTTAGATAACGTTTGAGTTGACTGTACGGTTAGTTATAGTTAGATAACGTTTGAGTTGACTGTAGCGGTTAGTTATCGTTAGATAATGTTTGAGTTGACTGTAGCGGTTAGCTATAGTTACTACAGAACTGTGGCAGTACCTTGATGAGCGAACCACAGAGCCCTACTGACCCACCTTCAGTGTCACCTGGCTGGCTGGCTTCTCTCAGCTCCTGTTCTGGCGCCGATAGACTGGAAACATAGCAAACACACACACACACACACACACACACACACACACACACACACACACACACACACACACGCACGCACGCACGCACGCACGCACGCACGCACGCACGCACGCACGCACGCACGCACGCACACATACATCATATACACACCACACACACATGCACCACACACACACACACACACACACACACACACACACACACACATACACACGCACACACGCACACGCACACACACAAACACACACACACACGCACGCACGCACGCACACACACACACACACACACACACACACACACACACACACACACACACACACACACGCTCACACATACTTTACATACACACCACACATACATACACCACATACACAACACACACACACACACACACACAAACACACACACTCACACACACACACACACACACACACACACTAACACACACACACACACACACACACACACACACACACACACACACACACACACACACACACACACACACACATTTATGTCACCAAAACAAGTTTTCTGAGAATTGTCAATAGCATGTCTTCTTCGATTACTTCTACCAATTTTTAAACATGAAATACAATTGTAGTATTTCATAGGGTAGGAATGTTATTTTGCTGACAATGCAGTGACCATTGTATCATCACATTTCTTGTCTAAACAGTCACGTGTGTTGTGAACCCAGTTTGACCCCTACTTCAGCCAATCGACTGACACCAAAGGTAAACCACTGTGCAAAAAAGGCGAGTCTAAACCACCTGTGGAAATTATGACATGTTCTTTAGCACTACTTGCTGTGCAGCACAACACCCAAAATTAATCAAGTCGAGAAACGCATGCATTACAGGTGTACAAAAGGCATGTTGACCCCTCAGGACTTCCCCATAATTTGTTGCAAACAAGCGACACAAAGCCAAACAAAATTAGGCCACCACGTTGTCACACGGACCGAATTACAATCACAAAAAAGGTCTCTGTAAGTTCTGACAAGAACCATACAAATGAGTATCAAATTAGAAAAGAGCAAAGACATCCGAAAACTTACTCTTTGGAGGCATTGCGATGAAGCTGGTTCGAATCTGAAACAATACAGGTCGAAGTCAGGTAACGGAATCTAACCAACATCTTCTAGCAACGATTTTTTGTGTTTAATTAGTCCTTTTTGGTTTGGTCACAGTTCACGGTAAAATATCACCATAGTCATTAGACCCACAAAACTGGCTTTTAATACATGATGTGGGAACATCGTCATAGAGAACTAGAAGCTGAGACTGTCAAGAGCGTATAATTAGCACACGTCACGTGCATATAATTAGCACACCTCACGTGCATATAATTAGCACACGTCATGTGCACATAATTAGTACACGTGTGCCCTTGTCGAAACAAAACTGTAGTTGTGCATAAATCATCAAAATATTCATTCTCGCCATGATCGTCATTTTATATGGCAGAGCATTTGGAAACAGAAACCTCGGTTTCAAGCTGTATTTCGAGAGTTCTTTTTAAATTTAGCTGTTAAAGAAAACAGGCTTTCTTGGACAAAACGTGTCACAGTTTGACAAGGACACGCCCTTTAAGTGTATATGTATTAGCGATTAATATAATTTATTTCCAACACAAACCAATGTTTAATTTTGTATCGTTTAGTATTATGCAGTGAGGCATACGTAAGTACGCCACTAAAATGTATCTACAACACACGTTACCAGCACATGGCAATGTCCACTGACGTCTCCACAGCCAAACCACGACGACGACACTGACAATCAACACCAAGGCCAGCACGACACTAACAGCCACACCGAAGTAACATGACGTGTCTGAGGAGTCTGTACCTTTGTCGGCAGTCACTGACCCCGCTTCTGGAAAGAAACGTAACGACTGCAACACGAACACACATCGATAGCACGGAGAGTCTCGACTACAAAGGTGCGTAGAACAAAAGAACTCTGTGTATTTTCGAGCCGTTCTTGAGCAGTCATTTCAAATCAAAATACAGTTTCGTAAACTGTACGAATTTGTTATTCCCTCGAGTCATACGGGAAGTGAATGAATAATGTTCAATACACAAAAGAAAAATATATTGGTAAACGTGCAACAGTTTGATCAAACACATTATTTGAAAGTAATCTGAAGAAATGCGGGAATGTGTACTTGCCAATAACAGACTCGGCATAAGCAGCTGTTGGAACTGAGACTGGGCGTGTACATAGTCATTTCCATTTTAAATGAATTGTGGAACCGCTTCTATGAAAATAAAATAAATGTTTTTAAATGAACACAAAGGAATCAGTTCATTGGACTGCTCAAGCCGACTTCCAACAGGCACACTTCTAATAAAAAAAAGAAAGAAAAAACTTCTTTAAAAACTAAGCAAAATAACACTCACTGATAGGCGAATTGCTGGTAGCCTTACCAAAGTTCTAAGCTGGATGTGTGTTGTGAAATTGGGCCCTGTTCAGTGAATGCCTTTCCAGGAACAACACTGCTATTAATTTAGGAAATTACTGATATTAATACCACTAAATAAATGTGTCAGCCCCCATTACATACGACCACTAGACCTGTATTGATGTACACAGATCTACGACATGAGTAGACTTTTCTTCCCAAAACACTCGCGCGCGAACGCACGCACGCACGCACGCACGCACGCACACACACACACACACACACACACACACACACACACACACACACACACACACACACACACACACACACACACACACACTCACTCACGCACGCACGCACGCACGCACGCACGCACGCACGCACGCACGCACGCACGCACGCACGCACGCACACACACACACACACACAATCTCAGTAATAAACAATAAGCGGTGGAATCACACACGCGCAATCACGCACGCGCTCACCCACCCATCCACTAAATCAGACAGACACAGAGCTAAGGAATTAAATGCAACCGTATATTTTGGTGCCAAATTGCAACCTGGAAATGCCGTTATGATCGTTAAAAATCAACAAAGAAGGGAGTTCATTAGTGCCCGAAGTCGCACAAACACAACAAAGAGCTAATTTGCCTACGGTAACTCTCACCTGGCGTATACAAGTAACTAAAGGGTACATAAACTCCACCAGAGGGGCATGCTCAATTTAAAAAACGAATATACGCGTACCAGGATATTCATGCGGCAAAAGCACGTAATTATTTGTGTGCATGCATGCTTATAAACAAGGATTAGTCCTTGGACCTGTACTCTTTGTTCTTTACACAGTTTCTCTTTCCACTGCCACACTGTCCTTAACCACTCAACTCTCAACTCCAGAAATCTGCGGCTCCTCATGAAATTCCAGATCTCCTCCTCTTCATGCCGTAGTGTATTAAGGACGTCAGAGCCTCTATAAGTTGATGATGGTGAATAAACTTAAACACAACTACAACAGGACCGAACCAATGATTGCATCATCTGGTAGAAAGTCTAGATTTCACCCTTCCTTTTTCCCAAACTCTAATTCACTGACTCTGTCGGTTTGCTGACCTTTCGTGATGTTGGCAATTCCAGTCACTCCAGGACCTTCAATGCGTATTATTGCACACGCCGGCCATTGCTAGGTCCAGAACTAAGTTAGCACAAGGCCAGACACTTCATACTTATTTAGTAACGGAAGTCCATATTTTCAGTTCCCCATTCAATATTGGCAGTAAGCGATCACAAAACAGCACCAGCTTTGTACTACGCAAGCAGATGTGTGAGCATTAGCAGCGGGAAAGTCATCAAAACTAAACGGCCTGTGTCATTTTCTTCCTACTTTTGAGCGTATCCGCACATAGGCGGTTTTGTTCTGATGGAAGTGCAAAACTCGACATCCACCTCGTAAACGTGAATGCATTGCCAGTCAGCTAATGCTGGCCCAATAATAATAATAATAAATAATACTTATATAGCGGTATTCTTTAATCAGTGTTAAACTCACTGCGCTGTACAAACATCTTATCACAAAAACTGCATTAACATTCATTTCAGCAAACAAAACCTTAATTATTGTGGCTTAAATTACCGTTATCGCCTATCGAACAACACACACACACACACACACACACACACACACACACACACACACACACACACACACACACACACACACAGAGCAATGGACGTCATGCTGAGGAAAGGCCAAGGTTGTATGGGCTTGTAATCACTTTTTTCAACACAAGCTGGGAGAGACAGAGACAGGGAGGGGGATATTACAAGGACATCTGTTACCCACAAAGATAAAGTTGCGTAGATGCTTTGCAGGGAATATGTTTCAGACTTTTTCTTCTCTTAATCATCCCACATATCAATTGCAATGGGTGTTTTCGAAGCAACTTCGCAACCGATGTGTACCGTTCCTTGAGTGACACCGAGGCAATTGTGCCCGACGGTGATTCAGTAAAGTTGGGAGCAGTTACGTTCACTTCAAGATGGTATCTATGTGCTCGTTTTGACTGACGATGGCCCTGTCTCGTCCTTTCGATAAAGATCGTCTAGCGCTACCTCTTTCCACGCCTCTCTCCTCCAGACACACACACACACACACACACACACACACACACACACACACACACACACACACACACACACACACACACACACACACACACGTACACACACACACAGAAGACGGCTTGCCGACCTTGCCTTCACACACAGAAAAGGCTCGACGATCCGAGGTAGACCTGTTAGGGGGCTTTGTATTGTGGCCAGGTGTGCAGGCCTATGTGAACGAAACGCTATACCCAGCAAGCGTCAGCCTTTTAGACATACCCTGCACACCCTGCACTCCTAACACAGTAACCCTATGCTCCCGATTCCATTCAGTGAGACGGTGCACGCTTCGAAGATTTCAGTGACGGCTGTAGACATCTGGAAGTAGGATATTTTGCGAGCGTGTGTCGTGTTGGTTTTAAACCGGTTGTCAGAAACACACACACAGTGTTATGAAAGTAGTTGATAATCATCCAGGAACTCACTTGCAGTATTCGGCAACAGAAGCACAGAATAATCCACGAGAAAATGAACACACATCGGACGACCTCATTCCGTGTTGATATTTTCCAGGTTGCAATAGTTGCATCAGCAGTAATGCCGACCTGCGCCGACACACACACACACGCGTCCACACACACACACACACACACACACACACACACACACACACACACACACACACACACACACACACACACACACGTACACACACACACACACACACACACACACACACACACACACACACACACACGTCCACACACACACACACACACACACACACACACACACACATTTTTTTTATTACATACCAGACACACAAGTGATGAAGGTTAACCCAAGAGCAAAGACAGCACTCATCTCCGACTCGTACGGCAAACACGAAAAGCCGCTAGAAAACATTCACCTGTAAGCCTATTCATTGTACAAGAACCACAATCACGCATTTCACTCCCGGGTGTTGTCTGGAGCACATTCCTTTTGACACACATACACCGTGGGGAACCTAGTGACCTATGACCTTACCGACAGCACTGCACATTGATCTACTGTTCCTCTACACCAAGACAGACATCAAACTTATTCACCCGCGCTCCTGTGCAAACGCAACAGAAAGATCAGAGTTTGTTTAAATGCAGTAGAAACGGAGAGTAACGCACTCGTTTTGATGAACGCGATCCTGTGTTTTTACAGCTGATGGCTAAGTAATAGTTTTAAAAGCTGTTCGCACACTCAAACAAAGAAAGAAAGAAGAAGACGGAAGCTACTCCCTTCAAAGAAAACCGACTTTGGTGCATAAACCAATTTCCGGGTCCGATTCAATTCTTTCTAAAAAGGTGCAGCTAGTGCTATAGGAATTAAGCCCCCGAAACCAGGAGCGTACATCATACCACCAGTAAGTGATTAGCAGAAGACTTGAACCTGGAAAGGTCAGATATTGTTTTGATCTCCGTCGGCCGCGTTTCGCTCAAGCAGAACTCATAAGTGATCATAAACTGAGATATATTTTAACCCATACCAGTCAAGGCAGACCAGATTATTTATAAATGTGAGCAAGTGCTCTTTGTAAACGTTTTAACGGCAATCCCGCCTCGATTATCAGATCTGTGCAATTTCATTACTGTACTATTAGTAACCCGGGAACTGGAGCAGACACATAAAATTCCAGGTGTATCAAACATTAGGAAACTAAATACTGTGCGGTTCAAGACTGAAAACTCATATGTTTACATTCAGCACGAAAATGTTGAAGAGCTTTAGATTTGAATATGCTCACTGAGCATGCTATTTTCAGACTTCTAGATGGCGCATTCCAACAAAAGGATCCAGAATAAGCAAACCTCATCTTATAAATGTCAATTCATGTTTTGGGCAAAATAAGAATGCTGTTCCGTGAATTATGGTGGTTGTCGCTCAGGTGGACAAGCTGTCTCAGATATTGGGGTGATTTGTTATGGATAACTTTATGCACTAAGATACATTTATTACATTGAAGATGCTCTTTTAAAGGTAATGGACTATATGAAATGTGCCCTCGTCTAGTTAGTGCACAGAGAAAGAGAGAGAGAGAGAGAGAGAGAGAGAGAGAGAGAGAGAGAGAGAGAGAGAGAGAGAGAGAGAGAGAGAGACAGACAGACAGACAGACAGACAGACAGACAGAGAGAGAGAGAGAGACAGAGAGACAGAGAGACAGACAAAGAGACAGAGAGAGAGAGAGAGGGAGAGAGAGAGGGAGACAGAGAGAGACAGAGAGAGAGAGAGAGAGAGAGAGAGAGAGAGAGAGAGAGAGAGAGAGACAGACAGACAGACAGACAGACAGACAGACAGACAGACAGACAGAGAGAGACAGACAGACAGAGAGAGAGAGAGAGAGAGAGAGAGAGAGAGAGAGAGAGAGAGAGAGAGAGAGAGAGAGAGAGAGAGAGAGAGAGAGAGAGAGAGAGAGAGAGAATATCAGAATTAGATAAAAACAAAAATCATTATTTTATTATTTTCTATCTCTCTTCTTACACCCGACGAAGACTCTGTGTCAAAAGCGCTATGTATTTAACTGTTCTGTCGTCGTATAGGTAAGTACATTTCTCTAGAGCTGTCCCATTTTGGAAATTTATTGCCTATTGGCCATCGGCCACAGTACATGGTAATGCAGAATTGTAAAATTTGTACAGAGAAAGGAAAAAAAGCAGAAAAAAAAAAGAAAAAAAAAGGTCGTCAAATACTTTATAATAACCTCCCCCCCCCTCGCCCCCCTCCCCCCCCAACACACACATACACAGCAAACCAAATTAGCTTAAACGTAATAACAATGAAGATGTAAATACATTTTAGGTTTCAACACACACCACAGGTCCTAGAAAAACATAATAAAAACAACACCTTAAAAGAGTTAAAAATTCCTATGTTACTCCACCCAACAATGGTATGAACAAGTCTAAGGCGAATACATTCAATCAGTCTGTTGGGCAAAATGCTGTGTCTTGAAACAAATTTGTTCCTGTGAACTTCTTTCCTCACATCGCACTGAAGACAAGCTTGGCCAGTCGAAATCAATCTGTCCGGCTTTTGCAAGAGAGAACATTTTCCAGTAAAGCCGCAATTCGTGTTGAGACGTGCCACACCAGCTGTCAGCGAGGAGTGATTTCAGATTCCGCGTCTGCAAAACAGAATGGAAGGTACGTCACAGCAAGCAGGAGAGGGCAGTAACAGAAGCACTACTCCCATAAGCTAATAACTATGCTGATATATATCCGTGTTGTGATCACTTATATTTTAGTACATTAGTAAGTCTAGTAGGTCTAGCATACAACATACAGTCAGGGTGAAACAGTCGATAAGCATCACAGCCAGAGGGCAGAGAAAGAACCAATCCTTCGGGTTCGAGGCAGTATGAATAGAAGCCAGCCACCCCCCAACCCCCCAAAACTCATCGCCTCCCCTAAAACCACCATTCAAACGCCACTAGACTAACCAACCCACCAACGAAAGAAGAGAAATAAAGAACAAAAGGCCATCTTAAAAACAACAACTAAAAAGGCCGTAGTGCTCAAATAGCGACCCTCAGGGTTCAATGTATTTACTACTCGTGCTTTCGAGGCTGATGAAAAGGAAACAACGAAACATTAAAGATGCCACACACAATCACAATATAGGTTCCTACTGGACAGTGATGACGCACCACGGGAAGCTGATCTGGGGTCACGGTCTTCACTGGGTCCGATCTCAGAGTAGGCAGACCTCAGTCCAATGTCCGACATCTGAAGGCTGTCGTAAGGTCCTCTTGGCAACGCACTACCCGCGTCTGAAAAGTGATGGCGTTTAAAATACACTTGGATTAAAACAGACCATTGCTAATACTGTTTCCAGTTTATCTATCAAAATACACTGACCGTGAGAGCGTGCAGAATTTCAGCGAAAGCCTCGCAGTCAGAATGCACCTGCAGCAGATTGACTATTTATTTTCTGTTCTGTCCTGGCTGAGTTTATTGTCAGCAAATTAATTGAAATTGAAGAAAACAAACTAATCTAAAAATAAAACAAAACGATAACAAACTATAGCTTTATTTTTGCCCATGTTTCAAAACGGATCAACCATCAGGCCATGACGTAGTATATGAATATTTGCATGTAAAGTGAATAGAAAAGTTCCGGTTCTACAAACTTTCAGTTGGAGCTACTAACTATGCTGATATATCTCCATGTTGTGATCACTTATATTTTAGTACGTACGTAGGTCTAGCATACAAGATACAAAGTGAAACAGTCGATAAGCATGACAACCAGAGGGCAGAGAAAGAACCACTCCTTCCGGTTTAAGCCAGTGTGAATAGTAGCCACCGCCCCCGCCCCCTCCCAACTCATCGCCTCCCCTAAAACCACCATTCAAATGTCATTACACTAACCAACCCACCAACGAAAGAAAGAAAAGAAAGAAAGAAGAAAAAGCCATCTTAAAAAAACTAAACAAACAAAACAAAAAAACACTAATAAATCCGTAGTGCTAAAATAGCGACCCTCAGGGCTCAGTGTATTTACTACTCGTGCTTTCGAGGCTGATGAAAAGGAAACAACAAAGCATTAAAGATGCCACACACAATCACAATATAGGTTCCTACTGGACAGTGATGACGCACCACGGGAAGCTGGTCTGGGGTCACGGCCTTCACTGGGTCCGATCTCAGAGTAGACAGACCTCTGTCCAATGTCCGACATCTGAAGGCTGTCGTAAGGTCCTCTTAGCAACGCACTGCCCGTGTCTGAAAAGTGATGGCGTTTAAAATACACTTGGATTAAAACAGACCATTACTAACACTGTTTCCAGTTTATCTATCAAAATACACTGACCGTGAGAGCGTGCAGAATTTCAGCGAAAGCCTCGCAGTCAGAATGCACCTGCAGCAGATTGACTATTTATTTTCTGTTCTGTCCTGGCTGAGTTTATTGTAAGCAAGTTAATTGAAATTAAACAAAACAAACTAATCTAAAAACAAAACAAAATAATAACAAGCTAAAGCTTTATTTTTGCCCATGTTTCAAAACGGATCAACCATCAGGCGATGACGTAGTATATCAATATTTGCATGTAAAGTGAATAGGAAAGGTCCGGTCCTACAGACAAACCTTCAATTGTAGCTACTAACCATGCTGATATATCTCCATGTTGTGATCACTTATATTTTAGTACATGTGTAGGTCTAGTAGGTCTAGCATACAGCATACAGTCAAAGTGAAACAGTCGATAAGCATCACAGCCAGAGGGCAGAGAAAGAACCACTCCTTCCGGTTCAAGCCAGTATGAATAGCAGCCAGCACCCCCCCCCCCCTCCCGCCCACCCACTCACCGCCTCCCCTAAAACCACCATTCAAATGCCCTTACACTAACCAATCCACCAACGAAAGAAAGAAAAGAAATCAAGAAGAAAAGACCATCTTTAAACAAAAACAAAACAAAAAAGGAACAAATTCGTAGTGCTCAAATAGCGACCCTCAGGGTTCAATGTATTTATTACTCGTGCTTTCGAGGCTGAAGAAAAGGAAACAACGAAGCATTAAAGATGCCACACACAATCACAATACAGGTTCCGACTGGACAGTGATGACGCACCACGGGAAGCTGGTCTGGGGTCACGGTCTTCACTGGGTCCGATCTCAGACTAGACAGACCTCTGTCCAATGTCCGACATCTGAAGGCTGTCGTAAGGTTCTCTTGGCAACGCACTGCCCGTGTCTGAATAGTGAT
>OY757550.1:11488091-11507579 GCA_963584105.1 Alviniconcha strummeri
ATATTGCTCATTTTCAACTTGTCATATCTGCCTTGTTCTGTGCAGTTTATCAATAAGAACTACTGTCACGCAAAACACGATCTTTTTACGACCTGCTGATGCCAATATTTTGTGCGTGAATGATGTATTGTGAGTTTGGAAGAAGTTTTAATGAACACAGGAAGCGGTCGGAAAAAGAGCGTGGTTCTGACGTCGAAGGTCAGATGAGCGAGGTCGGAAAACGGTTGCGTTCGGAAAACCGTTGGGAACTTTTACAAGAAAAACGTACAGACATGAAGTTATAATTTTTAGAAAGAGGAATTCCCGTAAATTTATCCGTTATAAAATTCGTTAAAATTCCTTCGTTTTCGACTGCAGCAAAAATTGAGTCGAAAAATACCTTCATTTTTACCTTAAAATACACTTAGAAATTTTGAATGTAGTATACTGAATTTGGTATCACTGGAAAGACGAATTTTCGCTCTTTAAAACGGTGTATCGTTTGATCCGGAAGCGAGTTGATTTAAACAAAATTTTATTCAAGACAAAATAAAGATACAAAGAATCGTTATGTGCTCATCAACAAGCTGTAGCTTATAGGCGATGAGCTCATACAGCTGGAAAAAACACACAATGTAAGGCGGACGAACAATTTCATTTCACTAACAGAAACTGAGTGAGAAATAACAACAATAAAAACGAAAAACAAGAGAAAACAAAGAAAGAAAAAGAAACAAACAAACAAACTACAATAACACAAAAATACGAACTGTCGCTAGAAAACAGTGAAAAACAAAATAGTGGAAAAAATAAAACAATAATAGGTGGATAGATAGATTGGCTGGTGGCTTAAATAAATACTAGCGAGAGAGAACTGGAATGTGGAGACAGAGAGGGATGGGAAAAGGGAAAGATGGTTTGAAGTCATTTTTTTTCTTTTTTCTACAGTAGCATAATTATTAATTTTTGACAAAGTTCAGAGGTATGAGTAGGCAGTCGGTCACTTGTATAATCAAAACATATAGTCACATTTACAGAAGGAATTGATTCTTGGATTTTTAACGTCCCTTTAGTATACTATGTTAAAAGGACAAATCACATGTGCACAAAAAGTCAGTATATATTGTCAAAAACAAACAAACAAGAGATAATCATATTACAGGTCAGCTACCTGCTAGATTACAGTTCTGCTTTTAAAGTCGCTTAGATAGCTTAATGAATTCATGGACAATTAGGAATATGTGTTTATTTTCTGGAAGTCGCAGGTCTAAGTTACCGTACAGTAGTGTTCTAATATTGGTTTGGCTGCTAGGGAGGGTAAGTATTGTTCTTGCGCGGAT
This sequence comes from Alviniconcha strummeri, assembly GCA_963584105.1. Taxonomy (NCBI): domain Eukaryota; kingdom Metazoa; phylum Mollusca; class Gastropoda; family Provannidae; genus Alviniconcha; species Alviniconcha strummeri. The sequence continues at coordinate 11,489,411 of OY757550.1, forward strand.
GTTTATGTAGTTAGGACAATGCAGGAGGTAATGCTCGGCCGTTTCTCTAGAATAACCGCAAGAACATTTTGGGTCGGTACTTAAATGGCGGTTGACTAGGTCATTGTTAAGGTTACTCATTTCTAGGCGAAGGCGACAGTGAATGACTTGTGCATTTCTTTCTCCAAAGTAGTAATAGGCTGGAACTTTACTGTCGGACAAGGACAATGATCGTTTAAAAACACTTAAAGATGTACTTTGTTGAACGTTAATGGGGAGAGAATTCCACTCTGCTGTGGTAGATGGAATGAAGGAGTTTCGATAAAGTTCAGTTTTGCATGTAGTCACATCTCTTTCTAATGGTCTGCGTCTGTGGTACGGATTAATGTGGGCGACTAAAGGAGGCAAGAGGTCACTTATATATTGTGGACAGAGGCCTAGTATCATTTTGTGGAACATCAAGAGTTTATGCGATAAACTCACTTAGTTTTAGCGATAACTAAGTGAGTTTCCAACACAACCATAACTGTATTTTTGTGCTGTTTACATCTCTTTGAATGCAATTGAAGCAAATTTGTTGTGGTCTGGTCGTAGTTTGAACAACATTACAGAGCTATCTTCTCATTAGTTTCTCCAAAATGCAAACCGTTGTAAAAGTAGTAATTTCTTTCCCTGTAAATCCGAATTGACAAAAACGTGACGTATGGTGTACGTTCTCAACAGTGAATTCTTTCAAAAGAAAATTTAGCTCGTGAATGATTTAAAAAATAGATATTTGTTTTTCTTGTCAAGGACGATAACTCTGATTTAGCTAGCAGACGATGCAGTCACGACCCATATGTTTTTTAATAGTAAATCTGCTCATCTAGACAAAACAAAATAAAAGCGAGCCACCAGCCAAAATTAATGTTATATTGAGAGTTTGGAATTGTGTTTGCTTCTGAAGATTTTATTTCTTGTTTTTTCCCCCTTTTTTCTCGTCCACCTTTTGTGCACATGGAAGACCTGGCACACTGTCTAAAAAATTACATGATTCTTTCAACCTTTGCATATAATAATAACAATAATAATAATTACAAGGGGGGTGCGGAGTGGGGTATAAAAAAGAGAGTAATAATGACAAGTTTTTTGGTTTTTGTTTAACATTTTGCAAGCATGATTGACAAGACAAGACTATGGTAACAAGGCAGAAGTAACTAAGTCAATAAGAAAGACTGAACAAGAAACAAAATGAAAGAAATAATCACACACACACACACACACACACACACACACACACACACACACACACACACACACACACACACACACACACACACACACACACACACTTGAAGAGCCACATCAAATGTGGGTGTGGTAGGGGGTGGGGAAAATAAAATACTCACAGAGCAACATTAAATACAGTTTTGAGCATGTAGTTTTTTTTAATGTCATTGATGTGGGACTCCAATTTTTGTTAGTTTACTTTTCCTTAATAATTCAGGTCTTTGGTCTAAAGTAGGGAAGTTTTTTTTTGTTTTTAAGTATTGTCAAATAATGGCGAGAGCGACTCCAGTCAGGTTTTTGCTTCTGGGATTGTTTCAGTAGCTGAGACTGGTAGTAGTAGTCAGATACCTGGAAAATAGTTCTTGTTTGCTTCCTTCTGTTTGTACCTTTCTGATTTATTTATTTCTCAAGTTATTACTGCATGATTCACATAAAGTCAAGTAAGTGTTATTTACAACTAAACTTCAGAATTTGATGATTTAATGGATGAGTATTAAGCGTATTTAATTGTTGAGTATTAAGTGTTAGTGTGCTGTTTATGTTGAAATAAATCTTTTTTACCTGTTTGTTTATATATTTCTTTGTTAATGATTTCAGAGGATGATCAGTTTCATCATCTTGAGGAGAGAATTGGTCCTAGAAAGTGAGGCAGGCCTCAACATCTACCACGAGGCCACACTTGGACTGCAGGTTTTAACTTATTTTCCTCATTCAAAGTCAAACAAGTCTACATATATCTAAAATTTGCCTAAATTTCCATATGCTGTGCATTTCCCTTCTCTGGTTAATGCTGAATCTGCAGATACCAGTACCATGGCTGTATCTCTTTCCATTCAAGAGTTTGATTTGCTTTAATGCTATTACCATCAAAGATTCGCAGTATATTTGCACCCTTTTTTCTCATGGAAACTTGCCTCTGTAGGTAAAATTTAGCTTACACTTCTTTAGACTTGTGAATTTGTATTGTCTAATTAATGCTGAATCAGCTGATACCAGAATTATAGTTGTACCTCTTTCCATTCCCATGTTATGTTTGATCTTGTCATGTACCATCAAAGATTTGCGATCGGACAAAGTCAAAATTAGTGATTTTTCCATTTTTGGCACTCTGCATCTCCAGTATTTGAGTAAGGATGACTACTGAAAAAATCGTGTTTAGTCTATGTTGTGCAGACACTGTGTAAAACAAGTTGGGTGGATGTATAACCAATACCTTTTATGATAGAGCCATACAAAAATGGCATTTTGTAAAATGCTCATAAAACGCCTAAAATGATGACTATTTGAAGGGTGACATCTCCAAAAAAATAATAATTATAGATCAATTAATGAAATTCGGTTTGTGTACTTACCTTGTGACCCTCTTTAATATCACATATTAATGGATTGCATTGCTAGCTTTTCAAAATTTGGCTGGACCTACCTACTGGGAATGTTTTGAGAAAATACTAACCGTTGTGCTTGATCTGAATGCTGAAAAGCTCCTGCCCCTGTCCGTTGGCCACCGCCACCTGATAAAAGCCAGCAGCAGCTGAGGATGTCATGTTGTCAACAGTGACGATGCACGTGGAAATGTAGAGTTTGTCTCCCTTCTGTCGACAAGACCCCGTCAGCGTGATGCCGTCATAGTCAGTCTGCGGAGTGCTGACGTTCGCTGCTGACGCTCCCAGAAAGGCGAACGTGAGGCTGTTGGGAACGGGGTACGCAGTGACGTCAAAGGGGACAGACACAGACTGGTTCAGGAAGTTGACAGTTGGAATCATAATGTTCCTGCTCCGAGGTTTGCCTGTTTTCGACAGTAATCAAATTTCACACAGGAGTATTCGTGATGACGTTTAATATTTGAACCTTCTCCATCAGGATGCCAGCCATCACTGACTGATGGGACACACACTGTGTGCTAGAGAGGCGCTACAATAGCAATGCCACTTTTAATTTTTGTGAAATGCAACGACCATTTTGGCATTTTGCAGTTGTCTGACAATTTGGTGTTGTTCTTCACATTCTTCTTTACGCTCAAAACACAAAATCCAACTCCTCTCTTGAGCAGACGGGTTTTTCGGTTGTTAATTTTCTTGTTTTCCACCAACCGATCACCACTAACGCGCGCGCGCGCACGCGCGCGTGCGTGCGTGCGTGCTTGTGTGTGTGTGTGTGTGTGCGTGCGTGCGTGCGTGCGTGCGTGCGTGCGTGTGTGTGTGTGTTTGTGTGTGTGTGTGTGTGTGTGTGTGTGTGTGTGTGTGTGTGTGTGTGTGTGTGTGTGTGTGTGTGTGTGTTAAAACAGACCTTGGTAAGCGCCCCGGGCTCTTACGAGTTGGGGCACCATAAATAATCCATTGCTATTATTATTATATCATTAGTATCATGTTGGTGAACTCAGCCGACCAGTCCTGCCTCACTGATCAGTCAACTCTCTTCGCTCGCTGTACTCACAGTTGACGTAGAGTGTAGCAGTGGTTGTGGCCGGCTGACCCATCCTGTTGTCGGCACTACACGTGTAGTCACCGCCGTCTTCACACCGGACATTGTTCTCTTCATGGTTCAGCGGACTGGGGCCTGTGACCAGCTGCACACCGCTGTCCTTGCTGACAACGGTCACGGTGGGTGTGGGCTGACCACCACTCCCACTGCAGGCAAAGGTCACTGCGTCTCCCTCGCTGACAGTGGCGCCTTGTGACCCAGAGGTCAGCTGCAGGGTGACCCCTGTGGGAGGGTCTGAAAGAACCAAAGGTGCAACAAAATCAAAGGATTATTCCAATTACCGTTTAACATAATTATGTAGTTTGACACACTGATCATCATCGAATTGAGATGAAATTTCGATCCGATTACAGATTAATTTTGAAGAAAATAGCAGCCTGAATTATACAAATGAAAGTAAACTTATCCCATGTATACGGCTGAAGAAAACTCGCAGACAGGTATGGTTTAAGATGTTAAGAACACACTCAAGTTAAGGTACATCATCGTGTCGTTAAACCGTGCAGAAAATAGACAAAGAGGAATCGGCGTCAGTACACGAGCATACTACTGATGGTAAAAACTGTTCATTCCGAGAACTGTAAAACTGCTTATTACTCTGTCCAAATCGGAAACACTGAGAACTGTGAAACTGCTTATTGCTTTGTGCAAAACGGAAACACTGAGAACGGTAAAACTGCTTATTGGTTTGTGTAAACCGGAAACACCGAGTACTGTAAAACTGCTTATTGGTATGTGTAAACCGGAAACACCGAGTACTGTAAAATTGCTGATTGCTTGGTGTAAACCAGTAATGGCAATGCCACAGTTACGACTGTCGGGGCATTTTTAACACACCTCAAAACGCTAAACAAACGAACGAAAATCCATAATTAGTTAAGGTTAGCACGAGTTGCTGTTTCGCGCACAGACCAGTTGAATTGTTCCGCCTCATTTTCCACAGTTACCATTCCATGGCCTTCCTATAGACACATGGACGGTTCATGTCTTAATGCGTTATTGCAAAGGCTGAAAATACTACGGTTTTGCACCCTGGTAGGTGGAATTTGTCACCACCACACTACGTAAACGTTGATGTCTACAGTTCTGTCCCCTTAGACTTGCACCGGCACATCTCTGTGTTACAGCCTGTGTGTCACTGCGGTAACGCGGCGAGGGAAGGGACACGGAAACAAGAGTCAACACAGGAAGCGGATTCTGGAGAAGAACATCCTTCCGTCGCTCCGGCCTGGGATGGCAGTCACCACCTTCCCAGTGACAGCCGGGTGCTCTCCCTGAGTTATGTTCTCCACATAATACCCCGTGTGATTGTGGGGCACACACACACGCACACACACACACACACACACACACACACACACACACACACACACACACACACACACACTCACACACACACACACACACTCACACACACACACACACACACACACACACACACACACACACACACACACACACACACACACACACACACACACACACACCACACACACACAATTACACTTATTTCACTGTACAAAGGCATCAACGAAACAGAAAGTAGCGAGTTAAACTATCGGACGGAATCTTTTCTTCTTTTTCCAAATGAGATAGGAAAACTCCGGTATAAGTTAATGCTCAGATAAAACAAAGCGATTTCGCCGGTGGCGAGGACTTTGTTATATCCGAGTTGCACTGTGTGTGGGACGTGTCCTAGTAACCAGAAGTGAAAGGAGCGCCAGCAGAAGAGCAGACTCACATCCAACCCTGGCTGTGTAGACCTGGCCACCAACAGTCGTGGCCCATTCCGCGTCACACCGGAATTTCTTCCTGTTGTCGTCACCACGCACCAGTTTCTGCGGTTCCATCTGTAAACTGGTGTCACCATAGTTACCGTCGTTGATGTTATTATTGATGTTGTCAGTTCCCCAAAACCATCGCAGACGTCCAGTGGGTTGTCCCAAGGTAGCCGTGTTGCACGTGCAACTGAGTGTGGAGTTTTCCGGGACGTAGCCAGTGGGACTGCACGACACTGTGGGGGCCTGAGGGAGGGCTGGAAAACAACAAACACTTTGTTTCCTTACAGCCGGACACAGTACTATGCCCAAGGGCCAGTGCAGAATCCACAACTTTCCTTTCTAGCCTGGGTCTGATTTCCTCTTGACCCGAGCAGTGCAAAATGAACAACAAACATTTCAAATTCCTGCCATTGCATCTCCCGCAGCATCTATGTGGAGTTGTTACTGATATTTTGAAACAAGTCTTCCTGTGGTGTAGTGTGTGTATATGACTGGGCGTTGAAAACCAGTTAGCTATCTGCCTGTCTATCCAGTTAGAAATAATTGTCCTTCATTGGCTTCCCAGGACAAAGAGTATGGTTCCATGGGAAATGTGAGAATGTGAAACAAAAGCCGTGCTTTATTTCCCAGCAAATGAAAGATTGTGATCAGTGGATCTGACCACAGAACGCAGTCTACTTACAAACGGTTTTTTAGTTGTCGTACAAACTGTTGTATAATATAGGCTAGAACAAATTACACTAATGATTATAAATAAATAGCAAAAACGAACTGAGAATACACAGTGACCCCATATCCAGTGTAAACTGTAGTAAGGAAAAGGAGTCAGCTTTGTCTCCTAACTGCTTCTACACGTAAACAAAAGACAGGAAACACTTTATATGGTTGACAAAAATATACAGGCCTGCAGAGACGATTTTTGTAACCATCATGTAACTTAATCGGCGTGGTCTTAGATAAAAAAGAATACACGGCCCTTACCTTCCGCATCGCTCCAGAGATAAGGACATCACCGTACCAAGTTAATGGTGAATGTTATCGCTTTGAATAGTATCGTAAATGAAAATCCTGGAAAAGGTATCGTGCGTGAAAATAAGATCATTTCACTGTCTGGAAACATAAACTTACACCTACAACTTACTTCTAAGACAGGCTGTTTTCCGTCGATCAGGATCTGTTGCATACCACGAGGAATCAACAGCAGGCTACCTTAACTAGTAGAGACAGTACCTCTTCTAGGAAAGAACAAAGAGAAGAAAACGAAAAAAAAAAAAAAAAAAAAAAAAAAAAAAATTAGAGAAAAAAAGAGAAAAAGACGCAAAACAGAGCTTGTTCATAATAATAGATTATTCATGATGCCCCATCTCGCAAGACCCCATAGCGCTTGATAACGTGATTAAGAGAGGACTTAAATATACTACCAGTCTGACTCACCGATGACAGTGGTGGTGGCGGCGGTGACGTCTTTCCCCACACTGCCGGGTGTAACCACCACCCTGTAGCTGTAGCTACCGGCCACTGTAGGAAGTTTTGTAGTCAGGGAGCAGGTTGCTCTCACATACTTTCCTCCCGGGGACAGGGGTGACGTGGTCATGTCAATCAGGTTAAAGTTTACCTCTGTACTCTAGGAAGAGGAAAAGAAAACGTCGACTGGGCGTAAAACACTAAGTTACTTATTAGGGAAAAACGTATACAACCAACTAAAGAAGCCAAGTCGGCCTAATGATATGTGTGTGTGTGTGTGTGTGTGTGTGTGTGTGTGTGTGTGTGTGTGTGTGTGTGTGTGTGTGTGTTTGTGTGTGTGTGTACGCGAGCGCGTATATGTATATATACACTGGCAGAAACGTGAATAAATAGATGAACAGATTTACACAGAAATAAAAGCTGAAAGCATTGCATGTTAGACCGAATCAATGAATTATTCTACACGTCATGCGATAGAAAGAAACGATTACGCTGATGAACAACGAGCCATGAAACAAAAATAGCATAGCTAACTCATGGTCACTTTGTTCAGTCAGTTCAGTCAGTCACTCAGCCAGCCAGTCGGTCGGTCAATGGATTGGTCAGGAAAGTAAGGGTAAGACAAAGCAATACCCACCCCAGTTTTCTGAAACCACTGACACTTGTACCGTCCCTGTGCAGAGTAGGCCTTGCTGATGGAACAGCTGCCCACCACTGACCAACGCCGGAACTCCACACTGCACGACCCCACCTCTGATGGATCTCGGCAGTGAAAAGGAAAGGTAAAGATTAGAAAGAAAAGCACCCATAGGGGGGTGGGGGGTGGTGGAAAAAGGGGTCGTAAAAGAAATGACAAGAGCAAGAAGAAGAAGCAGAAGAAGTAAAAGAAGAAGAAGAAGAAGAAGAAGAAGATGAAGAGGAGGAGGAAGAGGAGGAGGAGGAGGAGAAGGAGGACGAGAGAGAGAGAGAGAGAGAGAGAGAGAGAGAGAGAGAGAGAGAGAGAGAGAGAGAGAGAGAGAGAGAGAGAGAGAGAGAGAGAGAGAGAGAGAGAGAGAGAGAGTTTGTCGCGCAGACAAACACTCAGACAGACGAACGGACAGACAGGTACAATATAGACACGAGAAAATGGAAAACAACAAACTCACCATAGGCTTAATCATTTACCGGATATAAAATGAAGAAACGTACGACCGTATACATATTCTTTGTGTGATGATGATGATGATAATTATAAATTATTGTTAGCAACAGCATCAGATTAGCATTGTTGTTCTTAATATTAGCATCATCATGTTATGATCAACTTGTTCACAAGACAAACACTGAGACCCATCAACGGCTGCCGTTAGAGAACTCACAGACATAATCCATCTGACAGCTGGCAATCGGCTTAATTCCACCGGCAATCCGACACTCCAGGGACCCTCCTTTCTCCACTACTGTAGAACCATAAACTACAGGGTCCACGTTCAGAACGCTCTCTGCATTGGAGGTCCTGCTGGGACGAAACACTTCTCTAACAGGCCCAATGTCTGGAGTGCAGGCGTCTGATGAGGACCCGGCAGACAGCGGTGGACAGGACCCCACAGCTGACCCCTTGGCAAACCAGTTGACAGTGTCCTGACTGGTCAGTCCCCTACAGGTCAGTCTGTTGGTTCTCTCCCCCTCCTTGACCTCGAAGTACTGGTTCACACACGGCGACACAGACACGGCACCTGAGAGAAACAAAGAAAACCGAAAAAACTCTCAGTCAGATTAACTCCGGAGTCGAGTTCACATACGCAGATTGGACTCCGGGGTGACTCTGACGTCCGCTGGTATAACTGCCTTGCCAAGCCAGAAATAAGCCCCTGGTACAAAATTATTCCCGCAGAGTTTCACTTGGAATTGTATTCACGTACGAAGATATTTAACTCTAAACAGGAGTGCGTGCGCGTAGGTGCGTGCGTGTGCATGTGTGTATATGTATGTGTCTGTATGTGCGCGCCGGTGTGTTTCTATGTGAGATAGAGAGAGAGAGAGAGAGAGAGAGAGAGAGAGAGAGAGAGAGAGAGAGAGAGAGAGAGAGAGAGAGAGAGAGAGAGAGAGCGTGCGTGCGTGCGTGCGTGCGTGCGTGCGTGCGTGCGTGTGTGCGTGCGTGCGTGCGTGCGTGCGTGCGTGCGTGTGTGTGTGTGTGTGTGTGTGTGTGTGTGTGTGTGTGTGTGTGTGTGTGTGTGTGTGTGTGTGTGTGTGTGTGTGTGTGTGTGTGTGTGTGTGTGTTTTGGTGTGCAATGTAACATTTGAAATCTCAAATGGAAGGGGGTCATAGGGCCGCCAGGACACATGTGTATGATGAGCAAATAGCTCCTTTAATCCCGTTTGCCTTCTGTACGGTGACCTCCAAACGTTTTAAATTTGGAGGCTTATTTTCCTATGTTTAAGCAACCGAAAGGCCGTATAGAAATGATGGCTCTGATGCTGCCATTACCGACAGAGGCCACTACTGAGGACAAAATGAACACTTGTACAGACTGACGCCATTCCACTTATCATCAGAGTAAAGGGTATTCAAGAAGAGTTGGATTCAGCCATCAAGACACATCATAATCAACACAGGCGGCGCAGAGGAGACAGGAACATTTCAAACAGGTGGAGGTCATTGGGACAGTGACGTCTCTTACAATCGAAGCGAACTTTGATTCCTTGAAACTCACTTAGTTGCTATAGCAATAATCATGACAATTTCCATTGACTGCAGGTTACAACGAATGCAAAGCAAAAGCCAGTATGGGCTCAGTACCTGCAGACTATTACCACAACAACGAAGCTGAAAGAGCGAAGAAATAAAAGAAACACTAGAACTGACTCAACTCACCAGCGACGGGTCTGAGCCTGGCCACAATGAGCAGACACAGCAGGGATGTGAACACAGCGGCAGGCCGCCACTTCCTGTTCATTCTGATTGGATGGCAACAGGGACTGATATATATCTATAATATAATTATATATACCCACGTGATGGTCAGTTGGGTTCTGCAAGCTGCCTTCGCTACAGTCTTGTACTCTTCACCAATTTGCTTTTTGTTTCCGCTCTGCGTGTAGGCCTGCTGCAAGTCAATTACACAGCCCTCCTGCTGCAAGTCAGTTACACAGCCATCCTGCTCCAAGTCAGTTGCACAGCCCTCCTGTTGCAAGTCAAGTCAGTTACACAGCCATCCTGCTGCAAGTCAGTTATACAGCCATCCTGCTGCAATTCCAGTCAGTTACACAGCCCTCGTGCTGCAAGTAAAATCACTTACACAGCCCTCCTGCTGCAAGTCAGTTATACAACCCCCGTTCTGTAATTCAGGCAAACAGTCTTCCTGCTGCAAGTCAGTCACACAACCCTCAAACTCCAAGTCAGTTACACAGCCTTATACATAAGCTATTTCGTGTCATAAAACAGAGACTACAGATGATACTGCCGCTTCTACGTTACTAATTCAACATTTTGTATATCAACAAAATCGCCGCATTTCTTCAGCGGCAATACACAAGGTGACAGAGAGAGCCGTGTTTGAGAAGCCAGAGCGTGTGATCCTGAAGCCCTCTCTGAATTAAAGCACAGACATTGAAACGGTCTTGTGTGCGTACCCTTGCACCCAGTGCAGGGTGTGCCTTGCTGTGCGTGCTAGCACACACTAGAGACTGTCGCACCAGATCTTGAATCACTTCCTTGTTGAAGGAACACATAGACTGCCACACACACACACACACACACACACACACACACACACACACACACACACACACACACACACACACACACACACACACACACACTCATGCACGCACGCAGACACAGACACACACACGCGCATGCACGAACGCGCATGCACGAACGCACACACGCGCGCGTACACACACAAACACACACACACACACACACACACACACACACACACACACACACACACACACACACACACACACACTGTATGTGAGGGACTGATAGTGGGACGGAAATATTTACACGGCCACGGTGGAGTCGCTGGACCTGACTGCTCGCGTGGCAATGCCGGCTTCGCTACAACGCCGCAGAGCAGACTGAACGGTGTTCACTTCCTGCTTGTCGAGTTAGAACTGAGAACTTGAATTGTGTGTGTGTGCTGTCAGCCGCCAAGGCTACACACATGTAGTCAGAAACCGGGTTATCACCTAGTTTGGGGGGGCCAGCTTGGCGTAGCGGTAAGGCAGTAGCTAGGCTGGTAAGCAGACGGACGAAGGTTCCATTCTCCTTCGGTTGTGCCATTGTGACCTTGTTTCTCCACAACGACGGAGACATTGAAACCGCCCACGTCGCTATCTCTCTGAATGCAGAGTGTTTCTGGTTCTAACGGTGTGACGTTAGCAATGGCTGCACTCTCACCTGCCCCCTACCCTCTGGGCTCTCCGTCCCCGCCAGTTTCTCACCAGAGACAAAGTAATTTAACGAGCACAGGATCATGTCAGTAATTTGATCAGCCACTTGGAGTATCGTGTACTGTTATGTAATACAAGAAATGTGTAGTTTTTATCAATGAGAGGCATTATTTGTGTGGCTTCATCAACAACCGGGAGTATCGTGTATTTTTATCAATTATCAGAAGCATCACGGTGTAGTTTTATCAACGTGCAGAAAACCGGAGATAGCAATAGTTAGGCTTGTTTAAGGTCGAGTCGTCTCGGAAGAGGTAGTGGCGGGGACCGAGATCCCAGGAGGTGGGGCAAGAGGGAGACTCTACCTAACGCTACACCGTGTCCACCTGAAGGACACCTGCACTAAGACGGGCAGCGGTGAGAGCCATTTTCATGTTTCATTAATTGTGAGGAACAAAGTCACAAAGACAGTGTCCATAAACCATGCCGTTTGAAGAGAGACGGAGCAGAATGGAACCGAGGCCCATCTGTTTACCAGCCTAATGCCTTACCGCTAGGCCAAACCGGTCCTCCCGTTGAGGGAAATTTAACTGATCACTTTTATATGGCGGTATTCTCTGAGAGAGAGAGAGAGAGAGAGAGAGAGAGAGAGAGAGAGAGAGAGAGAGAGAGAGAGAGAGAGAGAGAGAGAGAGAGAGAGAGAGATTATATTTCACGTATACGTCACTGGCGCGCCAACATTCTCCCGGACACTCACTGCATTTCACCAGAACCGGAACCACAAATGGTTATGATCGTTTAACTGTTGCTTTTTCGCTGTGAAAATGTGGCTTACACCCAACATTTTGGACATGTTTTGTAAGTTTACGTTTGCATCTTCGCTTACATTTCTGCGTCCGCAATACCCAGATGCGGCGAGACCCTAACTCGCACCCTGTCCATCGAGAGTCTAAACCTCTGTGCCACACACCCATTTTCAAACAGATGTCACACGTACATGATCAAGTGCCAAGGCAATGAAACCAATCCTCTTTTTTTCTTTTCTTTTCTTTTTTTAAAATTTACTTATTTTAAATTGTACATCGTTATTGTCCTAGAATAATATGGTTACAGTATACAAAACCACAGGACAGCATGTCTTTGCCTCTCTCTCTTTCTCTTATCTTCCACTGATTATTCACACACACACACACACACACACACACACACACACACACACACACACACACACACACATACATACACACACAAACACACACGCACACACGCACGCACACACACACACACACACACACACACACACACACACACACACACACACACACACACACACACACACACGCACACACACACACACACAGGTTGCCTCAATATCAAGCAAGTCAGAAGAAAATAGAAATGAAAATGACGGTGACAAAGGGAGACTGTGTAAATATGTGTGAGTGTAATATACATACATGCCACTGCTTACAGTCAAGTTACCCGTGCGGTACAGGATGTGACGTCAGAAACATCAGTCAAACTACGTTACAGATGAATTTAAATAGTCTTCTGATATACTGAGCAAAACACAACCACTTTTTCTCACCCGAGACATCCAATATAGTGCACGAATAAGATGTAAAACCACAACCACAACAACCACAACACACACACACACACACACACACACACACACACACACACACACACACACACACACACACACACACACACACACACACACACACACACACACACACACACACACACACACAAACCAACAAAAAACGTCAAGTTCATTATGAAAGGAGATTTGGACTGCTGCCCTGATCGCCTAACTCGAAAAAGCCAGAGTGAGTGAGTGTGTGTGTGTGTGTGTGTGTGTGTGTGTGTGTGTGTGTGTGTGTGTGTGTGTGTGTGTGTGTGTGTGTGTGTGTGTGTGAGTATGTGTGTGTGTGGGTATGCGTGTGTGTGTATGTGTGTGTGCGTGTGTGTGTGTGCGTGTGTGTGTGTGTGCGTGTGTGTGTGTGTGTGGAGGGGTGTGTGTGTGTGTGTGTGTGTGTGTGTGTGTGTGTGTGTGGTTGTGTGTGTGTGTGTGTGTGTGTGAGTGTGTGTGTGTCTGTGTGTGTGAGTAAACGTATAACAGCACAATGTAATATATATTACGCGTATTTAAAGCCATTGTTTTTTATGTGTCAGAAAAAACTGTGTTTGCTATTGTCTACCACGATGCGGTATTATATTTTCCTACGAATTTAATTTATCCGATGAGACAATAAAGTAACCCTGAATGCTGATTCTTGGTCTCTTCCTGTCAGTAGCCACTCACATGTGACTGGATCACTGGTTAGGGATACCATCAAGTACAAAAGAAGTTTGGCCAGACAATGTCGTGATAACTCAATTTGTAAATCCCCAAAGTCCCCACGCTGTCCACTGCTGCCACACTAGCTGTCAGCGAGGAGTGTTTTCATACACAGCGTCTGCAAAACAGAATGGAGGGTAGGTCACAACAAGCAGGAGCACGCAGTAACAGCAGAACCATTACCATGAGTTACTATGTATGCTGATACATCTTTGTTGTTGTCATTGACTCTTTAGTATTGAATCTTTAGTTTTGAATCTTTAGTACAGTTGTAGGTCTAGCAACCAGCATCCACTGAGACTGAAACATTCGATAAGCATCACATGGAGAAAGAGGAACTACTTCCGGTTCAAGCCAGTGTGAACAGCAGTCAGCGCCTGTCCCACTCTTCCCGCTACACCGCCCTTCTCCCCCACCCTTTCTACCCCCCCCCCCCACCTCAACCGCAATGAAAGAAAAACTAATTTAAAAAAAGAAGAAGAAAAGAAATGAAAAAAAAAAAAAAAAAAAAAAAAAAAAAAAAAAGGAAAGCATATCAAAAAGGAAAGAAATAAAGAAGAAAGTGTATCTTTAAAAAGAGAAAATCCGCATTGTTAGAACAGCGATACTCGAGGTCGCTGAAAAGAAAAGGCGACAACTAAACATTAAAGAAACCACACAAAAATCAATGTTTAGGTTCCCTCTGGACAGTGATGACGCACCACGGGAAGCTGGTCTGGTGTCACGGCCTTCACTGGGTCCGATCTCAGAGTAGACAGACCTCAGTCCAATGTCCGACATCTGAAGGCTGTCGTAAGGTCCTCTTGGCCACGCACTGCCCGTGTCTGAAAAGTGAAGGCGTTTAAAATATATTCTGATTAAAACACCCCTTTAAGGATCATCATCATTTAGCGATCAAAGCATAACGGGCTACGCACCCCACCCCATTCCACTGATTTTTGCTGTTTTTCCTTTATCTAAAACAGTACGAGGCCCAGAGCTCTCGTGCAAAGGGAGTTAATTAGCGACCGAAATACGTAACACAAATACAACACCAACGACCTGAGTCGCCTACGGTTAAATCTCGCCTGGCATTCGTGTAAATACAAGGTACATAACATCCACCGGACAGACATCCTCAAATTTGTAAATACAAGGTACATAAACTCCACCAGATGTACATCCTAAAATATGAGGATATACCTCTGTTGGAGTTTATGTACCTTATATTTACTCGTGTGCCAGGTGAGAGTTACCGTAGGCGACTCAGGTCTTTGGTGCTGTACTTGTGTGACGTATTTCGAGCGCTAATTAACTCACTTCTGTATTGATGTGCAGGAGCGTGAGCTGTTTGTTTCTTGGTTTTGTTGCTGATGTATTTTCTTGTTTTCATCTGTTTTTGTCTTTTGGTTTGTTTTGAGTGTAGTATGTCAGCTAGTGATCAGTGTGTATACAGGTTTAATGAAAACGTCACAAGCGAAAGCGTATGCAATCTGCTGACGACTTATTATGTACGTTTGAGTTTACAACAGCGGTTAGGTATAGTTAAATAACATTTGAGCTTACTGTAGCGGTTAGGTATAGTTAAATAACATTTGGGTTTACTGTAGCAGTCAGTTACAGTTACTACAGAACTGTCGCTGTGCCTTGATGAGGGAACAACACAGCCGTACTGACCCACCTTCAGTGTCACCTGGCTGGCTGGCTTCTCTCAGCTCCTGTTCTGGCGCCGATGGACTGCAAACATAGCACACACACACACACACACACACACACACACACACACACACACACACACACACACACACACACACACACACACAAAGACACACACACACACACACACACACACACACACACACACACACACACACACACACACACACACACACACACACACACACCTTTTAGTTTCATTCGTCACCAAAACAAAGTTTTCTAGGAGTTGTTAGTGGCAAGTCTTCTTCCGTTACTTCCACCGATTCTTAAACACCAAAGTTCAATTCAAGCATTTCATAGGGTAGCAATGCTATTTTGCTGACGACGAAGTGACCATTGTATCATTATTTTGCTTCTTGGAGCAGTCACGGGTCTTGTGAACCCAACTTGACCCCTACATCAACCAATCACCTGTCACCAAATGTAAACCACTGTGAAAAAAGGCAAGTCTAAACCACCTGTAGAAATTCTGTCATGTTCTTTAGTACCATATGCTGTGCAGTACAACACCCACAATGAACCAAGTCGAGAAAAGCATGCATTATAGTGTGAACAGAAAGCATGCTGTCCGTTCAGGATTTCCCCACAAGTTGTTGCACACAATCGACACAAAGCCAAACAAACTTTGGCCACCGCGTTGCCACTCGGACCGAATTACAACAGCCACAAAAATGCCTCTGCATGTTTCGACAAGAACCATACAAATAAGTATCAAATTTGAAATAAGCACATTCAAAAACATCCCAAAACTTACTCTTTGGAGACAGTGCGATGAAGCTGGTTCGATTCTGAAACAAAAAAGTCAAGGTCAGGTAACATAATCCTTCAGAATCCAGAATCCTAAATCCTTCTAGCAACTTCCTTTCTAATTTTAACTACCCAGTCCTTTTCCTTTTGATCACCGTTCTCGGCAAAATACCTGTAGTCATTAGACTCACAGAACAGAACTAGAGGACGAGACTGTCACATGCAGATTACACGTTTAACCTTGGCGACACAAAATTGTGAAGGTTCATAAATCATCAGCATATTAATTCTTGCCATCATCATCTCATTTGACAAAGCATTTCCAAATAAACAAACAAACCTCGATTTCAAGCATTATTTCGACATGTTTCTAATTTAGCTGTTGCAGAAAGACAAAGCGTGTCAAATATTGGCAAGGATGGATCCTTTAAGTGTACATATATTTAGCGATTAACATCTTTCCAACACAAACGAAGGTTTAACTGTGTCTCGCTTTTGCGGAATCAGTCAGCTGTGACAGCGTTATGCAGTGAGGTATACGTAACTACGCCACTAAAATGTATCTCCAACACACGTTACCAGCACACGGCAGTGTCCACTGACGTCTCCATAGCCAAACGACGACGACGACGACGACGATGACGATGACAATCAACACCAAGGCCAGCACGACACTAACAGCCACAGCCACACCGAAATAAGAAGACGTGCCTGAAGAGTCTGTACCTTTGTCCACAGTCACTGATTCCGCTTCTGAAAAGAAACTCACCGACTACAACACTAACACGGATAATGGATGATAACGATAAATCCTACAACGAAGATGCAGAACAATACAGCTTCGTGTAATTTCGTCAGTTCTTGAGCAAAGTCATCTAAGATCAAAACACAATTTCAATAACAGCACTAATTTGTGGATCCCTTGAGTCGGACACGGAAAATGAATCAATTAATTAATATTCAATATCGACAAAAAACACAACTGCAGCTTGCAAATCTTTAATCAAACACCTCGCTTCAAATAACACAGACCTGAAGACCTGAAACAGAAAGATTGCTAAACGAAATGTGAAGGAAATACTTGAAAAATGTGGAAGAAGAGATGGTTTTCTTTGCTTGTTTATTTGTTTGTGTGTGCGTGCGTGCGTGTGGATATATATATGTGTGTGTTGTATGCGTGTGTGTTGTGTGTTTGTTTGTTTGTTTGTTTGTGTGTGTGTGTGTGTGTGTGTGTGTGTGTGTGTGTGTGTGTGTGTGTGTGTTTGTTTGTGTGTTTGTGTGTGTGATTGTTTGTGTGTGATTGTTTGTGTGTGCGTTCGTGTGTGTGCGGCGTGTGTGTGTGTGTGTGTGTGTGTGTGTGTGTGTGTGTGTGTGTGTGTGTGTGTGTGATTCTTTTTTCTGTTATCATTATTTGTAACTCTGTATACATTATGTATAGTGCCACTTTTGGGAAGGGGTCGGTGGGAAGGAACTGTTTGTACTTTTTGGTATGAGTGTCCTTTGGTAGTTTTAGCTTGCGAGAGCTTACATGTATGCACTGTGTGTATCTGGCGCTGTGAACACGCAAGGTTTTGTGTGGAAGATTTTTTTACGCGCTATATATAAATTTTCATTCATTCATGATATTCCATTCGATTACACGTCAGTTCTTGAAGAAAATAACAGCTAGTAGAAATGACGGCTGAAGACAACTCGCAGAAAGTATGGTTTAAGAGGTTAAGAACAAACTCTTAATAAGCTACACCACGCTGTCGTTAAAACCCTGCAGTGTAGAGGCAAAGAGCAACCCGAGTCAGTACATCAGATCATTGCTTTGTGTAAATCAGTAATGCTGAGCCCTATAAAACTTCTCATTGTTTTGTGTAAACCAGTAACGCCGAGACCTATAAAACTGCTAATTGCTTTGTGTAAACCAGTAATGCTGAGAACCATAAAACTGCTTTTTGCTTTGATTAAACCAGTTACACCGATGCCACCATTATGTTCGTCGGGCGCATTTGCCATTCCGCTAAACCCTAAACAGATA